>CM072157.1:9907121-10329127 GCA_036850595.1 Rhyacichthys aspro | reverse complement strand
GTAGTATATGACTTAAATAATAACCTTTCTTTTCATTATGTTTATTGCGGCAGAAAACAAGAGTGTTTTACTGGAGGCCAATACAGTCCTGATTCTGTTGAGTGTTGCATTAAGCATCAGTCTCATCGTTATAGTCGTCCTCATTTATTCCATCAAGAAGAAAACTTGTGATTGCCTCAATGGTTAAATAAGTATTTTTATTCTGTTTCAGTCTAAACCGTGACGTAACACTCTGAATAAAAACAGCTGAAATATCCCAATTCTCTTTCAGTTGCACAAAATGCAAATGATGCCAGAGTGAGTGAGGAATGCCAAAGCCAGTCGGTAAGAGAAATGAGAAACAAACATTTTTGTAGTAAATATTGTAATAAATATTGCACTTTTCAAAATATTGAATTATCTTCAGAGAGATCCTGATGTAATGTATTCTGCACCAAGTGCACCAAGAAAAAGCCCCGCGCAGGACGATAAAGGCTCCAGAGGAACATGTGATCTACTCTGATGTCAGAGTTTCACATTAAGAGTCAACTACTGAACAGAAATATTGTTCATATTTAAGAAAATTACCTGACTTGTATTTGTGATGTTTTGTGATGCATTGCTTTATTAATTCATTGGCCTTTTTAACTGATAGACAATGATAATGTAATATGACTTCTGTAATGATTCAAAAGCTTGATGCAATAGACAACAATAAATTAAGCTTTTTGGTCATTGTTGCTGCTCCATCAATTCTCCGGTGTCTATTAGACCTTTCACACATTCAACACTTTCTCTGCAGTGACTCCTGGAAATATCTTAACAACATCTGAGGAAATACAAAAGGGTTAGTGTCGGTTTTTGGCCTCATTATTACTGAAAGTGAAACCAAAAAAATACATTTTTACATCAACCACATGCTCCTTTAGTCCTTCCCTCTCAGCTTGTGCTGCAGAGGATGATGGGAGTCAAACAGTAGATATTGGTCTGTGTGTATCACCTTTCTATAAACGTCTACCTGGAGTGTCCTGTCTTCACCAATGACCTTAGCATGAACATGAACTTGATGTTCTTATCCACAACATTGATATGCTCGGTGAATGCTTCCTCTTCATGCTTTTTATTTTCATCCACATAGTGATACCAGTGGCTGGGCACTGCTCCTGGGAAGGAGTTCAAGGCTCTGCTCTCTGCTTCCTCCATGTAAAGGTTAGCCTTGATCAGGGATACTGGTGATCCTATGGCACAACCGTGTTTCTGCCTGTAGTTTCCTCTAAACTGGAAAGATGTGGTGTAATCTCTTGTTCACTCCCAAAAGTGCTTCATTGGTGAGTACAGGTGAACAGGGATATGACATCTGAGACAGCTGTCTCTTCTGAGTCCATCTGTAAAGGTTTGACTTTGGAAGTGAAGTCCTGTGAATTGGTAAATGGTGGTGTATGTGGTCAACCAATGGAGCCAAGATAGTGGCCAGGTGTTTTGCTAGATTGAAAGACTGAGTTTGACTGAGTCTGAGCTGCTTATTTTGGCTCAAAGTGGTGTTGCTTCCTTGTGTATTTTGGACAAGCCATAAATGCAAGGAATGGCATTCCCAGGATACAGTCTGTTGTACAGAGGTCGATTAATGACTTGGTCCTTCTCAAACATCTGCAGACAGTCTATGACCTTCTTCTCGTGGCCACTGTTTGGGTCTCTTCTCAGTGTCTCGTAGGAGGTGGTCGAGCCTCATAGCCTCATAGTCTGATGTGTTCAAGATGGTGCATCTTCCTTTGTCTGCTGGTGGGATGGTGATGCTGTGGTCCTTCTCCAGTGTTGTCAGAGCCCTCCTTTACTCAAGTGATGTTAGAAGGAGGTGGTTTGGCATTGGTCAGAGCAGCTGTAACTTTGAGTCTCAGTTCTTCAGCTTCATGTTCAGTTTGTTTTTATGGTTGATTCTGTGGCTGTAATGTGTTTCAGTGTGACCAATAAGTTAAGCCTTTAGATAGAACCTCATTTTCAGTTTGGGTAAGTTCTCTGTCTGAGAGGTTCTTTACATCTGTCTCAAGTGGCTGGTGGTTGTGTGTAGTCATCATCCTTCCTACAGCTGGGCTGGTTGGAGTTGAGCTGCTGTGAAGTAGCCAGGATCTGGAACTTATTGATTTGGTCTTCTTTACTCTTGTTGTGCTGTGCAAGTTGTGCCTTATGTATGAAGCTGAACATCTTCACCTTCAAACCTACGTCCAGTTCCCTTTGTTGAAACCTTCTCTTGAGTATTTTCTGGATGACTGACAACTTCTACAAACATTCATGGTCATTTTGTTGTGGTTATTGTTGCTTTCTCCAACATATATCCAAATATATCTGAATAAACATTTTCAAGATACATTTCAAAGACTTATGCTGACAAACAGGAAGATAGACACATTACATTCACACCTCATTTTGAAAGCTAAACCACAACAGCAGTGGTGAACTTTCCATCCATTGTGCAGTTGTTAGAGGCCATTGTGTCAAGCAGGCTTCATGCAACTCATAAAAAGCTATGACTGCAAAGGAGAAGGTAGATATGAGTACTTTAATTACATTTCACATATTTATCTTAATTACTATTATTTCATCAATGTTACTACATGAATTCATTTCAAGATTTGTGGCTTTGTCAATAAAATCATTCTTATGGCATGTTCTTGAAATGTTTTTGCAGACTCAATGGATTTTGACTCTACTTTTTACAATTTCCCATATCTTTATTGAATGGGGTAATATTGTGGCAAATATGGATAAAATGGAATAGACTATGCATGCAGCTTGTAGCAAAGTTATGTGATTACCTCCACTTCCTGTCTCCATGTATAAACATTTAGCTGCAACAGTCACATCATTTACTGTTTGTGAGCTAAAACAAAGTCATGCTACTCACTATATTTTTTTACTTTTCAAGTCTTCTGCTGTTGTGAATGAATACAGATGATAGAGATCCTGAAGCACATTGTATGTGTAAACATTCATGCACAGATTACTGGATGCATATGATTAGTATTTAGTGTACTTACTGGTAGTATGTAACTGTAAGCTTTCTTAAAGAAATCAATTTAATGTCTGTATCATGTGTTATTAATCCAATATGTATGTCTGTGTACTGGTTGAACACCTGACACCAGCATTCCTGACCTCTTTTCCATAAGTTCTCAATTGGTACTCCGTCACATAGTTGAATGGCAGTGGTAGCATACGACAAATAGAGTGCCATGAAAAATCTGCCCCCTCCAGATTTCTTATTTTTATTTTTCTATATTTTATTTGTCACACTTAAATGTTTCAGATCATCAAACAAATTTAATTGCTAGACAAAGATATGATGACAAAATGTAGTTTTTAAGATGATTTTATTGTCAAAGTATCCAAACCTACCTAGCCCTATGTGAAAAAGTGATTGCTTACTTAACCTAATAACTGGTGTGCCACCCTCAGCAGCAACAACTGCAATCAAACATTTGAGATCTTTCACATCGTTTTGGAGGAATTTGGACCCACTCTTCTTTGCAGATTTTTCTTAATTCTGCCACATTGGAGGGTTCTAGCATGAACTGCCTTTAAGGTCATGCCACAGCATCTCAATCAGATTCAAGTCTGGACTTTGACTAGGCCACTCCAAAACCTTCATTTTGTCTTTCTGAAGCCATTCAGAGGTGGACTTGCTGGTGTGTTTTGGATCATTGTCCTGCTGCAGAACTCAAGTGCGCTTCAGCTCAAGATCACGATCTGATGAACATTCTCCTTCAGGATTTTTTTGGTCGAGAGCAGAATTCATGGTTCCTTTTTCCTTATTTGGTCGGCCGACCACTGTTCTATTTTCTCCATTTGCGGATAATCTCTCTGTGGTTGGATGAGTCTCAAAGCTTTGAAATGGCTCTGTAACCCTTTCCAGACTGATAAATGTCAATTCTCATCTGTTCCTGAATTTCTTTGGATCACAGCATGATTTCTTGCATTTTGAGATCTTTTGGCCTAATTCATGTTGTCAAACAGGTTCTACTTATGTGATTTCTTAATTCAACAGGTCTGATAATCAAGCCTGGTTGGTTTAGTGACATTGAACTCAGCTTTCCAGAAAAAAAGTGATTAATTACAGTTAATTGACGATTTAACAAGGAGGCAATTACCTTTTCACATAGGGCTAGGTAATAGGTTTGTATAGCTTTTCCATTAATAAATAAAATCATCACTTAAAACTGTGATTTGTGATTATTGAGTTATCTTTGTCTAAAATTTTAATTTGTTCTGATGTTCTCAAACATTTACATGACAAATGTGAAAAAAGAACTCAGGAAGGGGGCAAACACGGCACTAGCATATGGCCCTGGTTTCTTTCTGGTTAAGCATGACAAGGAGGTTCTCAATGTAACTTTCTTTTGTAAACCTCATACAGCTCACAATGCTATAGCTCACCTGAAAATACAATACGTCAAATATTGTGTATACTTCTTTTAAAATAACATTTTGCTGTATTGTGTCATCTGCAAAGATGGTATAATATATAAGAACAAATCTATTATTTCACTACATGCATACTCTGGTCTAATAAGATATTTTAAGCATGATCACTATTCATGTTACAAACATACTATGTATATTGTTTTACTGTTTGCTCTGAGAGTCAATTTCAAAAAAGTCTGTGTGCGACATGAAATGTGTGATCTTTCATGTGCTACGTTGGTAATATGGTTGACATTATTTCCACTGCGGTGGTGCACAGCGAAGACCAATCAGATCTCTCTAAAGGGCCCCTCCCACTGATATCAATATATGAAGGCATCATCTCATGATAAACCTACAGTGTGTCAGCAATTACAAAAACAAGAAAATGCTGTTCATGTTGTGTGTAACACTTGTCATCAAAGTTGGAGGTAAGTGTTTAAACATCTCAAATTTGAATTTACAGAATTCATGTGAATTTAGTTTTATAGTTACAAAGTTTGTCTTTGTTTCTTGCAGATTGCACAGATGATGCTAAATATGTGACAAAGATTTTTGATGTTGGAAAACCAGTGACACTTAATTGTCCTCGTCCGTCTAAACAGTCACCCTCAACGTTGCACTGGTTTAGACTTCTTTCTGCAAACTTGCCTGAATTTTTAGGAGGGATTTACGAATTTAATTTTGATACTGTTCACAAGATTCCCCGCTTTACAACAAAACAAGAGCCTGGGACATTTGTGCTGAATATGAATAAGGCGTACCTCAATGATACTGGATTTTACTACTGTGTGAAAGTACAAGACACAAATATGGAGTTTGTTTCAGGGATATTTTTGAAAATTAAAGGTAATTCAAATGAGATTTCATCTTTTGTATGTCATATCTTAACCCTATCACTCTATTTCTCAGAACCAGAGGCAGACCTCTCACTGTCCTCAGTCCAGACCTTACTGATCCGGTTCATGCAGGAGACTCTGTGACTCTGCAGTGTTCATCCAAACTGAGAATCTACAGTGTTTTGAGGGTCACATAGTTTCCTGGTTTAAAGCTGGACTGGATCAGTCTGGTCCTGGTTTTGTCTACACTCAGAGGAACAACTCTGTTAAATGTGACAGGAGTCCAGAAGCTCACGGTCCTCACAAATGTTTCTACACTTTCTCCAAAAAACTGAGCTCCTCTGACGCCGGGACGTACCACTGTGCTGTGGCAGCGTGTGGACACATCCTCTTTGGAAATGGAGTAAATGTTCATGTTAAAGGTAATCACAACAAGTTAATGTAGTTTCTAGTCTTTCTTTCTTTCTTTCTTTACTGTTTCATTAATTTCTTTTTCATTTTAACATGCAGTATATCAATTAAATCTTAAACCTTTACTTATATTGTCTCCGTATTGTTTGTTGCAACAGAAAACGAGTGTGGTTTAAGGAAAACAGTCCTGATTCTGTTGAGTGTTGCATTAAGCATCAGTCTCATTGTTATTGTTTTCTTCATTTATTCCATCAAGAAGAAACCTTGTGATTGTCTCAATGGTAAAATAAATTTTATTTTTGTTTGTTTCAGGCTTAACCACAAGGTAACACTCTGAATGAAAAAAGCTTAAATATCCCAATTCTTTTTCAGTCGGACAAAATACAAATGATGCCACAGTGAGTGAAGAATGCCAAAACCAGTCGGTAAGATGTATAAAGATAAACAAACATTTTTGTAATTTGTATTAAATATTAAATGTTATCTTTTCAAAATATTGAATTATCTTTCACAGAGATCCTGATGTAATGTATTCTGCACCAAAGTTCACCAAGAAAAAAGCCCCGCGCAGGACAATAAAGGCTCCAGAGGAACATGTGATCTACTCTGATGTCAGAGTTTCACATTAAGAGTCAACTATTGTATTGTGAGATATTGTGGAGATATAAGAAAATTACCTGACTCATTTGTGATGTATTTTGATGCATTATTTTATTAATTTGTTGCCCTTTTTAACTGTAATCATTCAAGAGCTTTGATTTAATAAATTTTGCTTTTGGTCACTGTTTCTGCTCCAGTGTGTATTAGGCCTTTAATGAAAAGTTCACACGGCACAAGTTCAACTATTTCTCTGCAATGAGGCCTGAAATAATCTGAACAACATCTGAGCTATTGTTGTTTAATAAACCAGTCTTTATTTAGTGCAGTCTCTGCCATCATTGTCTGTGACAGGAAATACAAAAGGGTTGGTGTCAGTTTTTAGGCCTCATCGTGACTGAAAATGAAACTGTAAGAAATTCATCTTTACATCGACCACATGCCCCTCTAGCCCTTCCCACTCATCAGTGTGTGTTGATGCTTCAAACAGACCATTGCACAGTCACTGGGGAGACTATAGTGTAGCACTCACAAACACAAACACAGAGGAAGCATGATCAAAGGTCACAAAGAATAAAGCAGACTGTGAGGCAGCGCTGCAAAGGATGGTAAATGCAGCAGAAACAGAGCCCATCTACACTTATTTAGATTATGGCCCGGTACTTCCCAGTTACTTACGGTGTAATTACACCGTAAGTTCTCTAGTTACCAACTTGACTTTTTCACAACTTTTTTTTCTGCCCCCAATTTATTTTTTTTTACTTGCCCCCTTTAAAAGTTTGTTTTGTTTTTGACTTGAAAAAAATAATAAAAAAATATATATATATATATATATATATATATATATATATATATATATATATATATATATTTATTTATTTTTACCTTTTTTTCCCAAACGAAAAATTAATTATCATTTGTACAAGAAATCTTTATCTATTTAAGTAACATGTATCATTCTTTACATCCATCTGTGACAAAACTAGAGAGCGTTAAAGGAATAAACATACAGTAAATGAAAGATGCAGTGTACAAATCAAAGAAATGTTAGACAAATGTGCTGAAAAACTGCAATTCTCACATCTGCAAAGATAGGAGATGCAAACATAAACTGTTTTAGAAGAAGTATTGTTGGCTGTGAGGATCTGCTCTGACGGTGGAGTACACACAGTACTGCTCTCTTCTTGTTTTACTGCTTTGTTTTACTTTCCTTGAAGTAAAATTCAACGCTGCGTAGTTGATGCCTGCAGCTCCTCCAGCCTGTGAATATACGTGTATGAAAAGTGTTACATACATGAATAAACTGTCATATTCCAGAAAAAATCATAAACAACTGAAATACAATGAGAAGGGTATTATTGTTGTACATGTGCAGTAATATCACAACTATTTACATTAGATCTACTGTAGTTATTGATGAACTAACTGTGTTTTTTATTAAATTACATTTTAAATTAGATTACAAACACATTGATGTCTTACTTACCAAAGTTTCTGACTGACTCCTAGCTGACATGTCACACTGGGCACTACTGGTAGAAACAGAAGCACCTACAAAATAAAACACAATATTACAGCACTTTAATAATATCTGGATATCATACATGCAAATGACAGTGATGCTTTAAAACATACAAGGCAATAGTCAAACACCTTTCATAACATGATGCACTAGCCCACCTTTACAATGCTCACAAACTCTTCGTCGCTTTAGACAGACACACAGGACGCTGATGACGAGCACACAGCAGGACAACAGGACTCCAAGAGCCACGGTCACTGGGTCCTGACCTGGAAAAGGATCTGGCAACGTTTGTGCATTTAGTAAAAAAACAAAAACAAAAAGCCAGAGGACATTATGAAATGCCAGAAGTGGAAAGAGAAATAGAGATGAGATGTTTGTATAGCTGTGGAAGAATACTTATGGTGTTATTCTGAATAATCTAAAGTACAATCAAGCTTTAAACAATCAAAAAATGGAATTAGGACTGTTTCTTATCTACCTTTTGATTGTCATTATTTTCATTGTTTTATATGGTGTTTTTATAGTTCAGAGATAGATAGGCCAAGCATCATTGCAGAAGTTCAATGACAAAATTCAGGTGGAATAATTATTATATATGAGGGCTGGAAACTTTGATTCTGTAACTTTGGTTGGTTATTTATTATAAAAGTGGGATTTAAACGCACAAGTCAGATTCTTTGTCTCTTGTTGGGTTCAGTTTGTTGTGTGAAGAAATAAATGATGTAAATAAAAGTCAAATCGAAGGTTTTCTCTGAATTTTGAGTGAACTTGAGCCATCTGTTGTGTAGTTTTGATTTTCTTGGGCACCACATGCAAAACCATAATTTTTCATAATTTAAACAACGGTGTAAAGTGCTGAAATAGGAGCAGAGGGAAGTTGGTACCAGATATCTCCAACTCACCTCCACTTTTCTCCACTGATTCACGTTTGATGTATATTAAGACTCATAAAATATCAAATGTATACAAAATGTCTACAAATTTAAAGACCTACTTGTCTCCACTCGAGTTCCTTCACCAAACAGAATCTGTCCACACGTGGCCACAGCGCAGTAGTACGTCCCATCATCAGAGGAGCCTCGTATAGTTTTGGAGAGACGGTAGACACAGCTGTTGTTTTTAGATTTGTACATTGTTCCAGTGAGAACTTCCACAGATCCAGCTCTGAACCAGTGCACGTTCTGTTGGTGTGGACACTGCTCTATGTCCACACTGTTGTTCTTGGACCAAAGTGAGCACTGAAGACTCACTGAGCCTCCTGGCTGCACCGACGCTGATGGTGGGTTTTGTCTCACACGCAAACACTTCTGTGGATCGCTCTCTTCTGTGGAAATGACAAAAGTGTTGAAAGGCTAATCAATAAAATGAAAGTCACAAAAGAATACTTGAAAAATAGTTCACGTTAAGCATTAAAAATGTTTTACCATTCACTATTAAGAAGGTGGTGTTAGTGTAGCTCTGCCCATATTGAATTATCGTTTGACAATAATAGGTTGCTTCGTCCTCTTTTGTGACGTTTCCGATGTTGAAAAGAAGCTGACCATCCTTTTTGGTGATGCTGAAGCGTTTGTCTCTAAATTGTTCGCTAAAAGTGCTCTTCTCATAAACTACATCAGCAACAGTTTGTGTACTTTGTCCGAGAGGCTGTTTATACCAAAGAGACCGGTATCGCAATTCAGAGGTATCTGAACACTTTAATGTAACACTGTCACCAGGTTGAACCACAATCACAGGCATCTCATGAGGAACATCCGCACTTTGAGCTGAGAATACAAGATGAATAATGAGTTAATGTAAAGAAAAACAAGGCTAATTAGTTTAAATACGACTGCTGTACTCACACAGTGTGCTGAAAAATATAAATGCAGTGAGTTGTCCAAGCATTGTTTCATCTGATGTACAAGGCAGACTGGTACATTTACATTTGATGTCCTCACATCTAAAAGGCGTCTTTGAAAAGCGGAAACTGTAGTGATTGGCTGAAAAGTACAAAACTACCATCCCCCTGAATGTGGAGTACAAATCAGACTTCTATTTAAGGATGAGATGTGTTTTGAAGTTGCTGCAGATGCCAGTCTATTAGCTTTGGTAATGGAACATGACCAAGACAAGCCAAATAATTGTTTTGGAGACAAAGTGAGGTCACACAAGCATTTAAAGTATATATACAACCATGCACAAGTTACCTTTCATTCTTGTTATTTAGTCAACACAAGACCTTATACACTCACTGGAAGTACATAAAGCCAATGAACGGGACTTTTATAGGTGGAAATTCAAACTATTTAATTCAAGACTCTGCCTTTTTTTTTTTTTTACATTTTGCATCTAAAAACCCATATTTGCTTTAGTCCTGTACTGAAATAACCAACACATAAAGTCATCCCCATGTCAGTGACTAAAGAGAAACAGGAAGAACACAACTATGCTTAACTTTCCATTCATCATTCGCATGTGTGCAAAAGTGAAGAGCTCCTGTTTTTAGACCCTTGGTAGCTGTATTAGTATCAAATAGAGTGACAGTGGTATATATTTATTTCACACTTCCAGGTGGAGAAGAACATCTGACATCTGATGTACTTATTCAAGCATTGTATAATCTGTATCTTTGCTTATAGGGTTGTTTCAGTTGTGAGGCCTCTGTAGACCTGCTCACTGGCAAGGTTCATATTAGTCTCACTTGTACTTTAATTCTGGAGTACTGCAAGTCTCCATTTTTAGCCAAAAACTGTGTATATACTTTCACATACTTTGATCCACAGTACAAAAGAGTAACCACATTTGCAGATAGAAGCAACACATCACACACTAAGAATCTTACATGTGCAGCACAAATAAGACAATGATGATCTGGTGAAGCAGGCAATAACACGGGTCAAAATCATAATTTGATTCTGCTGCACTGTAAAAAGATGAGTGTTTCTCAGTGTTCTGTTTCTCTTTGTCCCTTTGCTGCTACAGATGAGCAACCTGACTATCATCTTCCTGTTTAGCGATAACTGGCTGCCCCCAACCACCTGCAGCATTTAGATCTAATTTGTGAAGTAGAAAGTTTTGATGTGTTCTGAACTTAAATCTATTTACGCCTCATCCTTATTAAAAATATGACCAAAACAAGAAGCAGCAATTATTCCTGTGTTGTTATGCTCGCAAGTTTAAAACAAGGTTTAAAGAGCATTGTGTAGAATCATGGATACCAAATAAAAAGTAATGTGTCACTGTTAATTTTAGAAACACATTTTAAACATGTATGCTTAATTTCATTTGACAGAGGAAATAAAGGCGGTAGACAGAATATAGTAGAGCAGAGTAGTGAGATTACCTTGCATCACTCTGCTCATTTGGCCACAGAGGAAAAAAGAAAAATATCATATAAATGTGTGTTAGCCATCCAATCAGCCTTTATTTACATACAGCCATACTATTGTCAACAATGTTCAGCTCTAAAATGCACAAATACAACAGAAGTTATACACATGTATAACTACAGATCATAGGGTATAAATGTTAATGTTGAAAAATGTTATGTCATGACAAATACAACTGAGATGGAGAAACACTTCAGCGACAGTCCCGAGTGGCAGAGTACAAACATTCTTGAACTAACTCATTTTTATTTTTGGATCTTTTAGCTTTTCTCAAAGGAAAATCCAGGGCTACGTAGTTCAGAGATGCCACATGACCATCCTGTGGATCACAAATACACAAAAACAATGTTATTTAAACAACCATTTTAAAAATCTCATTCACATGGTGTCCATAAAGACACATAATCCAATAGTACTTCACCTCATTGTTTGCTTGGTCTTCTATTAATCTATCCACAAGTTCAATCTGATTGGAAGCTTCTGCTGAAAAAACAATATATCAGTGAAAAGGGTGAAGTAGGATTTCAGTTTTGAGCAAAAAAAAAAAAAGCTGGCTTAGCACTGACATTGTTCAAGTCCAAGTAAAACACTCTTCCTTTTAGCTCTTAACTGTAACTTAACTTCCGTTTTTAATTATTCATTTTAAGTAAGGACTTTTTTTTTAAACTTATGTTTCTTTGTACTTTTAATTTGTCTTACTTTATGTCAAGCACTTTGGATTTTTTTGAGTATAATTTATGCTATATAAATAAAACTGAATTGAAAATTGATATGCATATGTCCACTGAATACCTTTGCGATCATCTTTTCTGTTTCTGCAGAACATCACAACATTGATCACAACAGAACAGAGCAGCAATAATCCAAGTGCAACACAAACTGGCCCCAACATGTCCAGTCCTGCAAGGACACAAACAATTGTGTGTTGGTAATTGTTATAAAATACTGCAAAGTCCAAAGTTATACATGTCTGTGCTTAATGATCAAGAACCAAAATAAAGGCCTTCAAATAAAATACCCTATACATATTTCAAATTCAAAGACAGTATTATGCAGATATACACTAAGAGTACTTTGATTTCTATCATAATACAAAAATGTGGTTTTAGGCTGACAACGAGCCCATGGTGATACAGGCCTCAATAACCAATGGTGATTAAAAACAACTGTTTGGCTTAGTTTCTCAAAATAATGACTTATCAAAAGTAATGAATTCATTTGAGATATTACAATATACAATAAAATATATCTTAAAGCTGACTAGATATAAGACAATGAAAAAGTTTTCAACCCTGTACAGTGCTAAAGAATGTGACTCTGAATTTGACTAAATGCAAATACAGGCTTATAATGCAAAATCAGATAAGTGAACACGTAGAACTGTAGGTGAAAGACGGCAGGAAACAAAGAAAAAAAGAGAAGAGTTCAAAAGGCTGCTAAAGACCCTTCATCCATATTAAAGCCTTTTTATACATCATGTTGCCTCCACTTAAGACACTAAATCTGTGGTGACAAACCGTGTGGCTTTGTGTGACTCTTTAGCGTGGCCAGTCACCACAGCCTCATCAAAGGATTCACCATTTGTATGTGTTTTATTTTAGAAGATGAGTGTTCAAATTAAAATTACAATTAAATTAAATTAAAATATAATTATTAAACATTAAAGTAACGATGGAATGAAAAATTTATTAAAACATTTATAGATGGTGAAATATGGTGTATATAATTTTCCATTTATTTTTTGAAGACTAAAACATAATGGCAATCACTAATAATTAAAAGTAATGCTTATTATTGGCTAATTTTTATAACGTGTCGTCAGTGGTAGTAATAATAAGGAATGTGAACCTGGGTTTAAAAATAATAACTTTATAAACTAACAGTTTGTTGACTTAAGCCAGTTTGAATCTCACTCACTTGTCTCCACTCGAGTTCCTTCACCAAACAGAATATCTCCACAGGTGGCCACAGCGCAGTAGTACGTCCCAGTGTCAGAGGCATTCCGCACAGTTTTAGACAGACTGTAGACACATTTGTTTTTGTGATTTTCATCAGTCTGGTCATCGTAAGTGTAAAGTAAGCTCGGTGGAGATTCGGCTGATCCTGCTCTGAACCAGTACACATTGTTTTTAGGAGGACACTGGACCGGTTTGTTGTTCTTGGACAGAAGTGAACAGTGAAACAATGCTGAACCTCCCGGCGGTACTGAAGCAGTCGGAGTTTGTTCCACATAGACAGTATGGTTTCTTTGGTCTGTAATTCACAACAGAGTTTATGAAAGTAACATTTTCACAAAACTCACAAAACATAAGAAAGAAAATCATGAAATGCTTTACCTACTACTGTCAACAGAGAGGCATTGAAGAAAGTCATTTTGTACGATGATCCAGCTTGACAAAAGTATGAGGCCTCGTCTTCTTTGGTCACATTAAAAATTTGAAGAGAATACATAGTGTCCACTTTTCTGACTCTGAATCTTGGGTTGTTAAACTTTCCTTTAAGATTTATTGTCTCATAAGAGCCCTGAGCAATGGTTTGGACCGTGGATCCAAAACTAAGTCTGTACCAGTAAAACAGCCCAGATTCAGTTTTATTTACTGAACAGGTCAGATTGAAGTTAGACCCAGGTTTGACCACAGTCAGAGACATCTGATCAGCATCGTCTTTAGTTTGAATGACGGCTGAGAAAAACAATGAAAAAGGTTACTACACTGAAATGTTTAATATCTTTTAAATCATTCCCTCTTAATCCTTAATACAACAACAGTTACACTACATACACATCTTAAAGGTCTGTAAAACTTACTGAATGTACTTAGAAGAATCAAAGGAGCCAGCCTTTCGAACATTGTGGTAAATCACTCTCTCTTGCACAACTGATGTCTTCCCACTCAAATGGAAGACTTAGTCACTAGGCGATAATAGTAGAAATCACAGTGATTGGCTGTTCACAGAAAATGCATTTCCTGTTACTTTTTTTATTTTGAAATGACCCAGAACTTTTTTTGATTTTTTTTTCCCTACAAGTGATCCAGTTTACATCTTATTATTTGTTTGCAAAAAATAAAACAGTAACTGTGTTTAATTGTAAAGAGTTCAACTAGACAACTTTTGATGGCAACATTTCATTATTTTTTACAATATTTCTTGTTGCGGGACTGGACTTATAAGACGAATATAAGAAGGATTAGCAGACAATAGAGAAAATGAGGTGCAACTTTAAACATTGAATGAATACTATCTTTTACTATATTTTTACTACGGTAAAGTCTTCACTCTCCTCATTACAGCCTGAGGAGGTCGCGCCGCAAACGCAAAGGACCACCCCCCCGGGGGGGGGGGGGGGAAACAAAAAAAAAAACCAGCCCCGAAAAAAAAACACCCCCCGGGTTGGGGGGTCCTAAGGTCAGTTTGCATTATACAAATTATAAGGCACACAACAAACACTACGATCAGGATGAGTGAAATTTTCTGATCTTTTCTGCTTTGAGTTAAAACAATTCATACATGCAGCCTCCACACCAGCCGGCCCAGAGCAGCCGAGGTGCTATTCCTTTTTAACAACATGAAGTGCAAAGCCCCATCTTTAGTTGCTCTTCTTGTAGACCTATCACAAGAGATTGAGTCATCTGACCAACCAGAGTAGACTTTTGAGCAAGGACAAGTAACAGAGAAATGCAAAGAGTGTTTACATTACACACTGCTGTACTCACATTAAAATTAGCCTATGTTGTTCAACAATATACTAATATAGCCTATATAACCTTGAAACAAATTACTGTTTATTTATTCCTGTAAATAAATTATATTCCACCAAATGACATGTTTGTTACTCATTTATTGATCCTTCTACAAGTGACGCCATCAATAAATGCAAGTCATTGACAGCAGTACCAGACTTTTCCATTAAATTTAAAGTTGGAGCAAAATCAGTCAATACAACTTTTATAGACTAAAACTGGTAATCTGGTTGTTGTGTTTATGGTTGATGATACCAAGTAGCATAAGATAGCAGTGAAAACCAAACAAAATACAAACAAACAAACAAAATACTTGCATGCTAGTTATAACTTAAACTAATTAGTTAATTAGTTTCCCCACCGCATGTGTAAAAATTAGCCATCCGGATGTACATTTAACTTCTTGAAAAAAATTAGGTCACTTATCCATTTTACCTGCAGGTAGCCTATATTCACTAACTGCACACTGGTGGTTGGTTTCCATCAGCGAAAGTTAGCTTGTTAAAGTTAAAATCCGGAGTGTACATTTTCAACCTACTGTGGTAAGCCTAGCATCTTTGCTTATCTTGCTTTTAGCATGTAACCTTTAGCCAAAAAACAAAAACAAAAAAAACAGCTAACTATTGAGCCAGAATTTGTTCTCTCCAAGGCTTGTTGGTTGTCTTTTTTTTTTTTTTTTAGATAATTTTTTATTGCGGTAGAATAGTACACATACAGGGTGAGAGAGAGGGAAATGACTGGGTAAATGATCCAAGCTGGAATCGAAACCGGGTCTCCCAGGTCTATGGTACATGCTACCAGGTCAGGTACCAAAATGTATGTTATTTTATTTTTAGCGGCTAATGCAGCTAGTGGAAATGTATTACAGCTGGCTTAACTTGGGGCACCTAAATGTACATATATTTTGTTGTTTTCAAACAACAAAGGATCTACTGTAAAATTTCAAACTTTGACCTAACACATATGGTCATAATGGGCCATAAACTTTTGCATATTACAGATGGGTTTATTGTATTATTCTTATCAACCAGACAAACTTCAGAGGTGAAAAACTGCCCCCTTTTTCTGATTTGTTGTATGTCTGTCAAATTGCCTTCAGAGGTAGTTTACTCTGCCTCCACATACTCTTCCCTAAAAATCGGATTCTGATCCATAGAAACCAGACTAATTCTTTACAGAATTACAGGTGGCTGGTCAGGCTGATGTTCTATGAGTCAGCTGGGTTTTCAAATACATTTTTGACATATAGTACAACTGTGAAAACTTTATTTAGCCAATAGGTTACAGAAGCAAGTAACATGTTGCCAGAGTTGTTGTTGTTGTTGTTGTTGTTGATGATGTTGATGATGATAATAATAATGATGATGATAAAAGGGTTTGTAATGAGTTAAGAACAACAAGAAGCAACACAAAGCTGTATGATGCAGATACATTGGAGGATGTTCACTGTGGCAGGGTTGTTTTTCATTTTGACAGACCACTAAGTGTGTTTACTCAGAATGTGCGTAATTTTTGGGCCTCAACAGGAAATGCAACAAAAAGGTGAGATATCCACAGACTAAAATTAACAAACTTGAATGATTTGGTTATTGTTCTATAACAAGTACAGCATTGGGCACTAGTTTATTTGCATGGATTTCACTTATGTTGAAAATATTTATTTAAAAAAAAGTGAAAGTTATGGTATCTTACTTGGTGCATGATTGCTGGCAAAAGCACACAAATTCTTGTGGTTAAGAAGGCAGTGTTTCTCACCATGCCATCTTATATATACCAGCTTGTGTGTTAACAATTGTGTAATTCATAAGCCCACTAGTAACATAAAAGTCAAGCACTTTTTGTACAATGTTTTCATGAAAAAAGTGGTGTGAAAATGAAGAGGAACATCTGTCACCAGACAATAGATTACATTTGCCTCTGCCTCTCACAAAGATGTAGGTGGGACCAGTCAGTAAGTAGCACTTGCTTTTCTCTTTACATCTAAAGAAGAGGCAAACCACTTCCCCCAACTGCCCCAGGAAGTGCTCAGTGCTTAGCTGTGATAACACTGAGAAGGTGTGAGCAGGTTGCATCTACGTTTGCATGCTACCCCTTTACAAAACATTGCATAAAAAGTATTCCATTTATTGGGTTTACAATGAGTTTTTATAAAATATGCACTTATCCCAGCAAGATAAAAATGTCCTGATGCCTCACTCATTGACCTATGTTTTTCCCATATAGACCTATACTTTTTATTTTACATGTAGTCTCTTTCTGTGTTGGATTGTCCTTTAATTATTTTTTATTTAGAAAGAAATACCATCTTCTTTGAGCACCTAAAGGAAATGTTGGACTTCCTGCACCATTTGTCAGTGCACAAACACAGGAAGTTAAGGTTGTGAAGCTTTGAGCCAGCCTCACACCAGTGTGTGTTATGAATCTTAGTCAGCAGACCGTTTTTCTGAAGCCACCCCTGGTATCTTATTTAGTATACAAATAGAGTGTTAGTATTTTATTGAGAAATTTGGTTGGTAAACCTTGATTCTACAGAGGAGGACCTTGTGAACCATGAAGATCTTGGGTATCCTTGTGTGTTGCAATGCATAAACATGTCCGACTCCACAAACAAATTTACAAACATTTTTATCCACAAATAAGGACAATGTACTGTAAATATGTATTATATTTTACTGTTTTTATATTGTTGCTTTTAACTACAAAAGAGGCCTTTGGTCTTCTGTTCTGTCCAATGAATTGAACGTAACGAAAAAATAAATATCTTTAAAGGTCATGACTAAAAAACAATTGCTGAAACAAGCTGATACTTGCATTTTGTCCCGGGCCAGAAGTATTTCTTTAATAACCTGACACATTTCCTGCCGAAGGTGTGTTTCCAGTCTGACTTTCATTGACACTGCCTGAGTTAATATTAACCAAAGCTCTGAACCCATAAAGCTGAACATTGGAGCTTTGTTACTTGAAGATAAATTTCCCACCACCACCACACCCTGTTTGTACGCCTTGCAGCTGCTGCAGCCAAACCCTTCACAGTCGGCCACAACTCATGGCACTAGCACTTACAAAGACGCTACAACTACAAAACCATGGCAAGGAAATGGCATGTGGTCTGTCTGTGGAGTTATTTTTGCATGTGTAATGTTGTGGCTTTTAATATTGACACTCAGAGTGCATTGCAAAGAAATGGGGAGTCTGGCAGCTTGTTTGGATTTTCTATTGCCTTCCACCAGCAGCTAAATCCTACCAGAAAGAACCTGTGAGTGGGAATGGGCTATTTGTAAACGAAATAATTCTGAAGTTATTCTGTGTGCATGTTTTGAGGTGTTTGTCTTCAGTTTGCTGGTAGGCGCTCCACAATCAAAGCATGAACATCAAGAGAACATCACTGGCGTTGTTTACAAGTGTGACCTAAGTGAGGCGTCAGAGCGCTGTCAACCCATTCTGTTTGATAACGAAGGTGTGTTTTATTCAAAGGTATGCTGTTTGCTTTGCTTATGTTCTGATATTTTGCTCATGTGGTGACACGGCAAGCTGTGTTGTTGACTTTTTCAGCTTTCTCCAGTAGTAAAGGCATAAATGGACAGTGGATGGGAGTTAGAGTCACAAGCCAAGGTCCAGGGAAGAATGTAATGGTACGAGAAATGAGCTTTAGGTTTCTACCATAAAGAGGAAAAGGCTTTAAAAAAAAAACCTTCTGTGTTTCTCTAGATGTGTGCTCATCTGTACAGACAGTGGGTCCCTGAAGTGTATGTGCCTCATCTGCTGACTGGGCAGTGCTACCTTTTGGGAGATGGCCTGCAGGTGGGGGAAGAAGACAGGACCTGGAGACGGGTCGTATGTGATTCACAACACCTACTGAGCCGCCGCATGGACCATGACTGGTTTGCGTACTGCCAGCAGGGGCACGGGGCCACTTTTGCAAAGGACAATGCATCTATGATTTTTGGTGCACCAGGAGCGTACCAGTGGAAAGGTACAAGTACTTTTGTCTGATAGTTAGGCTCTGGAAACAAACTGGCTGATTAGAACTCTGCCCAGTCTCTCAGAGGCTTGGTCACTTCTTGCAGCTCAGTGTCAATCTAGATGGGTAACAATGTACAAAGTATTAATAGTGCATGGTTGAAATATAAATTTTAGGTGTTGTAGGTCTCTTTAACCTCATTGCATGGATTTTACTTTGTGTAAGAAACAGACATAGACTCTTACTCCAAGACTACTGGTTTAGTCAGACTATGCTGCCCTCTGCTGTATTTTCATCCAGGGGTGTCTTATCTGAGCTCAAGGATACCATATATAAATCAATGTTTTCCTTCTCATTTGATAATGTTGCTCAAAAGGAACTGTACGTATGGAGCCACTGGATAACCTGGACATCGACAGTCATGACCCACGTGAGACCGGAGACATCGACCAGTTCAACCCCAAGCTCATTCCTCTTCACAGAAGTAGCTACTTGGGTCAGTCTTCATCAGCTGGACCGCTTCTGATTCCCCTCAAAGTGATTTTAATGTACAGCCTGTTTTTGATGTTCCAGGTTTTTCCATTGATTCAGGAATGGCCCTGGTCCAAAAGGGGGAGTTGACTATAGTGTCTGGAGCGCCGCGAGGAGGCTACAGTGGTCAGGTGGCATTTCTGAAAGTGGACTCAGAGGCAAAGAGGAATCTTTCAATAGAGTTCATCCTGTCCGGTCCTGGTCTGGCCTCATCATTTGGCTATGATTTAACTGTAGTGGATCTCAACGGTGATGGGTAATCTTACTGTACAGCACATTTGGAATATGTAGCATTTATTTGCAGTTCCTTACTATACTGGTGTCACACTGCAGGTGGGACGACCTGGTTGTAGGAGCACCACAGTTTTTTGTCAAGGATGGCGAGGTTGGAGGAGCTGTCTATATCTATATTAACAATGAAGGAGCAAACTGGGAAAAGACACCTCCCATCCAACTTTTGGGACGTACAGATTCAATGTTCGGCCTTGCAGTGGAGAACATAGGCGACATCAATCAAGATGGATATGGAGGTTGAGAAATAAAATATCCAATCTGTGCACAAACTAAAGACAGTACAAAGTTGTTAAGTAAAGTGACTCTAAAAGTGCTCTATCTTTGTTGACAGATATTGCTGTGGGAGCACCATATGACGGTTCTGGTCGAGTTTACATTTACTGTGGCTCATCACGAGGCGTTAACAAAGAGCCAGCCCAGGTGAGGCAGCCAAAATCATCTCCATTCAGCAACAAAACCTTTCAGAATTTCATTTTGACTTTCCAATGTTTTCAGGTAATTTCACCAGGATCTAAAAGAGTAACTCTCTTCGGATATTCTTTGTCTGGCAATCTGGATGTGGACAACAACCAGTACCCCGATCTGGCTGTTGGGGCCCTTTCCGGTTCTGTCTTTGTTTACAGGTATTCAAGACTCTAGATCCCCTTTGCATTTACCATCTTTAGTGTGTAATATTTAGTCTCATTTTTGTTACAGATCAAAGCCAGTGGTCAGTGTCAGTATTTCTCTCAAAGTAACACCAAATGCAGTTGACATCACCAAAGAGCAATGCCATAAACAAACCTGGTAAGACTAAATGAAAAGTCACTTAATAAGTATCAGCTGGAATTTTAATTGATTAATTCAGCATCGTTGTTCAAGTTATTTTGCAGCAAGGGCATGCTTCAAGTACACAACACACCCTGAGACATGCAACCCCAAACTGAGTGAGTCATTTTCACCTCGGCTTATTTACACCAATGATATACAAACGGTAATCTTCTAATCTGATTTAAAACAGTGTTAAACTACACTTTTGAGGCTGATGCTGAACAAAGAAAAGCCCGACTCTCTCCCAGAGTGGACTTCCTGGGCGCACACCAAGGACAGCTGGAACTGCCTGGACAGAATCAAGAAAAATGTACAGACACGAAGCTCAGACTTGTGGTACTGTGCCATTGTCTTATGTGTTCTGTTTTGACCAGTAAAGGAAAATCTGTAATTGCAAATATCTAGGGATATGTATGAAGTATAAACTCACAATGTACAACCAAAGGTAAACTTCAGGCACAGACATTAAAAGTGGGCATCTGGTGATGAAATTGCAGATATAAACAGGCCAGATGATAAGGAAGAGAATTAGGGCCAATGTGAAAATAAAATTTGAGGTACGGTCCACTGATGCTGATGTGTGTTTGCTTTTATATACTGTACATTACTGATTAAAAATCTGTCATTGTTTCAACCGATGACAGCGTGACGTCACAGACAAGTTGCGCAGGATTCCGGTTTCAGTCACAGTGTCTCTGTTGAGCTCCAGTCAGACCAGGACCAGGAAAGGCCAGAACGATCTTAGCCCAGTCCTCAACCTCTACCAGCAGAAGAGCACTGTCTCCGAGGTATAGTCTCATTCTGTCTTTCTGGTAAAAACGACAGAACTGAACACTCAGTCATATGCTTTTTGTTCACAGATTACCCTGATAAACACTGGCTGTGGCCTGGATAATATATGTCAAAGCAAACTAGCGCTAGAGTACAACTTCTGCGCTGTACAAAAACACAAGCACAATAAGGACGTTTTCAAATCACTGCGCAGGTAAGGCGATTTTAAAAAACACAATTTTGGTTACAATGTGATAAAAAAAAATCTTTTGTTTTGTAGAGATGATGGCATTTCCGTCATTACTCCTTCCGATGGAGACATTGCCTTGGAGATCACTGTTACTAACAAGAATGGAGACGACGCACACCAGAATCAACTTGTCGTTACTCTGCCAGACACTCTGCATTACTCCACAATTGTCTACAACACAGTATCAGTGAGTATTCAAAAGTCCACGTATGCTAAAATGAGTAGAAATTGAGTCAGATGTTCAAGGTGATAGATCCATTAGCTCCATCAATTGTGACTAGCAGTTTCATTATTTAAATTTCAACAGTCTAATAGATGTTAATGTGTTTTAATAGCAAACACAAGTGAGCTGCACAGCTAATGACAAAGGAACATGGATCCACTGTGAACTAGGAAACCCACTGCCGAGAGACGGTGAGGTGAGGACTGCTCTGTTGGCTTTTTCACGGCTCATATTTTGCAACATAAGAAAACTCTCATACCTCCCTCCAGGTCACATTTTATGTCATTCTTGCCACATCTGGCATCTCACTGAGCACGAACCATGTCAATGTCACCCTGCAACTCAAAACGTAAGTTAGTAAAAGCATGTACGATGGGGATTTAATTATAAATGAGTAATACTATGTGTGGTGCAGGACAAGTGAACAGACCATTGAACCAGTTGAGGCTTTTGCCAGAGTAGTGTTTGAACTGAAACTACAGCTACAGGGGTAGGTATTCTCTCATTATTCTCTCATTTATTTGGGTTTGATATCATGCATCCTGGGTGTAACATTTGTCTTCAGACTTGCCAGACCATCCCAAGTGTCTATGGGTGAAAGCCTGAAAGGTGAAAGTGCCATAAGTTCATTGGATGAAATTGGGACACCCATTCAGTATGAATTTAGAGTAAGCTTCATTTAAAGTTTAATTATACTATAAGAAAAAAGGCCCAACAAATTACTAACTGCATTGTTGCATTACACAGATAACAAATTTGGGCAGACCACTAAAATCCTTTGCTAATATATCCTTAAACATTTATTGGCCCAAAGAGAATGCTGTGGGGAAGTGGTTGCTGTATTTGACTCATGTGAGCAGCAAAGGTGTACAACCTGTCCCATGTTCACCTGGAAGTGAGGTGAACCCACTGAAAGATGTCAAGGTAAAACTCATACTTGTACAGTAAAGCTGATGTTGTGCACTTCATTTCTAAGCTACTGTTTAATTTGAAGGGCTGGTCTACAAGGGCACAAAGGAAGAGACGTGAGGTTGAAGGGGAACTCGAACCCCTCTCAACTGAGGATATTCTTTTTGTGCCAATAAAGAGAACATACAAAACACTGGTAACCCATTTTTTTTTTTTAATAACAAACCTCATTATAATTAGTTGTTGACTGTATTTGTTAACTGTATAATGTGGACTCTCAGAGCTGTTTGGATGGACTGACGTGTGTGGAGATACGCTGCCCCCTGCAGGGTCTGGACAGCAATGCTCTCATTGTGCTGCATTCACGCTTATGGAACACTACATTTACAGAGGTGCAGTGCAGTCTTCGTACAAGGGCCTCTTCAGGGCTTACCTATTTTAACATAATTGTTTCTCTTTTTAGGATTATAGCTCATTGAACTACCTTGACATTGTTGTGGATGCTACTCTCAGTTTGACACAGTCCCCAGAGAATATTGGACTTACGTCAGAAAATTCAGCAACAAAGGTAAAAAGAAAATGTATGCAGATTTTTACATGAATGTATGCAGATTTTGTTTTGTTTTTTGTGATCTCAGGTGAAGCTTACAGTGTTTCTTCAGAGAAAAATTGAATACTTAACCAAAGTCGCCTGGTGGATCATATTTTTGACAGTCATTGCATTGCTGCTCTTGATGGCATTTGTCGCTTTCATGATGTGGAAGGTAATACAAAATTGAAATTTACAAGCATTTCATAACTCTATTAACCCTTATTTTATGATATAGCTTGACTCATTGTACATTTTAATTATTGTATTAAATGTTCTTTTTCCAGTATGGGCCCGTCAACTGTCTCACTCCCAACAAGCAGCTGACTGATGAAGATCCTAAACCTGAGACAACAACACTTAAACCTTAAGCACCCAATATTATAATAATAATATGTTATTCATTTATTTTTTGTCTGCTTTTGTAAACAACTGGGACATCAATGGGACAGCTTTCTCAAAATGTTTAATGAGAGCAGAAAATATTACTTTCATACAAAAAACGCTTACAATAACTTAAAATGTTGTGCTGTCATTCCATCAAAGGGGAATATGTGAGTAGTAGGAATGTATGGAGATGTTGAACAATGACAACATTTTACACAAAATCCAGTGGTTTGTTGTGATCAGAATGTGGATCACTGAAGCACATGTAGTTAAAATACTGTTAATTTTACAAAAAAAAACTGTGAAACACTTTCACCAACATTGTGCAACATACAAGAAATTGTTTAAGCCTCATAAAAGGTTTCATTCCTAAGACAGATTTTTAAAATGCAACACTGACATTGACAATACTGGCCTTGCATGAAGTAATTATCAGGAATTTAAGTCATATTTACATGGGAGAGATTCAAGATTTAGGAATGAAACCCTTTTTACATATTGGAATGTGCAAGGACAGAAGCGTGGAAGTGTACTCCTGTTAAAACCTTTGTTGAGTTTCATAGTCCTGTGTTCAGCAGAGAAGTTCCTGTATACATTCATTCATCATTTTCTGTTTTGATTTTTTTTAAATACCAAGCTAGATTCATCATCTAACTTTCACCACAGAGAAAGAGTCTTTCAAACTGGTTTCAAAGACAATGCTATTGACAGTTTTTGCCTTCTTATAAACATTCAGCCAATGGATTCTCAAGCACACACTCAGAGAACCTTTCTTGCTTTGAAAAGATATTTTAAAAAGCACGCTTGTAAAAAACCAGAGCAAACAGTAAAATATAAAATGTTCATACAAAAAGCACATACACACTACAAAAAATGTAGTCAGCATTTTGGTGCAATGCAATATTTTGAAAATGGAAACATCCAGTAATGTTCCAAAATTAAAAAAATGCATACAAATAGAAATTATACATAATAAATTAAAAGCATAAATATTATTACAAATTACTTCATGTGAAGTGAATAATGCATGAAGAGCTTTTAGGCTTTAGGTTTTCCATACAACAAAACAAAATGGCACTAAAATCAGGATTTAACTTAATGAGCTGCATGAGTAGTGCACAAAATAAATCCTGTAGATCAAATCAGCTGCACACTGAGACATCCAAGTAATTACTGGCACAGCCAATGGGAAACCAACAACAAATCCACCGAGCGGCTCAGTGCTGCAAACACTTCTGAAAAGATTCACTCGGACCCTTTTTTTCATGATTGTTTCTAAATATTGTGCTCATGTTTGATTTTCTTTAAACTTTTGTAGAATTGTGACTTCTTTAGAAAAGACAATTGCTTTAAAGTATTTGTACTTAGTGGGGTTTTTTTTATTGCTAAACCTTATTTTTTGCTGGTGCAACCAAATGGAATGACTTTTTGATATTGTGCATTAAGACACGACATAAAATTACCTCCTGGCTGTAAAAGCCAGCTATCTCCACATGGGGGCGATAGTGACCATAAAAGGCAGATACAACAAAGGAACCAGGGAAAAGGTGGGCAGGCAGGATGCTGATTTGGCCCGTCCATGGCCATTTTTGTTCCACTTAGACCCATTTTTTTCCCGGTTACGAGATGGCTTTATAGGATTAGTGACTGTGTTATGAGGGGGTTTGTTGTGAGTGGGCGAGTGCGGCCCATAGCCTGGCCAATCATCATTGTACCTTTCAACATGGTCTCCACCTCCTGAGCCGCTGCCTTCATCCCCTGATGAAGAAAAACACTCACAGTTAATAACAATATCAATGAAAAGAAGAGATTTCACTTTGGTCAAAGCCAGGGAGAACAAATAAAGAAAAATTACCTTCATTGTCCACGAAGTCCATGTCCTGTCCACTTTGAGCATGTCGCAGTTTGTTAGTGACCACTCGTAGCTCCATAATTAGCTGTCTAATCCTTACATCTGGCCGGCTTGTGTCCACTTCCACCTCAGGGTTGTTGATCTGGTTAATAAGCCCGTCACCTGTGACATCTGGAAGGTACCTGTGTGGAGCGACAAAAAATAACGCAAGCTCAATTTTGGTTCACTTACACTTAGGAGACTGAACATGTGATGTGTTGTAAATTGATTGTGGTGATATATATGTGTGTTTATGTGTTATTGATATTCTTTCTTAGACAAATAAAGAATTTTAACTATTGTTTCTGCCCAAGTAACATGTAGGCAACACGTTTCTCTGTAGCTTGATAATTTTGTGTTTGATAGGGAGCCAGCTTCCACTGATCTATTTTTTCCCAATGAAAAGTAATCCTAGACACTGAGCACTAATTGGCTCTTTCAAGTGATCTTGAATGAAGAGAATTGAAGTAACTGTAGTTAACCTTCAATTCTGAGAGAGAAATTGTGGAAAAATATAAGCTAAATGTAAGGTAATTGTAAGTAAGTATATAAAATAATAAATAAATGCCAGACACACGAGTTATTTCATCTGTGTGAATAAAAGCAGACAGACCCACACAGAAAGCGTGTGGGTGACCAGCGGTATCAAAATGAAATAAACTCTGCCCCATCTGTTGCATCCGCCCACCTTTGCGCCATTGCTCACTCCTCCTCCTCTTCTACCTATACCCGTCGCCTCCCTTCCCTGCGTCCTATGCTTAGATCTCCCTCACCTCCCCCGCGTCTGCCCGTTCCAGCAGCGGTCCTCATTAGTGACGTCGGCAGCCATCTTCTCATCACTGCAGATGGTGTGTGGGAGGGACACCCAGAAGCCCTGCATGGGCCGCAGTCGCTCCTTTAGCTCGCTAACCTGTACGGAGGCGGGAAGAAACTCGGTATGACTCAAGGCTGGTTTTTTAAAGTGTCCTTGTTTGGTATGGCTGAACAAAACATATGGAGGCAGGCAGTGCTCATTCTGGCCAAAGTGGAAATCTGCGCTGACACTGACTTAGAGTTAACCTTTGAGCCTTTTATATATCTGAAATTCATACAGATATGCTTTTGGTTCAACTGCTCTCCTCTGGCCCTGGGTTTATTTACTTCCTTCGATTTGCCATCTCATCTGACCACTCAACAGTCAAAGGAAACTGTCAGTGTTTCTCTCTGCTTTATTTTTAGTAGCTTGTTCAAACTCCACTCAGATATGTTGCCATGTCTAATATGCTTCAAGGAAAAATGTTCAGTAATTTTCATTTTTCTTTCTCAAATAAAGTGACAATATAGCAATGTAATTCATGTTAGATCTAAACAGAATTTTAAATATTTAATGTATTTTTTATAGACCTGTATTTCAAGGTTGAATAAGGATATGCTTTTTTGTCATTCTGTATAAAGTATTTCTATTACTTGCTTTAAGGCTATGTAAATGTATTGCTTTTCCAGTTTTGTTCACTTATTGAGGATTTTACTAAATGTATAGCAAATGCATACAAGTAGGCTCTATCCAAAGATTTGTGTATTAAACATTTTATTCTCACCAGTCGGTCTAGGTTGGTGCCTGCAGCAGTTGTGGGTTTCTCCTCTGGCGTGTAGGTCCTAAAGGGTCTCCTGTTGCCCCCTGAGTCTTTGGGTGAGCGTTTGGAGCGAGCTGGCCTAGGGTTCCCACAGCCCTGAAACACCTGAGGAAAAAAAAAAATCATCAAAAGCAGTTTTACAATATCTGAGATTAAATGAACCAGGAGCGTTTTAGTGTTTAACAATAAGCAATGTCTAAAATGTATTAGCTTATGGGACAACTGTCCTGTTTTAATCACACTCTGTCAGGCCGTCATGCATCCCATATGCCCATACCTTGGTTGAGATGCTGACACTGTTTTCTTGCATGTGCATGATGGCTTCTGATACTTTCACAGAGATTGAATCAGCTGCAAGCTCCATGTTAAACGGCCCCTCCAACTTCTCAGAGACCTGGTATAAAGCATCTGAAGCAGAAAAAAGCTACACTTTATTTTCTATAATTTCCTTTGTTGAAAATGTAATTTTATATAAATAAGTTTGAAATGTGGAGGGATTTATCAGGCTTCTAAAAAGAAGTGTTTTGATGGAAAAGTGACAAAAAGAAAGAAAATGGTGACCAAGGATTAGAGAGTAAATTAGCTTTGAGTGAATAGAGCGATGAAAGGAAGCTGAAAGCAATGCACATGAATAGAAAAAAATGGAGAGAAGGTATGGGGTTGATTAAAGGGGAGAGAAAACTTAGGAAGACAGATCAATTGTGTCAGGAGCAGAGAAGCATGAATGATTTATGAAGGAGGAATTCATTAGAGGCAAAAGGAAGTGAAAGTGAAAGCAGAATCCTTTTATGGTCTACATCAGTCATTTACATCTACCTCTATTTAATAATACTTAAAATACTATTAAATTCATAGGACACAATTCACCCAGGTCAATGTGTGATTAAAAAAAGAGATAATACACATCATGCAAACCGCATACAGACAGCAATCAACATTGGCAGCATATTCAAATATAACAGCAGTGTCTCCACCCACCAATAAAATTGTTCCACTCTGTGCCCAGGTCGGCCTGATTGGCCAAGCAGCCCTTCATCACATTAAGGCACAGAGAGTGGCAGGGTCGCAGTGAGGGCATCCCACGACACAAGGGGCAGTACCACTGGCGCATTAGACCTCGTACGCACTCTGAATCTGCCGTTAGCTACAAAACAAAGCAGATGTTGAAGAGAAACAAAATAACCCTGTGCACCTCAGGAGACATTACTTATAAGAATTACCTACTTTTGTTGCTTTGTTGACAATATCTCGACCAGTGGCCAAGCCTTTAGAAAGTGCTCTAGCTGCAATGAAAGCCCTTGAAACCTAATTGTTAACAAAAATACATAAGATTAGTTTATTAGTATAACTTTATAACATAATGAAAAGCTTTATACACACTTGTAAGCGTAGCTTGCGTGGCACATCTCCAAAAGGCTGTAGCTGTTCAGCATGTTTGCTAACACACTCCAAGTAGTCCTCACTGAAATGATACTGGGGGTTGACCAGAGAGAAGACTCGCTCCACCAGTCTGGACCAGAAGTCAGAAAGGACCTCAGTAAGACTCACACTTCCTCCTGTGGACACATCAGCAATGGTCGGACTTTATTGTAGGAAAATGTTACAGCTTTTTCACCAAATCATTTTTACTTATAGTATAATCTGAGGAATGTGCTAGAAATTATTATTTTACTTTTCTAAATAGAGCATAATAAAGCGCTGTAGACATTTATTTGTTGCTGTATTCTCCTTGCATGTATTAGTTAACTGCCAGACAAGCCTTGAATACGCACTTTTCCAATCTGTAGTCTGGTACACATCCTCTAAGCTGTCTAAGCAACAGCCTGAAGGCAATCTTGCCAGCTCATGATGATCACGCCAAAACAGAGCGTCAACAGAGGAACTGAACAGTTTTGGCATCCGTGAGTTTAATGTTCACTCTTATTTAATTGTCTTGACATGTCGGAACTATTTGTGGCAATAAGTTTACCACAACAGGATGCAGACTGAGGTCATCATTACCCTAATCACCATAACCATACAACAGCTTTTTTATTTTTACTAACATTTACTTTAGTTCAACTGACTTTAAAATAGATGTAATCACATATTATGACAATACATCAACAGGTTAAAATGGTGATTCAACCAACCTGAATAATATCTACGCAGCTCGACAAACAGCTCCTGGAAAACGTGAGCATTCTGAGTGAAGAGTCTCCCATACGTCTTGGTAAACATTTGGTTCATTGACTTTTCTGATAGATCTATAAGCTCTCTGAAAAACTCTGTAAAGAGACAAGAATGACACATTAGGCGTGAAACCATCAACACCTACTATTTTTTCAATATCTAGGCACGATTTCTATGTAGGTAATCAGTCATTCCCTCCCCTCCAAGATTAACAGCTCACACAGAGCTGCATTAGAGCTTGTACACTGGTAAATAACAAAATGTTCTGCATTTCAGATTATCTTTAGTACTCATATACACTCTCTCACTTCTCCCACTCGAGGAGCTTGTTTAAGTGATTCATTGCGTATATTATATAAAAGGAGAAAATGGGAAGAAGGTGATAGCAACCTATAGCAGTTACAAAAGAGAAGAGATTTTCTGTGCTGCCAAAAATCTTTGGACTATACAAATCTATTACTTTGGGTTGGTTTTCATGACAACCACCTCTTAACATTTCACCTAGGTTTTAAACATGCTACACATTTCATATTTTAAACATCAATCAAATTAGTAAAAAATCAATAACAACACACACAAGAGCACAGCTTTTTACCATCAAACCTGCGGTGTCTCTGTGTAAAGGTAGTCAACAGGAACTGGCTACTGTCCTCAACTGCTTTGAGGAAGTCCCTCTCGCTTTGAAGGGCTAGTGTCTCTTCCATCTGGCTGGAGCAGCAAGTGTAGTCCTGAGGACAAAGCCGCAGGTGCTCACCTGGACCAAAGAATGGCAAGGTAGCATTAATCACTTGAAAAGGCATTCTGAAAAAGACAATTGTTCAACAACATGTAATAAGCTCTGATTCAACGTAGACAGACAGGGCCTTTTTCCAAATTACACACATGGGTAGGACTATTATCAGATTAAGCAGATGGTTTTGGTAAATAGTCAATTTGAACACTTGTCACTCTGTTCAGTTGTGGGGAAATAAATCTCATCAAAGATAAAGGTGTAATAGAAAATTGTAATTTCCCTGCATGAATAATTCAAGCTCAATCTGTCTTTCATTGTCAGCTCAGGTTGGGGCTTTAATATGTCAGAGGTAATGAAATGCAAACATCATCACAGACATAAAAACAGAGCAGTTCAAGAGGAGAGACGGTTAGCTTTAACACCAAATGTAAAATCCTGTGGTTAATTCTGTTGTAAGAGTCTTTTCAATTCCACCCTGGCTAATGTTTTGCGTGCCTCTTTTGTTCTGTCTGTGTCTCACTATTAGCCCTCTCTCATCACACTATTTCCATTTCTAAACTGCCTCTCTTCATCCTTCCCTCTCTCCCAGCCATCTGCTCCCCTGGCCCACGGGACAGTGAGCCAGGACCAAGCAGTAATAGCCCCGCAGCACACACACACACACACACAAACTAAATCAATATTTCCCCTCTCTCTTTGACTTGGACAGAGCTGAACTGCGGCAAACTAAATCCTGCCAGTAAATTTGTCATGCATTTCACCTAATATCTGTAAAAACATGTCTGTATGTGAGAGCACACAGAGCCAATCATGTGACCAAAAGCAGCCAACTTTAAAAATGCCAGAGATCTATTTTTGCCTCACTGAATGTGGCTGGGACTAGTTGTGTCCACAACTAGTCCCAGCTCTGAAGCTCGATTAAAGTTACATTTATAGAAATCCAACTGTATGTAATCCCCAGCATTTAATCCATCAGATAAGATTATAATAAGTATCAAGTGCCTGTGAGTATATATGGAGATTTACCAGCGGGACATAGGAAAAGACTAATTAGGGGCGAGGTTCTTTGTTGCACCGGTGTTGGCAATTTGCTCATCCCCTTAATCATCCAATTTGAACGGAATCATGAAAGAGGGGGCGGGTGTAACGGGGTTTTTAAAACCACCCAGCATTGTTCCCCTTTGGAAATCTCGCAGTGATATTCCCATATTGTGAATGGTGTTGGCCACAATAGTGAGTCATTATGGCAAGCTCATTCTTATAAATAATTGTGAATGTCAATTTTATTTTACCTTTCTAATTGTACTGTTCTCTCTTAGCGTTTTCTGCTATACCATGAGATGCAAAGTAGATTTATATGACATAGCTACTGCAAAATTTTAACCAGCAGTATTAGCTAAAATCCCAAAACTCATTGGGAGAGAAAAAAATACTTTCTGACAGCTAACGGATTGGAAAAGATATTAAACCAGCCACAACGCATCTTAAAGGGTTTGTAGCAACACAAAATGTCTCTTACCAGAGATTTGAGTTACCGGGGCGCTGCCAGTGCTGTAGCCCTTCTCCGCGTACACCTGCCGGGTGTCAGCGCAGCTTCTCCCCGCGGCAGCCGAGGAGTTCCGCATCCACAGCAGGACAAGGACCGTCCATAGGAGCACCGGAGAGTGGGTGAAAGCCTGCTGCAAACGCATCTCCTCAGGGCTAAAAAAACAAACAGAGGTGGCTATAAACAGCTCAGTGGCAGAGTACGGACACAGCTTTCACTGGCCAGGTTTGGGGCAAGCAAAAGTAGAAATATCAGTGTTCCAAATCTTCAGTCGTTTAAAATGGTCATAGTTTTCTCCTTAATGCAGTGAACAGAAAAATAAGGGGTTATTCATCCCACATATCCCTCCATTGATCGCGTCCAATTAATTTGTCCTCCAGGATAGTGCTTCTGTAAATGTATGAGTGTAAATGGGACACTCCCGACCCTCAACATCATCTTGAAACTAAGTCAAGCTAACCTGTGTAGAGCAGAGAAAACCGGAAGTTACCATTTCAGAATAATAAAAGCTGCCCCTCGATGTTTCATTAACGTTTAGCTCAGGTCAGCATTAATATAACCTTGAATCCGCAATGTCTCCTTGCTTAAATATGCTATAATATCTACCAATCAGCTATAGTGAAATACTTTGCTTAAACGCACAAAACGTCTCTTAAGAAAAAAAAGGTTTTTATTATGAAAGCAGGAGTTTCGGGTTCACTCCGTCTTGACGCTGGCAAAGCCCAACCCTGTCTGAACAATGGTCTACGGGTCTGTGCTTAAACGTGCTCCACATCTACCACTCTTTTTTTTTTTTATTTTTTTTTTTTTTTTATATATATATATATATATATATATATATATATAATATATATATATATATATATATATATATATATATATACTAAATAAACCTGTAGTTCGTTATCTGTTAAGATAAATAACATATTTCTTTCTTTTATGTATTATCATTTATCGTCTAAAGGTTATAACTCATACACAATGGTATTAATTATCATTTATGTAATATTTTCGTTTGTAAACAGTATTTTCTACAGACCAATACAGTTTAAGTTGGCTCCAGCCAATCAGCTTCAAGAATATCTTTGCCCATCTTTGCGCGCCTTTTCGCCTCCAGGTAAAGATTTACACAAGCACAAAAAGGAAATAAGAAGAGGTTTAAGGGACAATATACCACTGGTAAATTGATCAGGTAATGGTTTTTCTCCAAAAGCTCTCTAGCTGGGGTCTAACCTTGTCAATAAATATAGAATTTATTTGTGGCAATTAACAAGCTAACGTGTGAATTAGCATGTAGCTACAGTAAATTTTCTGACATTTTGACCAATTTTTGCCTAATGATTGCCGGATTTATAACGCGTTTATTTGAGTTAAATAATATAATTAGACATGCCTATTCTGTTAACACAGGATGAAAGGTTGAAACGATGCTTTTCATTGCTATAATTGTGCTCTACATGTTGCTAACGCTAACTAGTTATATGTTGGTCATAAAATGGCTTTCTTTGTTTCCATCTTTTCTCCCTAAAAGTCATTTTCAATCGATGCTGGTTTGCAACTGCAAGCCACAAATTGGTGAGTAATGCGTCCCTCAAGAGACATGGCAGGTGGAGACTCTGCTTTGGACAGGTAAAACATATTGAAGTTTAACTTGAAATGTACAAACACACTTGATTGTTAAAGGTAAATTTAAAAAAATTCCCTCTTTTTCTCACAGTTTAGAGGAGTTGGTTGACTCCTTAGACTCCGGCAGTAATTATGAGGCTGAGTTGAAAGCAACCAAACGTAAAAAAGTGTCTGTACGGGGACTGAAGGTATCACTTTTTATTTATTTTTTTTAATTTATTTTTTACATTTTTAAAAAATCAGATTACAGACTAAAAAAAACTGTAAAATTATTTAAGTTACTCTTTGCCTGCTAGTAATTTGGTCGCTTAGATCAATTCAATCTATATTCCCTGCTGAGTTGCCCTTCTGCCCCTCTTTTATCTCTAGCCACCTAAGAGATCCCGGCCTAAAGCTGATTTAAAGGAGGTGTCCAACCCCACAGACAGCCTCATTTGCACTCAGGGCATCCCCCAACAGCAGCCCTCCCGGGGGATGTCCAGGCAGGCCTCCCCTAGACCTGTGATGAGGGCAAAAGAAGGAAACCAGGGTATCAGTGCAGAGGATATCTACAGTGCTGTCTGCTCTGGCAAGAGTGCCATGGTGGTAAGCAAAATGTCCACTAAAAAGTGAAAAATGAAAATGGATGCATAAAAAGGGAGTTGGTGGATGAAAACATCAAATTGAATCCAGGGTGGGCCTGAAGAGGGCAGAGGAAACAAGGCCCTGAGATCCCACAAAGGAGGTGATTATTATGTGCTGTCAGTTGCTGACGGATGTGACCCTCCAGAATTTCCTTTGATAGGCAAAGAGGAAGGGTGCTTTTATTGGGTCCTGAAGGCAATGAGTGGCAACACATATTTATCCCATTGTTGTACTGTGTCCTGCCTTTTTTTGTCTGAAAACAAAAAAAGATCATTTAACAATCTATCAATACCCAATACAGTACAGAACAGTTTTGTAACAAAGATCAATCAATGCACACTTTATAGAGCAAACTTTAGCAAACTTGGCATCTACATAGGGTTTTTAATGGTCATCTAGACTTAGGTTTGATGAACATGATTGAAATGAATGTGAAACTAGTAAATAGCAATATGATAAGAGGTTGTATAACAGTGCACATGTTTCACAGAACTGATCATGAACATAATTGGACTAATATGTTATCAGCTTGTACATTTGATTTGAATGTTGCATCTTTTTTTTTTTGGCTTCTGCTCATCTTAAAGACAGTGGTGGATGAGTGGTTGGACAGCTACAAGCAAAGTCGAGAGGCGGGACTTCTGGTGCTCATCAATTTCATTGTTCAGTCGTGTGGATGTAAAGGTCAGAGAGCAGGAGAAAGGCCAGATAAAATGGGTCAAAGATCAACAGATTATTTTCTCAGAAGAAGAAAAGATTTATGCATAATCCTTTGTAATATGTTTAATTTTTCCTCTCATTAGATTGTTTTGTACTGTTTTGTTCTTATAGGTGTTGTTACAAGAGAGATGTTCAGCAGCATGCAAAATGCTGAAATAATAAGCACTCTAACTAAAGAGTTCAATGAGGTGAGGAGGAAAAAACGTATCAAAGATTTTTCCCCATTTTTTTCCCCCAATGTCAACCAGCAGCAGCAGTATTTCAGAGATTTTATTTTGAAATACAACAGGGCTATTGACACTGTCTTACACTCGGGGTAAATGGCGTATCATAGGCTTGATTATTAGAAATGGATATAGCTTATCTGTCGTTTGCTGGAAACTGGAAATTATAATCAGCTCTCTCACAATTTAACAGGTGTACATTTTGTGCTTTGTTCATAGTTTTAGACGTAATATTTCATTACCAATCTTCCTGCTGGAATTATTCAAAAAAGCTCTGTCCCCCCTCCACATCCCGGGAGAATATCACTAGTGCTGTGAATACAGTTTGATGAATCACTCTAATTAAGATGTATAATGTAGATAAAGGCACACAGTTTTGGTTAATTGCTTGCTTTAGGACTGGTGTTCATATCAAATGCAGCAAATATTTTGACTAATAACACTAAGTAGCATTGAGAATTAATGATTTTTTTTTCTATTTGTCCGGTTTAATTTGTTCCATTAGGATTCTGTAAACTACCCCCTGTCCACTCCAGGCCCCCAGCTAAAGCGTTTCAAAAGTGGCCTGTGTGAATTTGCCAAAGTTCTGGTGCGGTCGTGTCGGAACAGCCTTGTTTATGATGAGTACCTCTTTCCTTCACTGCTGGCTCTTCTCACCGGTCTGTCCGACTCCCAGGTCAGAGCCTTCAGACACACCAGCACACTGCTTGGTAAGGACAACAACGGAAATAGTAACAATGACACTATAATGAGGCCTGGGAATATCTATAACATTTAATCAGACGTGGTCCTTTTTTTGCCCACTTTGAATGTTTTTTCTCAGCCATAAAGTTGATGACAGGGCTGGTCGAATTGGCCGCTCTCTTGTCAGTTCAGCTACAGACCACTCAGCGGCGATACGACATAGAGAACAATAAAGCAGCACTTGATAGAGCCTCTGATCAATTAGAGGAGCTCCAGGCCACCCTCAGTCAGGTGATAAAACACATAAATGCAGTCATTTTTGCACTTTTTTTTACTTCACGTAGTGGAACCTATTGACAAAGCCACTGATGGCCCTTTTGTATTTTCTAAAGCTCCAAGAAAACAGAGAAGAGCTGTCCTCCTTGATGAATGCTACGTTCCGTGGAGTGTTTGTTCACCGCTATCGGGACAGACTGCCAGATATCCGCGCAGCTTGTATTGAGGACCTGGGAATATGGCTGAAAACAGACCCTGAGGACTTTCTCAATGATGGTTGTCTGAAATACCTGGGGTGGACCCTGAATGACAAGGTTTTCAACATTTTCACACTGGGGAATAAATTAAGAGACTTGTGCCAGTCTTTTCAGACCATGACTGAAGGGGTTACAAAGATATATGTATATACTGGACACACTTAAAGCTCACACACACAGCCTCACACATAGAAATGTGCCTTTTGCATTTAGTGTGTATTACATTCTTTCTTTTTCAGCAAAGTCCAGTACGTCTGCAGTGTGTCCGTGCCCTGCAGGGTCTGTACCAGGAGAAGGAATTCATTGGCCGCCTGGAGCTTTTCACCAGCAGATTTAAAGTAAACCATCCCTAAGGATTAGACCAGCCCCTCATTTCCCTGTTTTTGCCCCTGTCTATATTTCTGCCTGTATGCCTCAGTATTTTTTAATCTATTGTTCGAGCTTATTGTACCCCTGATTCTATGTCTGTCTTGTTCCTTTCAGATTTTCCAGCCTTCCATCCCTTTCATGTTTTTTTTGTGCCATTCCTGTTAGTTGTTGTGGTTTCCTCTTTTTGTCTGGGTGTGTGTCTGGGTACTTTAATTGCCGCCAATTACTGATGGTTAATAAGCTCTTCACAAACACAAAAAAACCCCTCTCAGAAGACACATGTGCTTCTGGTGATAAAGGCTTTGCATGACATGGCTTAGCTCCCAATCAGTGTGTCTGCAGTTGGAAATGTGCGCTTGTGTATCAGCCTGTACTGTATGGCTTTGTGTGTGTTTAGGAGAGGATACTCAGCATGGTGCTGGACAAGGAACCAGACGTGGCATTGGAAGTGGTCAATCTGTTGCTGCTGATCCAACAGTGAGTTGGGTTTTTTTTCAGTCTCTGGTGGTTTCTCCGTACTACTATATGCTACAGGCAGTATGGGAATTCTAATTGAAAACACAGCAAATATTAATATGTAAAAACAAAATAGTCTATTTTCAATCTTTTGGCATAGCATGTAACAAAACTGATCCATTTAGAATGAATAGTTATAAATGTAGTAATTATGAATTGCAAAGACCTTCATTTGTTGTATACATGTTGAATGAAAATGGAATTTTAACGCTAAGTAAAGTATTATTTGTGTCTGCTTTATCTATTATTAAAAGTGTACTGATTCATGGCTGTGGTAACACTCTTTGTCATATCAACTGATGATTCACATATTAGTCATAATTTTTCTCAGGTTTTCTGTCAACTGACTCATGCCTTGGGCTAGAAGTGAAAAACTGATAATTCGGTATTTAAAAAAAACCAAGGCTAAATAAATGCCTGTGTTGACAGGCTTTATGTGTTACATTTTATTCAGACTATCTCATGTGCACATACAGGGACACAGACGAAGGCCTTAAAGAGGAGTGCTGTCACATCTATCCTCTTGTTTACGCTTCCCACCGGGGCCTGGCATGTGCTGCTGGCAACTTCCTTTACCACAGGTTCACTTTCATCTTTCCATTCTCTTCCTGTCCAACAAAAGTGTCCTGTAAACACACAAAACCGTTGTGCCCTATGTTTACACCTGAATGCATCTAAGTTCAATGATTTTGTCTGCTTCTTTGTATTAACGTCAGGATGAAAATGATGTTTGACGGGCAAAAGCAGCAGAGTTACAAAAGTGACAATACTGCCTTTATCCAGATGCTTATATCTTTCTACATTCAATGTGAGGTATGATTTTTTTGTTGTATTAGTTCCCTATGCCTTCTCTTCCCTTTTTAATGTCTCTCTCTTTCTTTTGGTCTTAAACTAAACTATGTTCTACCTATTTTTGGTACTGGTTAGTTTCATGAGCATGGTGCATACCTGGTGGACAGCCTCTGGGATGTGGCAGGATCCGAGCTGAGAGACTGGGAGAATATGACCGCGTACCTGCTCGGAGAAACTGGTGAGCAACAGAGGTCATTGTTAACAGGCTCAGAAAGTTCAGGTTACGTTGCAACATGTGACAAGCCACCCACTCAATTCTCCACCTTCCCGTCCCACATGATGTCAGGTATGTTGGATGAGGAGGAGGGGGCTCTCATTGAGTTGATGGTGTGCGCCATTCAACGGGCCTCACAGGCTAGCCCACCCGTTGGGAGAACCCAGGGCAAAAAGGTAGATGCACACATGTAATATTTTTGATACTAATCTAATGAGAATGGCATGTATTTAGATGTGCTCTGTCTGTGTGGGTCCAGATGCTTAGTATGAAAGATAAAAAGATCCAAGAACAAGACAGAGGCCGTATCACTGCTCATTTCATCCCCTTACTGCCTCAGCTGTTAATTAAGGTAGAATACATTGCCTCTACTTATTATTTTGACAGTCATTCATGCAGTTTTCATACAGCTAAACATTATCACCATGGTTATTGTACAGCTGCCATGAAATCCTATTATGAACTCCTACTATGAATTAAGACACTAAACTCAAGTTCTTATTCAGGTTTTTTTATATAATTTGCAGTACTCAGCAGACACAGCCAAGGTGACGCTCCTCCTGAAAGCTCCCCTCTACTTTGACCTGGAGTTGTTCAGTAGTGCTCAACGTATGGAGAAGGTAAGACCATTTTGAAACAGACATTTTCTCAGCGTTATTGTGCATATTACCATCTCAACTCCTTCCTCTGTCCTAGCATCTTGACCTGCTCCTGTCCCAGATTTGTGGAATCGTGGAAAAGCACACCGATGCTGCGGTGCTAGAGGCCTGTGCCCGTTTGGCTAGCAGTCTGTGCTTGGACCGTTACACCTTTTCATCTCGGGCACACACAGCATTTAGTCAGTTACTGGACGGCCTTACTGAGTACTTTAACAGCTACTTGAATGACCTAATACAGGTAAAGGAAGTAAAAACCTAAAATAACATCAATGACAGCATCTGTGTAGAATGTCAATATATTATAGTATAGCATAGTGTCATGTATTGTGTGTTCTGTAGGGAACTGCCGATGATGATGATGTATTCAGTGCAGCCATGGCCTTGAAGAGAATTGGGGCCTTGGGCTGGTAAGGACTTTTATTACACACAAGACACTGAGACAGTCCAATGAGTACTGGGCATGCATCTGTATGGTTTTGCATGTTTTAGTGCCAAAGACCCAACTGGATGGAAGCTGTTTGATGGTTGTCTTCAGCTCCTGAGCAGTAGGTTGGAGTCCACAGACCTGGAAGTAGAGGTGACTACACACTACACAGCAGTTTCATCTAATGAAAGTGTGAAAGTAAAATCTTGAAGTCGTGGTTTTATTGATTTTCACAAAGCTGTCACTAAGTTGCCATTCTGTCATTTTAGCTCATGGTGGCTGCGCTCAAATGTGCTGCTTTTCATCTCATGTGGGCCAAAGTCAATGCTGTTAACACCACTCCACCTGAGGTGCTCTTCTGACTCTATCCAGTTGGACATGGCATGTTTAATGTTGTGTGACATTAAATAAATGGAGTGGCAAACAAAAGATTGTCCCCTGCATCACAGCTGACCCACTGTGTTCATGTCGGTGGCCTCTCTGTGCAAGTGTCAAGAGTTAAATCTGTGCTGATCACCAGCTGCACAGGCACAAGGCAATTAGAAAAGCAATCTGTTTGTGTATACAAGCCACAAGGACACTCAAAGAATCTATCTTCTGTTGCTTCACCCATACTTAGTTGATTGACTTGCTCTAGGAATCAAATTCAGAGTTTGTTTTTTTTTTAATATGAATTTTGTTTGTTTTTCATTATTTCACTCACATATCTCTAACCACATTAATCTATTCCTTAATTAGTCAATTAGTTTGACTTTTTTCCCCGATGCAAAACAAAATGGCAAGAGGAGATTAATTATAATTACATTTATATCTCAGTATATAAAGACTCTGAAACCATTTGATAGAAATCGTGCAGTTTGTAGTTGCTTCATTACCGTGTCGTTGTTTTTCACTGTCACCTTACACAGGCAGAAATGAAGATCTTAAAGAGAGAGATCCGCTCTTTCTGTAGAGTCTGCCAGACTTGTCTGTCTGTGACTCAGTCTGAGATCAGAGATCAGGTAAGTGTATGTTTATATGTATATGTTATTGTAAGTTTACTGCATAGGATCCTTTATCAGTCCCAAATATAAAATTAAAGTTGCATAATATTTTTCAGGCATTTGAGTTGCTGTGTGATTTACTGCTGTTGTACAGTGTGACATCTGTCCGCTCTGAGCCCGCGCTCCAAACTCTGGTATATTTGCCCTCTGACTCCCTGCGCTCAGAACTGGCTGCTTTTCTTTTGGACTATGTCTTCACTGACTTTGAGGATGAGGAACTCAGTGGTAGGTTTTACAAAATATCAAATGCCAAACTTTTTCTCTCTTTTTCCAATTAGTAACAAAGCACCTTTTTAGTTTCTTTATATCTTCTCTATGTCTATATGGTCTTTATTATATGATGCTGACAGTTTAATTCCCCTCTGACTGAGCTTTTATTTTTTGTGTGTTTTTGCAGAAGAGGGGGATGAACAGAAGAAGATAACCCTTCTTCAGAGGAAGCGCAACCAGCTGGCTGGCTACTGCAAGTTGGTCATCTATGGAGTGTTGGATCTGTCTGCTGCCACAGATGTCTTCAAGCACTACAGCAAGGTCTGAGGAACCTAAAAGTAGTATGCATTTATCTGTATTATAAGTATAAGTATAAGTAAATTGTTAATTTAACCGTAGAAATGTAATACAATATGAAAAAATCAAAAAGGGGGGAAATTGAAAATGGAGGGCGGTGAGAGAATCTGTTTTAGAACCACCTATGGCCAGGAATGAGTTAGAGAAAACTGGCTCAGACACAATAGTCATCTGTTTTTTCATTTTTTCCCCCTCATTTCCATGTGTTTATTAGTGCTTTAAAGACTTTGGTGACATCATTAAAGAGACAGTGAGCAAGACCAAGCTTATCAATCCTGTGCAAAGTGCAAAGACCCTCTGTCTCAGTCTGCAGCAGGTAATCACTGATTATGATGTTAGTAATAATGATGGTATAATTATCCTTCAGGATACAAATTTTGATGCATAGCTGTTTCTAATCTAAGCCATTTATATTTGTCTTCAAACATTACTAAAGCTGCTTTTATGTTATGTTACTGTTGCTCTGGGTTATTGTCATAACATCTATCTGCAATTAATAGTGATAATTACATTTTCACTAAACCTGCCTTTTAAGATAATGAAATTGTCATAGCATGCTAACTTGTGCTTTAATATTTATGTCTGTTTTTTTCAGCTTTTTGCTGAGACGCTAACAGAGGAACGCGACAGACAGGATTTTGGTGAGATTAGAGATCTTGCCAAGAGGCTTGCTATGAGCTTTGGCATTGATCTGCATCGCGCCCGCAAACCACTGGTGGCATTGCATATGTGAGTAATACTTGTTTTTGTATAAATTAAAGTTCAATGATGGTTATTATCAAAATACTCTATAGAGTTTGTTTTTTTTAAAGTCAGCACAACTAGACACTACACTTTCTTGTCTTTTTTGTGTTTGGCGTGCTTTTAGGGATGGTATGCGCTTTGCATTTCGTCCTCCACGAGAAGGAGAGGAAGAACTCCAAAATGTGCCTTTCTTAGAGATCCTCAGCGAGTTTAGTTTCAAGCTGCTCCAGAAGGACCGCGCCCAGCTGTTAGCAACAAAAACACACACAATAACCTAACTTCTACTAATACTAATTTTATCATTTTTAAAACGATTTTGAATTATATCTTGGTAAATTGACCTTGTATATATAAGTAAATAAGGGTGATGAACCAGATCAAATAGATTAAATAGTGGTTTTTGCTCAGTTTTTGTCCTCATTTCTATCATTGCCCTTCTTTTAGATCTGTATTTCTAAAATCAGAGTGTCCCAAGGATGCCCTCTCCTGGTCATCAGTCAGACTGTATCTGCGGTCTTTGGAGGCCCGCTCCTTTTCTAAACCCAGAGAACGGGAGGAGGAAGGCGGGGACCAACATCAAACTGTTTCAGCACAAAGTAGTCCTGTACCTAAACGTAAAAGGACCACTGCAAGGGGTAAGACACGTTTGCACTGTATTAATAGATATGAACATTACCTCTTACATTACTTGAAATAAATTGAACTTTGAAATAGACATCACATTATATTACTTTGGAAAGGGATACATTTGATAATTTGGTAAGTAATTCTTTTGAACTGTTTGTCTTTTCTATAAAGCATCAGGATTAGACAGCAGCAGTATCCACAGCACTCTGCCCACTCCGGCCCTCACCTCCACTGTGCAGAAACAGCCCACCAAAGGTCTGGCCTCCAGGGAAATCAGAGCTACTGAGTCTAATTTTGGCAACAGTTTAACTGATCCAGAGTCTGAAGATGAGTTTTCGTCAGTGTAAGCTTAATTTCATACTACTTTGAATCAATTAACTAACTGACAGGGATATCCCTGTGGTATGTGTTAGACTTGCTTTAGTCAGTTACACACCTTGGTCCAAGTGTGACACCTCTGGCCCTTTGTTACTGTTCAAGACTTAGGGGCATGGTTCTTAAATGATAATGTTTTCTCATCTGGAGGGTATTCATGGAGTAGGTACATATGGTTTTTTTTCTTTTTTTAATTATTTAGTTTTTTGTTATGTATGTTTTGGGGGTTTTTTTTAGCTCCAATTTGTATTACTAACTGTATTGAAGTCTATGGTGATTTTTTTCCTCCAAAAACTGGCGAGTAAATGTTTCAAGCCAAAGTGCTCAGTTTTGAAATTTAACAAATGCTGCATTGTGTTGCTTTCCTGTAGGTCACAGATGAGAAAGGTACAGGCAAACAAACGCCGCCATCCCTCCTCCAGCCAACGTGACTCTGCCTTGGAACAGACTGACCTGAACTCCCACTTAACTTTGTAAGGGCTTATGTGAGATTGTTTAAACTAATTTATTTAAGAAATAGACTTTGTTAAAGTACTAACACTAAATTACAAGACAAATATGTGTTTACCAGACTATCCCTTATTGACGACAATGGAGAGAAAGAAGATCTTAATATTGAGGATTATGAAAGTGACTCTGACCGTGACTCTGCTTACAGACAGGTAAAATTATATATTGTAAGAGCAAGTAAACAGTAATGTGTCTTGTGTCTATATTAATGAATGCAATAAAGATAGCTTTCATGATGTAAATTTAACATAATGCATGATTAGATCTATTTGGGCAACATCACTGAGGCATTAAATGTTTTAAGTTTTCAATGTACAAAAAGCCTGTGAAAATGTGACTTTTTTTCTCATTTTTTTTCTGTAGCTGTCCAATCGGCATACAACACCTAGTGTCCTAGAAGAGCTCTTTAACTAAAGGCATGGAAGTTAATGTTCTGAACAAAACAAGCATTTTTTGCATTAATTAATGTTGAGCTCTGTTGTTCTTTTTTGTGTTCATATTGCTGTTTTGTTACAATTTGACTCCAATCAGAGGTATTAATGATTATATTAGTGGGGTTTTTTTGTTTTTGTGTTTGGCTTTTCTGTGTTAAGAGGAAGGGTGTGTGCCTTATTTTGTCAGGAAACCAGAAGAAGTGAATTTGGTGTTCATTGATGTTCTGCATCTAGCATTGTTTCACATTAATATTATATTAAACTCTAGTTGGTGTTAGTAAGTATTCAATAAAGATGTAAATTTGTCAAGAAAGTATTATTTTTTACTACATGATGAAAGTATTTGCCCAAATTACTGCCACAAAAAATTAATACACAGACAATGATGGACAAAGACTTACACACAGTTGTATCAGTTACTTGGTACAAAAATACGTTATATGTATACCTTTACACCTGTGGCTATAGAGTTAATATTGGTGTATGTTACTGGCTATAAGCCCAGTGACCCGTGTTTCGGGTCATTCCGGTGTTGCATGAAGAGTAAAATCCAATCCTCATCTTTCGCGCCAACACTGATAAACTCACAGGAAGTAAGTCAAATCACGTGACACAGCGGTGCCCTTAGCTTTCGCGCCACCACTAAAGCCCGCCTCTTTTTGCCAAATTAAGCGACGCGATTGGTCGCTGGATACGTCAGACTGGCGCCACTTCTCTCACCGCTGCAGGGAGGACTTATGTGAATGAGTGCTCGTCCTGACCATAGAACAGGAGTAAAAAGTCAAAATTTCTACAACATTTAAGTTATTTTGTACATTTTCTCATTGAAGATTATTGTATCCCACATCGGCTTCGGCAATGGCTCCTAAGGATTATGCGGCAGAGAAAGGTACTGTCTTGACTTTTCTGTTTCGATGCATGGCAGCAACAGGTTGCCCCCATTTAGCTTAAACTCACTGTACCAAACCAATGTATATAACCTCTTTATTTGACTTTGACTGTGCATTCTGTTACATATAATCGGTTTGTCCCAGCGACAGAAAGCCACAGACCGAGGTTTGATATTATGGTCCAAAAAGTACAAAAAATTATCTAACTTCGGCATTAACTTGTTTCAATAAGCTGCTGAGTCGTACTAGAGTGATTATTTTGATTGCGATTTCGGTAAAAGTATAAGTGTGCAAACTTTTCTCCACCGGGTAACTTGTGTAATTCAGTCATTGTGGGAGAGCAGGACTGCGCAGTGACCCGGATGGATGTGCTTAAACAAAGGAGCAGGCGCCACCGCGCAGCCACATGTCCTACACTTTTATCTCTGAGTTTGGATCCAGAAAATGGGCCAATGTAACGGGTTTATCTACAGCCAATGTTATGCGCCAATTAACTAAATATAAAGCCAGGGTTGGTCTTATTAAACACAAATTGAATGGTGTATACAACTTTCCAGTGACAACACCTTGGTCGAAGGGAAAGCAGCCAAAGCTAGCATGTCAGGTTAGATGTGCAATGCTGGGCCGCCCTCGACTCTACACTTGATTGTAGCTTGTACATCCACAATGTTCCTGCCCCTAATCAATGAAGTACACAAAGATGCAAAATTAATATACGGAATTAAGCATACACTTTGTGATGGCTTAGGCTTGAAAGCTTTAATAGTTTTAGGCTTTGGTGGAACATGGCACCCAACAATTATACTTCTCAACTCAATGGCATCTTTAACACGTTTACCAAAATACTCTCAAAACGCTGCCTTTTAAAATGATTTCAACATTCAAAACAAGTCAAAACTGCAAAAATTAAAGTGTCACCAGTAGAATTATATACAATTTTTTTAAAACTATACGTACTAATGTAAATATCAGTGTGCAACATCTAATAAACAATATAATTTATCTAGCCATATGGTGATTCGACAAAAACACTAAAACGCGTATTTGCAAAGGAGCAATAAAAATATTAAGGAAGTGTATTTCGCAGTAAATTAACATAACCTATCGTAACGTAACATGTCTTTATTTACTCATTCACTAAATTTGTGCATGTTCACCAGTGTTTAAAACCGGTCTGGCTTTCACGCTGTAATTATTTTACAAGAATTATTTATATTAATGCAATATTTGTGATTTTTAAAAACGAACTACTTCGAAAAGCGGAAGCATCGCGGAGGGATATCGGTGTGGCGAGGCACAAAGCCATGTGCTGCTTTGTTTACAATAACATCCTCGAGCAGAGAAATAATAAAGCAGACGGGCACATTAACCGTGTTTGATTCCAAGTAAGTGGGTCACTTAGTTGTCATGTTGTAAAGCGTCTGTGTTATTTAGTTAAAGACGTTTTTTGTTGTTAGTTGTAGTTCTTTCGAGAAGTGGGAGATATCTTCTAAAAAAAAAATGGACACTGAACTGAGTGCGCTTGTTGTGTTTACATTGTCACCTTAAGATCTCTGCTGCGTAACGACAGCCATTTCGCTTTAAAACTGTTTAAGCGAATTCACTTGAACAGAAAATGGTTTTGTACAACACACCAAAGGCTGTTTGCGTTGTCCTTAAGGTAATAGTGACTCATCGAGATTTCAGGATGCCATGTTACTCAACAAAGGGGGTCGTAGCAGGACAACAACCGAGCTATTAGTGTGTAGGCCCACTGCCCACAGACTAGGGCCTTAAGAAGTTTCGAGTCTGCTTGAAATTATTTTGCAGTTAAATATAGCATGACTTACACTTCATGTGTTTTGCAGATTTTCTGATTTAAGCTATGGTTTTTACTGAGCATCTTTCTTATGTTTTCAGATAAATTAAAAACGTTCCTGCAGGAGTTTTACACAGAAGACGACAACGGAAAGAAGGCATTCAAGTATGGTGCACAACTTGTAAGTAGATTACATGATGTCGTTTTTTGTTGTTCAAATAATTTGGATACATACTTTTAAATATAACTGATTTTTTTTTTATTTTAAAATATAAATATAGAGACATTTGGATGGTGTTTTTAGCCTCTTATGACTCTTGCATATCTGTTCACAGGTGGCTCTGGCCCACAGGGAGCAGGTGTCTCTTTATGTGGATCTTGACGATGTGGCTGAGGTGGACCCTGATCTGGTCGAGAGCATCTGCGAAAATGCTAAGCGCTACAGTGGCCTTGTCGCTGATGCCGTTCATGAATTGCTGCCCGAATACAAAGAAAGAGATGTATGTTGCTGTACACCATGATCCATTATCCATAAAGGGTTATGCTTGCAGGAAAAACAATGTTATCTACTGTCTTAAGTATAAAAATATAATATTCTGTATCTAGGTTATTGCCAAGGACTCTCTGGATGTGTACATTGAACACAGGCTGATGATGGAACAAAGGGGCCGTGACCCTGCAGACACTCGGGACCCACGCAACCAGTATCCACCTGAGCTCATGAGGAGATTGTACGTCAAGCTTGGTGTTACTTGAACTGTCTTAAACCCCTTACCAGAAATGTAAATGTTGGAATCTCCTTTGTTTTCAGCGAGGTATACTTCAAGGCGCCCAGCACTTCTAAACCCAAAGTAGTGCGTGATGTGCGGGCCGAGAGTATTGGGCAGTTGGTGAATGTTAGAGGCATTGTCACCCGAGCCACTGAGGTCAAACCAATGATGGCTGTAGCAACCTACACATGTGACCAGTGTGGCGCTGAGACCTATCAGCCAGTGAGTATAAGTGCAGGTACATGGTGCAGCTGCTGTGGGCTTAGATATGTTAGATGTCCCTAATACTGTCCTGTTGTTCCTCAGATCCAATCGCCCTCCTTTATGCCCCTTATCATGTGCCCCAGCCAAGAGTGTGTGACCAACAAATCTGGAGGTCGCCTCTATCTGCAGACCAGAGGCTCCAAATTTGTCAAGTTCCAAGAACTGCGAATTCAGGAACATGTAAGGGTTCTGGCATCCAATTAATATTGAAACTAATGGAATATTTGTTAAGTTGGATCTTTTTTTTTTTTGACAGAGTGACCAGGTGCCAGTGGGTAATATTCCAAGGAGTATGTCGGTGTATGCTCGAGGAGAAAACACTCGTCTTGCCCAGCCTGGTGACCACGTCGCCATCACAGGAGTCTTCCTTCCACTTCTGCGCACGGGCTTCTCACAGGCCACTCAAGTAAGGGCTTGGATTCACAAGCATAGATCCTCATTTCCTTCCGCTTTAAAGAAATATAATTTGCCCAAACTGCTGATCCTCAATTCAGCTGTGATTTATTCCAGGGCCTTCTCTCAGAAACATACATGGAGGCCCACAGCATCATTCTCATGAACAAGACTGAGGATGACGAGCTTGGCAACGAGGAATTGACTGAGGAGGAGTTGCGTAGCATCACAGGTAGGAGATGGCTGCCCTTGAAGATTAAAATGCATGCATAAATTTGGCAGCTGTTTTGTTTTGTATAGCATTAAAATATCTTGTGTTGTAGATGAAGGGTTTTATGAGAAACTTGCCGGCTCGATTGCACCAGAGATTTATGGACATGAAGATGTTAAAAAAGCTCTACTTCTGATGATGGTTGGAGGAGTTGAACAGGCCCCTAAAGGAATGAAGATCAGAGGTGAGAAGCTTGATTTGTGTCTGTAGTTAAGGCAAATCAAGATTTTTGTTTAGGGACAACAGACTGCAGGTAATTAACAATGTTGACATTGGTTCATATTAGATCAAATCATTCAAGTCAAACTCCAACTGTATTTGGTATTGAATCTTTAACTTTCACCCCTTTTTAAGGCAACATCAACATCTGTTTGATGGGAGACCCAGGAGTGGCCAAGTCCCAGCTGCTGTCATACATTGACCGTTTGGCTCCTCGAAGTGAGTACAGTGTCACAATAGAGTGAAGGTCTTATTTGGTGAATATAATCCAGTCAGTCTCGCATAACAGAATGTAAAAGTAATGTTTCTATGACTTCTTTACCCCACTTTAGATAACTAATAACCTATTACAAATGAATTGGCTAACTGGTTTGATGTGTAAAATCCTTGATTGTAGGTCAGTACACCACAGGTCGAGGCTCGTCTGGAGTGGGTCTGACGGCTGCAGTTATGCGTGACCCACTCACTGGTGAAATGACTCTGGAAGGTGGCGCTTTAGTTCTTGCTGACTTGGGCATCTGCTGCATCGATGAGTTTGATAAGATGGCTGATGCTGACCGTACAGCTATTCATGAGGTCATGGAACAACAGACCATCTCTATTGCTAAGGTAATCAGAGAGCCTTACTCTAGACTAAAAGCAAATTTAAGTCATTTTAACCATTAATGCTGAAATTTAGCATTTTTAAAAACTAATCTTACTTCCATCTCCTCAGGCTGGCATTATGACATCCCTGAACGCACGCTGCTCTATTCTCGCGGCGGCTAACCCTGCTTACGGCCGCTACAATCCCCGCAAAACCATTGAGCAAAACATCCAACTGCCCGCTGCTCTTCTCTCCCGTTTCGACCTCCTCTGGTTGATTCAAGACAAACCAGACTCGGATGCTGACCTGCGCCTGGCCCAACACATAACCTATGTCCACCAACACTGCCGCCAGCCGCCCACTCACTTCACCCCTATTGACATGAAGCTCATGAGGTTGGTGGAGCAAAACCAAATTGCATTACATTTCAATAATATGAAATTCTGAGTCTTTGTTTACTTTCTCCATAGGCGGTATATTGCTCTTTGCAAGAAAAAGCAGCCCGTTGTACCCGAGATCCTGGCCGACTACATCACTGCGGCTTACGTTGAGATGAGGAAAGAGGCACGCGTTAGCAAAGACACCACCTTCACGTCGGCGCGTACGCTCCTGTCCATCCTTCGGCTTTCCACTGCCTTGGTGAGGACTATTCTTTAGGTCTTTAGCTGTACTCTAATGTGCTTAAAACTCTTGATGTACTGGTTTTGGCTGCAGCCGCTGGAGTTAGATGTCTTTACTCAGTTGTCCATTGTGCGTTAAAGTGCTTACAGTGCAGGTAGCATTGATCAGGCCTACTGCAGTGTGAGCACTTCTTTCCCACGTTGGACACAACTCTACAGGTATATCAAACCAAGAGAGCTATACATAGTTAAGCTATTGCCCATTGGCGTCTGGCTGTCAAAAGTGCTGTTTGTGCAGGTAGCAGTCACCTCCCCTACTGCAAAACCAGCACTTCAGGCAGAAAGGCAGGCATTGTGCTACATCATGATGTCCACAAGAGGGCAAACCCCAGCTGTGTGCGGAGGAAAAGCCTCATGTTGAAGATTCAGACCTTTCTTTCTACACACTTTCCTGAATCCAGAGTCTTCCTTCTGTTCCATCTGCAGTTGTCAGTTCTGGGCTCTAATTGGTCTGGCCCTGGTCAGCTTTGCGGGGTGGGCAGTCAGCCTGTGTGCGTTAGGAGCAGCTGTGCAAACCCATGCAAAACTGACCATGGCCAGTACGGTCAGCAGATCAACGCAACTTGAACTGTGTTTTTATGTTTATGCAAATCTAAGAGACTAGCTGGTGTTGAGAGGCGGAGACTTGGGCAATTGCTGGCCATCCCAGAGGGCATTGCACTTGTCTCGGTCTGACAGTGCCGGCACAGCGCAGCCTACATTGTCCTCATTGGTTTGATTTCTATTTGCAACTTTTAGGACCTATCTAATCCATTGTCCTTCACAGGCCCGCCTTCGTATGATGGAAAATGTGGAGAAGGAAGATGTCAATGAGGCAATGAGACTAATGGAGATGTCTAAGGATTCACTTCAGGCCGACAAGTCCACTTCAACAAGGTTTGTAGGAAGACTCCTCACAAGTGACCGGATACTGGTCCATGAGTCACTTTACAAGCTTCACGTATGTAGCCTATAAGAGTTGCTGTATCCTGGAGGAAGCTGTAAAATAGTTTTTATAGACAACTGTTCACACAGTAGCCTGGGAAACTAGAGTCTGACTAAAATTTCTCAAGTTTTTACAATTACCACAGTACTTTCTCTTTTTACATTGGCCTTTATAAGTGATTTTAAAAATGGAATTCTGGCCCTGTGTCTAGGACCCAGCGTCCATCCGATGTTATCTTCTCTCTGGTGAGGGAGTTGGCCACAGAGGGGGTGGCGGGCCGCGGTGGAGCCGGCGGAGTGGTCCGTATGGCTGAAGCGGAGCAGAGGTGCGTTTCCCGTGGCTACACTCCTGCTCAGTTCCTGGAAGCATTGGAAGAGTACGAGGAGCTGAACGTGTGGCAGATCAACCACACACGCACCCGCATCACCTTCGTTTAAAGAACTAATGGAGCAGACTTGACGTGCTCCTTGTCAGCGACCTGACAACTCTTGGTGGCGATGGCTTTCTACAGACTTTACCAGAACTTATTCCTCATTTTTGTAACGTGAGGTATAACAATGGGACCAGGACATTTTTATAGTATAATTTTTTGCAAGAATTCCTGCCATTAAAGGCCCATAAATCTGCTTTTATGTTTAAATTCCCACTCAACTTGTAAATAAATGCCATAAGATGATAGTATTACACTGCAATTGAGTTTCCAGCTTCTGATACTTAGCATTCATGTACATTTTATTGTAATGCATTTAGGAAAGAGGTCAACATTGAGCCTTGTATTGTGACATATGGTTATAATAAATTGATGGTTCAATTATGTGTTTGGCATATTTTGCATTCGTATAGAAACGAAACGGGGGTCAAAGAGGAAGTGTGCCATGGTAATCTTCGGACACCTGGTTTGTTACTGCAGCAGCTCTTCACGTAACTGCTGCCTCCACTTAAATTTTATGTCTTGGCTGTAAAACTAACATAGGACTGAGCAATAATTATTTGCCCTAAAGCTGGACAGGTAGTTTTTAAGTTTTTCTCCTCACAGGAAAGTGGGTTATGGGGTGATTCTCTTAATAGTGAGGGGAAATAATGTCTTAATATAGAGGTAAATAAACATCTTTCACCTTGTTACTGACATAAATAAAGGTAAAATCTGGACACAACTAAGTACTCCTCAGATTTCATTAGGTGTTGATTTAGCTTGAGTAACTTGACGTAATGGTGTCCTCTATGACTCTCAGTATCACATCCTTTTTATGGCGAGAGCTTGATGTTCTGCCTCAGCTTTTCAATTAGTCCCAGATCTGGACTTTCACTAGGCCATTCTAAAATCCATTTTTTTAGCCTTTATGATATAGATTTGCTCATGTGCTTTATACCATTGTCCTTGCATGAGACTTTTTGGATCAGGCTTAGCTGTAGGACACATTTGCCTCCAGAAAACAGATGAGTTCATGGTCATCTCTGACTGCGGGGTGCCGAGGTCCTGTGGCTTTGAAACAAGCTCAAATTATCAGCTCTCCACCGCTGTTTGGCGACAGGAGGTCTGGGGTGCTTCTTTCAAATGCTGTATTTGGTTTTGGCCAAGTGTAGTGCTGGTCATTAAGGTCAAACTACTCCACTTTTTGTGTACCTTCCAAACAAACCAGAGCTGTCTTTCTAATTGTGCTGTCATGGAGTAACATTGTTTTTTTCATATACCCCGAGTGAAACTTCATTTCTGTTAAATAAATAAAAAACATGGTGGAATAAGGAATAAGAGAATGAGGTTATTGTTCATCTGAGGTTGTACTTACATTGTTCTACATCAAGAACATTTTTAGTATGCTTTTAAATACAAATGATTAAAGAGGGGCTAAACAGTATATGGTAGTAAAATGTCAAGACAAAAAATTGATTTCCATGTTTTCATCTAATAGAAGCACGAGTGCACTGAAAACAATGTTGATGGGACGTTTACTGGGAGGTCCTGACATGGGGTATGTGTATTTTATTTTCTGCACACCTGTACTCATTGTAAGAAAAGACGTTTCAGTTAAATCTCCAACAGATGTGTAGAGAAAGGTGACCAGAATTAAAAATCACTAAGAATGATCTTCTCTACAAATTGACCTGAAATTTGTAATGTGGCAAAGTTAGATCTTGTTAGTAAGCAGCTTTTTCCAGCCGTTGCAGTTGTCTCAGCAGGTGGTGCTTTCCTTCCAGACTGCATAGGGAGTTTCCATTTGAAGTTTGCACTTTACAGGTTTTCTGCTCCAGACTAGCGGGCTTTTATTCCTAATTGGTGACAAAGGCCCCTCATTTAAGAATATTTATAGAGGGGAGGAGACAAATTTTGCTCTTAGAAATGGTGAAATCCTATTGGACAGGTGATAATAGTACACAGTGACTCAACACGGGCTTGTATTTAATGCACTTCACCCGCTTTACGGAGAAGGCAGCCTCCTGAGCCAGGTGAGAGGAGCAAAAGTCTGATTTTCATTTAAAATTATTTTTACATTTCAAAGCATCAAGCATTGTGTACTTGCTGAGGTGTACCAGCATTTTAAGAGTTTTGTTTGTAGATTTATCAGAAAAATAACTTGAAATGTGTTGAATGAATTTATTACTTTTCAGATAATTTTGCAGGACTGTGGGGGTTCAAGATGATTCCTGCATTGTTGCTGGCACTATGCTCTGTGCTGTGGCTTCCAGGTCAGTTCTTAATCTTTGTTTTCTCACTGGCAAAGTAAAAGAGTTTAAAAAAAATAACAAATATGTGTTTTTTTTCTCAGGCCAGTTGGATGCCAAATCATTGCTCAGTGTCATCAAGCAGGAAGGTACTGCCATAGACATTCTTGCTGGCACAAGGCTTTTCCTCTATGTGGCCTAATACTGTCTTGCTCATGTTTATACAGAGATGGTTCCAGTGCAACATGTTAGCATTGACTCGGAGAAAGCAAATGGTTTTCTGAGCCACTCCAGACCAAAGCGCAACGTGGACCCCAAGTGGTACAGGACCAACCCAGACTTTCAGGCTTATTACCGCTATTACAGCAGCATCGGGCACACTGAGGGGGTAAGAGCATCCAAACTAAACTCGGATATGCCGACAGTATTTGAGATTGCATGAAGAAGAATATGGTTACTGATATCCTGCTTTTTCTTAAGATTTAAATTTGTAAAGAAAAACGGACTCAGATTATCATGTTGTGTCTATTTCAAAATCACAATTTAAAACTATAACCGTTGAGTTTCTGCATGTTTAAACTGAACCTGTGTCATTTCCCTGTCAGCTGTATGAGACAGACAAGCTGCGGATGCTGTACCAACAGATGAGGTATCTGGAACACGCTTATGGTCCCGACGCTTCATACTACCAGAACAAACTAGGAGTCCCCACCATTTTGTGTGACCCCGCGACGGACAAAAAATGCAAACTGCTTCCTCTTCCCCCTCCGATGAAAGGGATCCCAAAGCCCACAGACCCCCCAGTGATGCCCCCTCCTCCCCCTCTTGCGTCACAGGCTGATGTCATGTACCTTTGCAACAGGAAGGACCCAATGTGTAAGCCTCACATTGTGTACCTGCCTACAGGGGCCGTTCCTGTGCTCTGTGACCCTCGATACCACCCCCACTGCACCCCACAGAAAGCCCCAGATCCCGTCCCTGTGCTCCAACACTCGCCCAAAAAATCTGCCCCACCTCCCCCTGTCCTGGTAAAGAAATCCCCACCACCGGTTCCTATCCGCACCTTCAAGGGCATGGAGTTTGACTGTGACCCATACTGGGATCCAGATTGCCTCATTGACCACCCGCCACGGCCCGTCAAGGGACAGATTGTAGTGGTGCCCCCACCTCCTCCACCCCCTGCTCCGAAAGAAGAGAAGGTAGAGCCAGTAGAGGAACCAGAGCCTCCAGCACCCGTTGAGAAGAAGGTTCCCTTGTACCCTTACCCCTATTATTACCACTACCCTCTCCCATATGACCCAAGGGATGACTTGTATGACCCGATGCGGTTCAAGTACCCCCATCCCGCTGATCCTGCCGACGAGCCTGCAGAGGACGCTCAGTAGGAAGATATTTTTTTAATAAAACAGACTGGTTCAACACATGCAAGCTGCACAAGTCCATATCAAAGGTTTTGGAGCCAAAGGAGAGCCATAACACAATTGATCAGCTGCTGTGACTATCATCTGAATATACTATACTACATCCTCCAAGGTGAACATCACTGTGAAAAAATATAAAGCTACAGTTCCATCCAGCCATTTCCATCTGGTATGATACTCATATTGGTTCAACATGGCTTTTTATCCCTCTTTGGCTTCAAGCCCTTGATCCATCAGTGAGGATTTAAATGTAGTTTTCTTGCACACAACACTGTCATGAAAACTAAGGTGTATGAATACCATTTTTGTCCCTTTTTGTCATCTGTATCAAGTTGCCATGTAATGCAATTTATCTTGACTAAAAGGTAATAAAGGTGTATTTCTTTCTCTATTCTTGGGTTTTCTTAAAAAAAAGAAAAAGCTGACTCCTCCAACTGACACGAGGCAGTTAAAATTACCCTAGTAAAGTAGAAGTGCCAACGTGCAAGCCAAGGGTCATTATTTCTAGTTCCGCCGTGTATTTAATACCTGTTTAAATGCTGTTAGTCCTCCACGTCTGGAGCCATAAATGGGCCTCTTTCCTGCTGTGTTTGCCTATATCCAAACCTCTGAGGGCACGAAACAGCAGGAAGACAACTTCAAAAGATATGCACACTTGGCTCCAGACAATAAACATGCAACTACAGTTATGCCACATAGCTGACTTTGAAAGTGCACGGTTGACATTTTTATAAGCTGTGCTCTATAGTTACCTCAAATGCCTGTCTGCAACATTTTTTGTACTCACGATACTTGTGTAGGCTTAAAACAAAAAATTGACAGGAGTCCTATGAAAAAAAATCAGATCATTTATTACATACAGATGCATGGAACAATAAAACAGTAAAATAATATAATGTTTATGTACAATGGATCTTTTTGGTACATTACCAGAACAGAATATTGTTTATTTACTGGTGTGTAAATAAGTGCTTTCAGAATATGTGTGGCTGAAGATGACCATCTGGTTTGAAAAGCTACTGTTTTTAACAATATGTGTAAACTAACCAAATCACAAATGAACCCCCAAAGACAAAAAAAGAAAAACTGCAGTGCTTGTTTGTCTCTTTTTCTGCTAATGCCCAGCTCAAAAGAACAGTCCTCTCATCCTGCGGCCGATGCCCTGTCTGTCGTACAGGACGTTAAACTTGTTGATGAACTGGTTCATACTGTTGCACGTCTTGGTGATGGTTCCTAAGTAGGCCATCAGGCCCACGTCATTACATTGCTGCAGGGAAACAGAGACACAGTTACAGAGAGTCCCCTCTGGCAAAAACATTAGCTAAGACTAATCTCTTTGATGGCCATAAATAACCAGTGTTAAAAGAAAACAGAAAACACTAAACAGAAATAGATTGTTTTTGCAATTATATTGACAAGAACTACGTATACCTTTACTATAATGTGTTGGTATTATTTAACATCAGTACTTAACTTGACTGAATGCGCAGGCATATACTAGTAATTCTATTATTACACATTATTCCAAGTTTAAGCATCACAAGATTCCAAACACTGCTGTACTAGACTGCATCCATTTTATCAACTCAACCTACTTTAGTCATATAGAGTCCTTATGTCTAAAGTGACTATTATAAACTTTAGACAAACTGAACAAAATGCACTTTACTTACATCATAGAAGTCCGTTTTAAATTTTATGGTGCTGAGGACAGGAAGTCTGTGGCACAGGGCGTTTGCTTCTCGAAGAATCTCGTGATTAAATGGCACCTCTCCTGTGGCACAAGAAGACAAACAAGACAAGACATTAAACGGAACTGCATACCAAACACTGAGTTAAAATCATGCTGTCCACATAATATAAAGACTGGTCTGTAATTATGAACATGTGTTCAGGGGGCCTCTCGTTAAGGTGTACACATCAGGAAAGGAAGCTTCTCATTTAAAAACAGCTGGTTTTCACACTTTTTACTGTCACTGTGCTGCTAAGGAGAGCCCTTACCTGCTTCCACAGCTTTGACATACTCTAGAATGATCTTCACTCGACTGTGGAGCATCTTTATCGCACTGTGCTGGGCTATAAGGTGTTCAGCAACTACAAGACAACAACAAACAATATAATATAATCATTACTTTATGCTTCACATGCTCATACATTCTCATTAGAGTCACCACAGTTTTCTGTGCCACTAAGGATTTTGTCATTCGAAGGGTGTGATGAAATCTAGTGGAACTCATTGTCTCATCTATGCAACAAAGCAACAAAACAACAAAACCACATTTTGGTGTACTGTATTTGGTGTACCTGTTGAGTTTTCTCCTGTGCCCGTGGCTGTCATTCGAGCTACATGGTCAACACCAATTCTCTCAGCTTCCTCTGTGGCCAAAGTGTACGTCAACTCAGCAAACAACATGGTAGCCTGAACACAATAAATATATTAAATATCTGCACAGAGGACAACTATGTGATAATCTTAATAACATAGCAGGAATAAGATGGAGTTGAAAAAGTAAATAATTATACCTCTCCATTGATTATGTCAATCACAGATTCATAAACACTAACTGGAAGCTGGGAAAGTAAGAAGAACAAGTTTAGGAAGACAGGATCTAAGTTACAATTACATGTCTTTTTATCATCATGGAAAAACCTACATCAGTGTGTTTAGTCATTGGGTTGAGTTTGAGGAACAGGGGGCTCTCGATGATTTCACACACCTGGAAAAGATAACAAAACCAAGAATACACTCAAAAACATTGTGTCATAAACACGACAACATAATTAAACACAAAGTTCAAGCATTGCCTACCTGCTTGTGAATGTGGATATCAGATTGGTCAGGAGCTCCTCCTGTGGTGTACCAACCCAAAAACTCCATGTCTTTGAAAACCTGTTTGACTGCAAAAAAATAAAATGTAAAATAAAATGTAAGAATATTCAAATATCTTTAAAAAATCAATGTAGAAAATATCAAGAACCTAGGCTCTATGTAAAAGGCATGCATTGGTGACACATTTGTGGTACTTACATTGTTCTTCCTTGGTGTAATAGTACTCCTTGTCAATATGTACTTTGTCGTCTATGGTGTGAGACAGCAGCTCAAAGGAATTCATCACTTCTATGTTCCTACCCTCCTGCTTGCCTATCAGGGCACCAATCACTAAGAGACAGTGAAAAAAACAATCAATACCAGAGTACCTCAACTAAACATGAAGGAAGATGCACCAATACTTACCCTGCATGGGCCGGCCTTCCTGTGAACGAATTCTTATCCAGTGGTCAGATATGTTGAGAATGACCAGGGGGTGCAAGGCCACTGAAACACTCCCTGTGACCCCTGAGGCCATAACACTGGGGCTGGCTGCATGCACAAAGAGCAACAGACATAACTTTAATTTTCAGGTCAAATCTGGAAATCCTTTTGATTTCTTTCTTTTCTATATAACTGCCTTTATACATACGATACTCTGTGTTCAGATTATAAATGAACGAACGAACTGACCGCAAACAATCATACATGATTCATTGCGGTCAATTTTTAATTTGGAGCCTCTTTGACAAGTGGGCTGTGGCAAAGCTATAGAAAGGTACTCAGCAGCTAGGCACCCAACTGATCTGAAAGTGAGGTATTGTCACGTTTAATCCATGTGTGCAGAGAGTAATACTGTTTTAATAAAAAATAACAAACTACCCAATGAAAATACCGGCTCGTGCATTGAAAATAATTGGCAGTTATAGAGCAGAGCAAAGCTGACAAACGCTAAGTCAGCTGGCCGCTTACTTTGTTTAACACCGCCAAAACAATAGACACTACTTATAACGCAACTATATGTAAAATACTGCATAATTATACTGTTTAAATAACGTATGGTGAGAAAAAAGTAACATATCACTCGCCTGCCCCGTCCACTTCCATTCCTCCTCCATTACTCGTCGCCATCTTGACCGGTGAATCGCGCATGCGTGGTGTATAGTTCACGTAACTAGCGATAGATGGCGTTTTGTTCCGTGTCTTCGCCACAGTGTAGTGTTTTAAAAGAATGTAATTTTCGCAGTGTAATGCTCTAAATTTGGCAGGTGTTCAGATAAGAGTCTGAAAAACCGAAATGTAGCGGGAAACTATTTTTTGTCTTTCTGCCAACGCTTGAGGCGGCCCAACATTCCTACCATAGTGTTTCCTTGGGATTCTTCTTTCGGACGCAACCCTTTGTGCACCGGAAAACTAGTCCGTCAATGTTTTAACAGTTTTACTAACAAAATGGATGAGTTTTATGGGTGTAATTTGGATTATTTCCCCGAGAACATTTTAATCGATGTTTTGTCGTATCTTGGAGTGCGAGAGCTTGTTAGAGCTGGAAGGTATTGGGACTGTAACTTCATTTCATTATTCTGTGCAGTTAGTGACAAACCTTGGTGCTTTGTTGTCAACATACTACTGTCACATGATTTGTATTTGTTTTAGAGTGTGTAAAAGATGGAGGCGGCTGGTGAAAGATCAGAGACTATGGAGAGTCGTGGATCTGACTGCGTGGAAAGGGGTGAGGACACAAAGCGAATTTGTTAGCAATTTTTATCCCTAATAAAACAAATCCTTTGCAGTAGATTAAAAATGGAAGTTAGATCAGAACTACATTAAGGTTATTGAACAATATTTGTGCTTTGATTATAAAACCCACAAGAAAAATGTGAAATCAGTGACCAACATTTGCATTACAGAAGACTCTGTGAATGTGTGTGTGTTTTCGGGTTTACCTTTCTTTCCATGTGACAAAAGCGTTGATTGTCTTTGTTTGTTCAAATTGTGTTTCTGTATGTCAGGTCACATCTCGGATACTGTGGGTCTTGCTCCGTCAGTACCTGGGATGTGGCTTAAGGTGCCTTCGAATGCGTGGACTGCTGCTCTCTGCCCGAGGTGGGACCTTTCTTTCTGAGTCTTGGCTCAAAGCTTTGTCCACCAAGTGTCCTCGCCTGAAGAGGCTTTGTCTCCTGCACGCTGACCTCAGAGGTCTCCCCTCGTGCCAGATTCTACCTCCATCTTTGCAGGTACTGGAGCTACGTAGCTGTGAGTTGCCTCGTGGATTTTTCGAGCAACCCCTGTCTGACCCTCAAGATGGATCAAAAGCTACATCAAGTCGGGAAAGAGTTGGGAAAGGGCCTGCCTCTCCTTCTGGGATTACTGTTGAGCGTTTGATCCTTAACAATGTGCCATCTTTTACAGACCAGCACTTGCAGAGTTTAACATCATGGGAAAAACTGAGCCACTTGGAGTTACGGGACACATTTCGTATAACAGCTAATGGTTTGAGAAACTGTGCTGCTAAGGATGGTGTGTCTGGTGTGGAAGGGCTTGTCAGGCTCAAGAGTTTAGAGCTAGGCATTACTGGTCGCCAGGGCTACCATTTACAGATGGCTTCTCTTGGTTTAGGGACCGGCTGGCTTGGGCTGGAGGAGCTTAGTCTGGGAGGTAAAGAGGTTGGGCCAGGCCTGCTTTGCGCCAGCCGTCTGAAAGACTTGAAGCGCCTGTGTCTCTGGTCATGTACGCTCAGTAATTTACAAGTATGCAAGAGCTGCAGGATGCTTCGTGGCCTTCGCCGCCTGGAGTTTTTGGATGTAGTCTTTCAGCCTCGACAGTTTCCATCAGGGGGGCAAGGTGAGGGGAGTGGTGAAGAAGAGCAGGAGAGTGAGGAAGCTGCAGGTGAAGATGGCAGTAGTAACGAGAACAGGAAACTAGATGTAATAGATCCTATTCCAAGTCTGCGTCGATCACTTGGCATCCTGCTGCCATGCTGCACTCTGGTTTTCACAAATTGCTCAGTTCAGAATACTGCGGACTAAAACACTATCCACTTGATTTGAGTAGCACCAACAAGTCCTCTATCACACCTGTTTATTTATATGCTGATGAAAAAAACAAAAATGTACAATAAATAATTTTACTGAGGCAAATAAAATGATGAAGGCATATATAGAGCTTATTCAATTGAACAGTGCTACGTTTAGTCTCTATTATGTTTCAGAGAACGTGCTTCAGCACAGTGATATTACATCATGTATTCACAAACTTTTTATTTTTAACTGCTTCACCTAATAATAATGACAAAACAATTGCCTGTTATTAGCTAATATCCTTATTTGAATGCCTAACTGCCAGAGTATGACTGCACCCAGGTGCACAAGCTCTGTAGTTTCCTGTTTCATCCCCCACTGTTCATTCTTTGAAAAAGAATTAACATTCTTTTTCCAAAAATGTTTATTCAACCCTGATTTGCTGTTGGCTATTTTGATTTTTACTCTTTTATAGAAATTATTAACTATAAAATATTTGCTCTGTGTGCTTATAGGTCTGTGAAAAATAGTTGATTCAGAATGCTTTTGGAAAATAAATCTATTTTGAACATGTTTTGTGTATAGCCTATTATTTACCTGTATGTTTTGACAGCATCCCTGCAAGAACTTAAAGAACTGAAATGTGCAAGATTATTAGAAAAAACTTGCAAATCTAGAGGTTGATTCATCTGACACTAGGAGCAGTGCAACACATACTTCAGGACACAAAGAAAACGATAGGCTGAGAATTAAGTGCACTTTTAAATCAAAAAGTTAGTTTCGTGTGTAGTTAAGCTCGGATAGTACCATTGAAAATTGAAATATACATTATTATTATTACATTTTATTATTAAAATGTCTTTACGGCTGAAAAGAAGGCGGGATACACAACGTCTGGATGGCGTCGCCGTTGACCAATCATATACTTTCCTTTGGGACATTTCTGGCCAATAGGGAGCGCCAATCCATAAGCATTCGTCCAATCGCGATGGAGATGAGTGTCTTTTTGAAAACGTTGGCGGCTGCGGAGTTCAACACACATACACAGAGGCTCTTCATATGAAATAATTTCACCGCATAATGCAGGTAAATATGATGCACGTTTACACTATTGCTGCCAAACGAATGTATACGTCCCGCGTTACTAATCGAGCAGTTTTACTACTTTCAGGTTAGTGTCAGCTCGCTCGTAATAAAACATACTAAAGCTAGTAAGCTATCGGCTGGCTAACGTTAGCTTCCTGCCCACGGTCCTGACTGAGCTAACACTAACTAATTGGTGAAAATTGAGTCAACTAAAAATATCAATATAAAGGACAGTAGAAAAAGTAGGGTATAATTCACTCTGTTTATGTAAAAGTTTGTTGCTCACACATAGCCTTTGGATGCCCCATAGTAATGGCATAATGTGTGAATACAACAACAGACACAAAGTCTTGACATCATGGTGCACGTTCAGTAATTTATGAAGCAGCTCTTATTTCGGGGTAAATCGTAGAAACATTAAAACTGCACATGTTATGCTGAATTTACAGTGCTGAAGTCTGAAATAGAAACTGCAAGGCTTGGCAGCCTTGTTAGGGTAGCTTTAAGATGTACTTTGTCCTTCTGGAAGGTTGTATTATATCAAAATGTCTCTGTATGGCTGCTAATGACTAAATAAGCTGTTGTATATAGTTAGATAATGAAAAGAAGCAATTGAAGAGAACCATTAAATATGTGATATCTGATGTCTTTACACTCATGTCTTTACAGAATAAGGAGAATTACGAGCCGAGGGGTTTCAACAGACCAGTAAGTTTTAAATATTTGTAAATGTCATTATATACATTTGTAAAAGTCATTATTGTTTGACACGTTTTGTAAATGTATGTATTATTATCATTTGTGTATTTCTGTTGTTCCTTATGAATTTCAGTTTGCGACTCCTAACATAGTAGGAGGCCCACAGCGTGTTCCAGTGACCAAGCCACGGACCGACACAGAAAAATTTGCAATAACAGGTAGCTGTCACTGTGTTTTGATTGTAATGTAAATTCCCACTGTTAGAGCAGCTTGAAAGAAAAGTACAAATAAGTTATGATGAAAAAGGAATGACATCATTTTACCTCTATGAAAAATATTGCACAGTCCCCTCAATTCAGAAAAGCTGGATTATTGAACATGTTGTGAGCACTGATATCATTTACACCACACTGAGAGAGGAGTGAAACTTTGTGTGACTGCTGTTGAACAGCATGAAACGAATGCTAGAAAGTATGACCTAATTAATCATATGTTTATTGTTAGGACCTGGGCGAGAGTGTGCTGGCTCCAGCTCCACCGCCAAGTAAGTATACAGTTCATATCATAATGTAATCGCCATCCAAGATATTGTTTCTTGGTTTTACTATTAAAATGTTACTTTTGTGGAAGTGATTCTACCCATTGTTCTCTTCTGCAGGAAAATTACAATTGATGACTTCGACATTGGACGGCCATTGGGAAAAGGTAAATTTGGCAATGTCTACCTGGCAAAGGTGAAGAAACTACAAGCCATAGTGGCACTAAAGGTGCTATTCAAATCACAAATGGAAAAAGAGGGTGTGGAGCATCAGCTAAGGAGAGAGATTGAGATTCAAGCCCATCTCAAGTAAGTATACCATGGAACATCTTAGTGTTTGGCTTTCTACATAATTTAGAAGTCTTTTTCTTAAAATATAATCTTTTTATTCAATTTTAGACACCCCAATATTCTGCGCTTCTACAATTATTTCCATGACCGTAAAAGGGTGTTTTTGGTGCTTGAGTATGCCCCGCGTGGAGAAATGTACAAGGAGCTACAAAGATGTGGGAGATTTGATGAGCAGCGCTCCGCTACAGTAAGAGCTTTTTATTTGCGGTGGTAAAGCAGATGGGATTTAATCTGACTTTATTTATTCATCCTATTTTTAGTACATGGAAGAAATTTCCGACGCTCTATTGTATTGCCATGAGAAGAAGGTTATTCATCGAGACATCAAACCAGAGAATCTGCTTCTGGGCTATCGTGGAGAGCTGAAAATTGCAGATTTTGGCTGGTCTGTCCATGCACCTTCTCTAAGGTGAGGACTTCAGTGTTGTGTTGTATTTTAAAGTATACCATTAAATCTGCCTTCCTATTCCTTGATGTGTTTAAAATTTTCTAGGCGGCGCACAATGTGTGGCACTTTGGACTACCTTCCTCCAGAGATGATTGAGGGACACGCTCACAGCGAGAAAGTTGACCTGTGGTGCATTGGAGTACTCTGTTATGAATGCTTGGTCGGCAACCCACCCTTTGAAACTGCAAGCCACACAGACACATACAAAAGAATCACGAAGGTTGGTTTAAAAAAATACACCAATGGTATATTTTTGCTTGAAGGAGCAGTATGAGAGGATAAAATGTGTGACTAAGTTTGAATATTATTCTCTTTCTAAACTTGTTAAACTAAACTTGTTTACTAGTATGTATTTTTAAAAAACTGGAGTGGAGTGTTGCAAAAAAGAAATGAAAGCAACAGTTTTCTCAGTCAGAGTGAGGACTGATGCTTTTATCTTTTATCCAAATGTTAAGTGCTCCTTTGTTTTTGGTGCTTCTTTATAGTTTCAGTTTACCTTCAGAAGTTACTCTTAGCTTTTCTTGAGGTTTGATTTGTTGCCTTGTTATAGCTCTATCTTTTCCATTTCTGTTACTTTTACTCAGTTGCATATATTAAAAAACTTTCATTACGTCACATTTACATACATAGTACATTTTTCCAAAATGCACAGGTAAATGGTCAAAAAAGTTGTGATCTTGATTTTATTGTAGCATTAATATGTAATAAAACAAACATAAATGTAATACTGGATTTGATTAAAATTCCTTCAGTGTAACTTGAGAAACAAACATTCTCCTTTTTTTTTTCAGGTGGATTTGAAGTTTCCCAGAATTGTCTCAGATGGAGCAAAGGACCTGATCTCAAAGTTGCTTCGGCACAACCCCACTGATCGCCTTTCTCTACAGAGTGTCATTGATCATCCTTGGGTCAAGGCAAACTCTCGTCGGTGCCTACCTCCAGTCTGTCCATCAAAACATCCTGAGCCCATCTGACCAACCTGCCTAGTTTCCACATTGTAGAAACTTTCACATGTCACTTGAGACCCTGGCCAGTATATACTGCTTTCACTGCCACAGGCCTCAAACTGCCATTATGCTGGCACATTTTATGATGGGTATCCATGCATACCTCCTTTTTGTATTGTACGGTGTGGTGTCATTATTTTTGTCTAGCAAGTGTAGATGTCTGTCTTATTTTTATGCTTATTTTATGCTTATTTTCCAAATCTCTTTTAAAATTGAAACACTGTATATCTGGTGCTACAGACACCAAAGTGCTACTATTAGACTCTTTAAAGCTGTGGTTTTCAGTTTGAATAAGGCATTTTCAGGGTGGCATGTTTGAATTTCTTTCCAGCTTTATTTCTAAAATTCTAATAAATATATAAAATAATTTGTTTGCTTTCAAACTCATTTCATACAACAATAAGCCTGAAATGCAAACTTGTGTGAGATTAAAATACTTATAAACTAGCCATAAGATTTACAGATGACATTTGTACATATTACATGGGAAACTGATATATTCAATGATAGGTGTGCATGAAAAATCCTTAAAGAAAAAACTCCAATCAGGAAATTATAATTATGAAGAAAAAGTCAAAAGATGAGGTGGAAGTATACAGTTGTTAAACGATGGCTGAGGGTTAAAACAAAAATAAGTCCCTTTTTAAAAATAGGTAGTCTTTTCTGTACTTTTAGGGTCAGTGTTGCGCACTATCAGATTCTGCTGGTTTCCTGTGTTACTTTTGATAACAGATAGCAACATAGGCTAATGTTTAAGTTTATCTATTTGTTTTATTCTAGTCTGGTACATTGCGTGTAACAAAATAAACAGCCAAGATGACCACTAAAGGAAAAGGCAATTACTGTTGAGCCGCAGTCATTTTTGCAGTTGGGCGGTCTTTAGCCATTTTTAAATTTATCACTTTCTTTGCTACCATAACATAAAAAAATATTATCGCGACAATTTAAGACCTTATATTTTTCGGTGGATCGACTTTTTTTTTTTAACCCCAAAATATTTTTTGAATTTTGGCCTTCATAGGCCTCCATAAGGTAGCGTGGCCGAGCGGTCTAAGGCGCTGGATTAAGGCTCCAGTCTCTTCGGGGGCGTGGGTTCGAATCCCACCGCTGCCAGAACTTTATTATTGACTATATACGTAAATTAATTAAACGTAATTGTTTTACAGCCATAAATAGATACACCATAATAAAAATATATCATTGCAAATTAACGTCAGAAGAGCTTGAGCATGAACTGTCAGTTTTATGGTTTTACCTGTGACCATAGAGCACTTACCAGTGTCCACTAGAGGCCGCTAAGAGGACATGAGTGCACCTGTGTCTTCTTTCTCAGGTAACCACAAAATGTGCGTACGAATTCACAGTATATCACACAGCTACAGACCACATTTTACTGAAATCTCTAAAAATTATAGGTTAACCTTTGAGTTGAACCTAACTCACGAACATATCAAGCTCTTTACGAGGGCAACGACTAACGTATCAACGTTTACTTTGAAAAGGCATCTTTTCATAGCGGTTCCGGTTCAGAATAATTTCCGGGTCAAATCTACTTCGAACATCAAGAATCAAAATAGGAGACTTCTTGGTCGTGCCTGGTCAGTTATTTTCATATGTTCAAGCCATATTGTCCTTTTTAATCCGCTGTGTCTTGCTCCGGACGTCCAGACATGGCGGGTTTACCTCCTGGAGACCCTCAGTTGGTCTCAATGATTGTGAGCCATTTGAAAACACAGGGACTGTTTGACCAGTTCCGTAGAGAATGCTTGGCAGACGTGGATACAAAGGTAATTCTGATTTTCAGTCTATCAAACGGCGTATGTATTCGTCCAGTGATCTCAAACTTTATCTTACTGAGGGCTACGTTGTAAATTATAATCATATCAAGGCCCAAAGATATCGGTAATCGATTTTGCCTATATATTTTAAATTATGTTACGTTCTTGTTTTGTTTAAAGTCATTTTGTTACTTTCAGTTCTGGGGTATTGTCTGGGGGCAATCACTCTGAAGTTTATTTTTCTTTGTTGGAAATTAAAATGTACTTGGTAATGCACATTTTATTACCAGTAAATATTTTTTTTAGCCCGCCTACTTAAACTTGAAACAAAGAGTGGACAACTTTGTCTCCAATCACCTTTCGAACCACACATGGAGTCCTCATTTGAACAAGAACCAGCTAAGAAACAACATCCGGCAGCTGGTACTGCAGTAAGTCCTAATAAACAAGAATATAATTAAATCAGTGGCTTTTTTTTTTTAGATATTGTGTAATTAAAACAAATTTTTCACCCTAGGTCTGGAATGCTGGAGCAGGGAGTAGACCGGATTGTGGCTCAAGTGGTGGATCCCAAAATAAATCACATCTTTAGGCCTCAGGTGGAGAGGGTTGTACGAGAGTTTCTGTCACCTGGCAGCTGTGCCGAGGAGCCACCAATCCTACCAGCCGTCACAGAGACTAAAACAGACAATATTCCAGAGCAGGGTATGTACTCCTCAATGGCCATTGCCACATTTTAAAATCGGTTGTGTCAAACTCATATTTACCATAGGCACTACTGTAATGAATTATGAATGATATTTTACAGGCCATAACTTTTAGTAAACTGGCTTTTAGTTAACCTACAATTTTAAACAGTTTAAAAGTAATATGTACAAATAAAGTTTCTGGAAGTTTCTGCGTTTTCATTTTGTTTAAGTGAAAACTCTGTGAAAACTCTGATTTTTATATTTTACAGTTAAACACAAAATGTACTGTAACAAAATGTAATGACGGATTTTTCCCTTGAACTTGTGAGTTTAACACTCTGTTTTAGAGTGAATTTCATGTAGTAAATTCAATTAAGTGTGCTTATTTAACAATTTTCACTTTGTCTTTGTAGCATCATCATCATCTTCCCCAATGACCACAGCAACGAGCAGCGCAATGTCCATCTTGGACACCATTAGCTCTTTGAACCAAGAGGCGAGTGTGAGGGCCAGCTCAAGCTCAGAGAAAGTACGCAAATCCCAGCCATCAGAGGAACCTATGCACTTAGAGGAAAGCGAGCAGGACATGAGCTTTGAGGAAGAAGAGAGTGCCCAACAAGTCAGGATGCTTGACAACATAGATGAAGAAAAGCTGGCCTCTGAGGTCCAGACATTAGAAGTAAAGGGAGAAGATCATCAAGAAGAGCTTGAACAGAATAAGGAAGGATTTAAAGAAGAGGTGAAAATGGAAGAGGAATTGTCAGTGGCTCAGGAGGAGACAGAAGAGGAGAAGGACAAGTCTTTCAGTAAAATAGCCCCAAAACTAGCGGTGGAGAAAGAGGACGAAGAGCTGAAAACCTCAAGTCAAGCCAAGCAGAAAGCCAAAGAGAGAATAAAGGAAGGTCAGCTGCTCTACATCTTGTTTTCTTTGGGTTTTTTGCAACATATGTACAAATACGGAAAGATAAGACATCTAAAAACCAGCAGTGAGTGAGTAGTGTAATTGTGCATTGGTGAACTTGTAGATGACACCTTACGCAGTAAGATAAACCATAAGCAGTAGAATGTAGAAATTTTCGGTGCTATTTTTGCCGTGTTCATTACACTTCAGTGTTGACAAATACATTGAAACACAGACGTGTTTTCGGTCATTTCTGTGCAGAATATTCATTGGAGGACTCTGATCTGGAAGGGCTGAGTGACATCACTGTGAGCTCTGTCCACACCAGCGACCTCTCGTCTTTTGAGGAAGAAAGTGACGATGCGCAAACCCCAACTGATTCTTCTGAAGAGGGGGAGCTTCCAGATGGTATACATTTTATTATTGACAGGTTATTTTTACGCCAACTGTCAACTGATAAGTCTTGTGTTTTATACAACTTCAATTAGGTGCATGTTGAGCTTGTCGATTTGATGGATTTTTCTGTTTCATGTTCTCAATGGTCAACAGATGAAGGAGAGAGAGCCAAAAAGAAAGAAGCCAGTGGAGATGGAGAGGAGAAGCAAAAGCCTCGGCGAAAGGCCTATGTCCATAAGCCATTCCTGTACTCCCGTTACTATAGTGACTCAGATGATGAAGTCACTGTGGAGGAACGTAGGAGATCTGCGGTTAGTTGTATTGAGTGTTTATTAGTTTTTATAGTAGTATTTATTAATATATGTTCTACAGTATAGAGCCCGTGGCAATGAGCCATTTTAAATCCATTGCTTCCTATCTCCACACCTACACCATCTTTAGAGTGAACAAACTTAGCCCACATTCTTTAATAAAGGTTTTGGCCATTTATGAACAAAAGTCAAATCACTGTCAGATCTATTCCGGTTTGTTTACAGACAACAGTCCCTGTAGAGTGCTCTAGCTATTCACAAGTTCTATGATAGGATGTGAGCTGGTGGAATTTCAACCTACACACTTTAGCCACCAGTTGATGGACAAAACCCACCTTTAAACACGGTTGATAGTTTTTGTGTTGTTTTTCATAGGCAAAGGAAAAAGAAGAAAGACTTCTTAAGAGGCAGCAGAACAGAGAGCGACTGGAGGAGAAACGCAAACAGAAGGCAGCGCAGACTGAAGAAACAGGTATTTATATCTTTATTACTTATTTATCTCATTACATTTAAGTTTTCTGTCAATCATAATCAAAATAAAATTCAAAATCACTGTATTAATCCCCAAGGGTAAATTCATTTGTGAGAGAACTACTTTGTTGTGATCACAGCTATTTCCTTGTATCTTGTTTGCTGAAGTAGTTCTTAATTATACAAATTTTACACACAGATAAGAAAAATCAGAAGAGTGGAGAATCTACTGGGTCCGAGCGCCCAAGAGCCAAAGAGGCTCGAAAGGAAAGAAAGGTTCTGGAGAAAAAAATGGCTTTGAACAGGAAGAGGAAGTTGGACTCAAGGTATGTCTTGACTTGAATTTGCTATTATTTTTACTGTTGTTTTTAATGCACAATGTGTGTTCATTTCTTCACCTGCAGGAAAGAGGGAGATGTTTCAAGCAAGAAGAAAGTTGAAACAGGAGAAGGGCTTAAGAAGGCAGTAAGTCTCCTAAAAACAGGCTGATGATGCATGTCAGAATTGTTGTATTGTGTAAGTGTAACCAACTATGTATTTTTTTTGCTAAACTAGGAAGTGAAAGCTGCTACTTCAAAACCCCTGCAACAAAAACTAACAAGACATTTGTCAGAGTCGGCATCATCTGACGAGAGGAGCAGGAGGATGAGTGGCAGCGTTTCCGAGGATTCCTCAGACCCCAAAAAGCTCTGTGACAAAGGTCGCACTCACTCCTTTATATTGGAGCTGGAGCAGGGGTCTCAGGAGGCCCTCAAGTACCGCTCTATTAGTAAATTTGATCGTCCATCTCGCAAAGAGCTCATTTTAAAAGATCGAAAAGAGAAAGAGAGAAGCTTCTCAGACGAGCGAGCTAAACTCAAACAGAAGCAAGCAAAAGCCGAGCATCAAGCAGAAAAGGTCTCTGAAGAGAAGAAGCCAAAAATCAAAAGTGAGAAGAAAACAGAAAGAGAAGTAATGGGTGAGGCAACTTTTAAAGATGCGACTTTAAGGAAAATCAAACCTCCCGCAATGGAGCAGAAAGCAGAAAAGGAAAAAATGCGAGAAAAAGATAAGGATACAACTAAGGAAAAGGGTAAAGGAGAGAAAACTAAAACGGATTTGAAGCAGTTGCTCCGTCCAGATTCAGCTGGCTCCTCTGAGGATCGATCTGACTGGGAGCCAGGTTCAGACAGCAGCAAAAGGAAGGATAAACACCCAAAAGAAGTCCTTAAAAGATCTAAGAGCCACACTGAAGAAAAACTCAAATCCAAAATGGAATGTAAAGATAATGAAAAAGAAAAGACTAAAGCAACTGACCCACAGAAATCAAGCAAGTCTGGCTTTGAAGCTGAGAAGGATCCCAAAAAGGTCAAGGTTTCAGAGAAAGAAAAGGTTTTGGAAAAGACCAAATCAAAATCCAAAGAAGAGACGAGGAGTCCACTGTTGTCAAAAACTGAAAAGAAGAGTCACAGCGGGGATGTTAAAGTTACAGCAGGTGCACCAACTGTCAAACCTGACACCACAAAGGAAAAGAAGAAAGCGGGGAGTGTTAAGGAGCAAAGAAAGGAAGAAAATGAGAAATCTGAAAATAAGAGTTCAAAGAAAAAAACTGACAAGAAGGATAAAGTGCCCGAAAAGAAAGATGACAGCCAAGAAGAGCAAAAAGCATCCAAAGAAGACAAACTGGAAAAGACTAACAAGACTCCAAAAGCAGAGGAGCAGCCAAAGAAAGCCCCTCTTCTCCCAGACACTAGCACCGACTCAGACCCCGTCACAACAGTCACAACGTCTTTCTCTGACGACACGTGCGACGCTTTGAGTGACATCACGCCCGAACCTTCTGAGGGTGAAACGGAGTCACGACTGGCCCAGATGCCCGCTGTTCCCGCAGAAGCTGATGCTCTACTCACTCTTATGGACGTGTGCACCTCAGCTGAGGCCCGTCTGCCCGAGCCCGGCGCTCAAATGGACGCCACTCTCGATATGACGCTGCACGAGGCCGACATGAAGATGAAAGAGGCCGCTCTCACTTTGCTCTCAATGGATCCTGACAGTACAGTGTCTCCAGGTCTGATTGGCCCAGATCCCAAAGAAGAACAAGAAGAAGGTCCAGTGCAACCAACGGAAACAAGGACATCTAGCGTAGAAGTCTCAGATGAAATGAAGTTGAATACTGAAAAAAATACTGCAGGTAAATTTACAACATGTCAGAATTTATCAATGACATTTAGAGAGGTCTACATGTCCAAATATGACGAATATGTATGTGCATCACTTTATAGGTGTGTCTGAAACCTCAACTGCAGAGTCATTTACCCCTCAGGTACTGACAAATGTTTTTATGATGCCTTTACTGTAGCTATTAATGTCATCATATTATAAGACAAATGTGATAAGATCTTGAGAACAAGTATATTGTGGGCTCTGATGTTTTTAAAGGTTGACGACACTGTGTCAAATGAGTTTTTGACAAAGAAGGAAGAAGACACGAATGAAGTGGTGCTACATGAAACCGATGGACAAGCAGCAGCAAAACCAGAAGGTAATAGAGTTATATTATAGTAGTTGGATAAAAGCCTGTCTTATAATGCTGATCAACTGTACTATTTTTCAGCTGCAGATGTCGAAAAAGAAGAGGTAGAAGAAAACACTGAGGCAAAACCCACTGAAACATCTGGACAAGGTACTACCAAACAAACAGAATTATGTGAAACATGCTTTACTTTGGTTGTCTTTTTTAATCACCTTGTTGCTTTTTTTTAGAGCCAACAGAGACAGATGTTGCTCCTCAGAAATCCTTACACGTGAGATGCTCCCATTGTTACTCACAAGCAACGCATTTTTTACATCTCTTATACATATTACACTATAAACAAAACATCTTTTTAACAATAGAAAGAAGAGGTGACAAATGAAGAGGATCAGACCAAGATGGAGGTCGATACAAGTAAGTCTGTACATGTAAATGAATAAACTGTCAAAATGCAAGTACAAATACTGTGTGTCAAATCCTCCTTTCTCCACTAGGTGATGTTAAAACTAAGAAAAGCGAGGGGGTAACAGCTGCAGCAGTGCAAAGAGAACCACAAATGGTAAGTATTCATGACACATACCCGTCTGTTTTCTATACACAACTCTCTAGCTGTTCAAATTTTCTCAATGCCTCGAAATGTTCATGGATCTTAAACTATTATGGTCAATGTTGCACAGGAGCCTGGAAATGTATCTGGATGCCCGTCCAAACTAATCAAACAATCTAGTAAGTTAAGATTTTGGTTTTCCTTAAATCTGCATCTCATTAGATTTAGAAGGATGTGATTTTTAGAACAAATTTTTTGTGTTTTTTAGGCATTGTCTCTAGCACGGACAGTCAGGAAGATGAAAAAGACTCAGAAAAGGTATTTATTAAATCCAATATGATGCAGATGTCGCAGAATCACACCATAATCTTCCATGTATTTTTTGTTTTTCAGGAGGAGAAAGCTGTCGGGAGAGGAAGGCGTAAACGAAAGCTGTCTGCTCAGAAAGTTTCAGAATCTGGTACATTCTTTTAGGTCCAAAACATTGATATATACATAAAATACTAGTAATTAAATTGATGACATAAAAATCTGTTTTTCTTATGACCCAGGTGATGGTAAGGAAAGTCAAGAGCAAGTTGCTGAGGTAAACATCTTACAGTTACAAGTCATACTTTTCCATGTTCATAATTTATGGTACAAAAATAACAAACATTCATCGTAAAGGAACATGATCAAGAAAAGGCTGTGGAAGTCAAAACACCACGGAGAGGACGGTCATTGAGGACAACCGAAGAGACAGAGAAGGATCAAACTGAAAAGCTCGAGGAGACTGCATCTCGTAGAGGAAGACGCTCTGCAGAGGCAGCTAAAGCCCCAGCTGGCAAGATATTCACAAAAAAATAGTTAAACCTGATTAACATATATTTATGTTTATGGAAAAGTATTTGATATATTTTGATTTTACTCTAGACAATCAGAAAGTTGAGAACAAAGATCTGCTGGATAAATCCTCATCTGAAGAAACAGTGGATAAGGAGAAAGAGGTATGTATTTCATTTATTGAACAATTAGACTAATTAGTGTACTTTTGTATATAACACTTTTACCATATATTATCACATTTGTATAAGACTGTAGAAGATGATGGTGAGCCGCAGAGCCAGGCTGATGCAGCTCACTCTGCTCCAGACAACAGCGCAGAAAACTCCGAGACCACTGATACTAACACTGGTAAACATTTTATTTAAACATTTGTGTAATAAATAAAGGGGCGATAACTCTTCTAAAAGAAAAAACATAAAGAAAAAGGTTTATGCATTAAACGAGTATTTGATTTGTGTCACCAGGTAAACGTTCTCTAAAGAGGAAGCGGTCAGAGGAAATTGAGGAATCTACAGAGGTGTGACTTTTTGGTCTTTTTAGATTGAAACATAGCAGTAACAGTGTGTTCTTGATGTTTAGATGCGTTTTCTTTGCAGAAAACAGCTCTTGAAGAAAACCTTAAAGAAGAAATAAGTGAAGAACAGCCTGACAAAGAGAGTGGTGAGGAAACTTTGCCAACTGATCCTTATCTGACCTGTGAAAGGTAACTCTTGTAACCACTTTATGAATTTTTTTTGTCAGTGTCGCCTACTTCAGTAAGACAGGCAGAGGATCAAGAAGACGACAAAGAGGAGAGCAGTGAGAAGCCACAGGATGATGTAGGCTGATTTAAAATGGTTTTCAATTGGGAATCAAAGATCTTTTGTAAGTTATGTACCTTTTTTATTTTTGTTAACAGGCTGAGGAAGACCAACAGCAAGAGGAACAGGGAGCAACACTCAAGAGATCTGCTCGGAGAGGAAGACCTTCTAAGGCTGCAACTTCCACAGAGGATGCAGGTAGAAAAATCTTAATAAGTTTAGAGCAAGTACTATAGGTCGACACTCCAATTTTCATTTATTTACTTTTTAAATACTCCTAAATAACAATAGAAATCCATTTTATTCACCACCCGTGGGTTTCTATAACAATGTTGATATTGAGCTAGCTGTAACCATCATCCCTTAAAAGACCTTTTGCTCTTTTCTTAACAGATAAAAGCGACAAAAAGGCAGAAGAAGAGGAGGAGCAAAATGAAGAAGAAGGAGATGATGAGAAGGAGGAAGACGAAAAAGAGACCGCGACCAGAGCCACGACACGTTCAGCATCGCGTTTGGAGGCTGAAAGGTTTGTGGTGCACAAAGACCCAGTGTTGTGTCATACTCATGCACAGTTTTTCACCTCAACATTTATACTTTACTCTGATATGATCATTTATTTGTAGTGGTACAGAATGCACCTTTAAAGACAGCATCCCTGTCACATGTCATTACATCAAATGGAGATTTAGTTCTAAAGCAACAACCGTAGTTATGCATTTGTTTTTTATTGATCTTAGAAACAAGCCAAGTAAACCTTCCACCCGGGCAAGTCGACAGAGTGGTAAAGAGGAGACCGCAGCTGGCACGCGGTAAGTTTGTCTTTTTGAGGTACCGGCGAACGAGAAGGCCTAAAAGGGAATATGACCGTTACCAACTTCGAGGTTGTTTGAAAAGAGAACATTTTAGCATTTTTTCCTGGAAATTCAAACCGTTTTTTAAATTATTAGCCTAGCAGTAAAATAAAATGAATCGGAGCTGAAGCTGTTCAAATAGGAGGTGAAAACATTTGATTCGGCTGTTTGACGTTTGCCACGATGAACTAACTGAAAGAACAACCACGACTCGCTAAATGTTCAAATTTGTCTTTACAATTGCTGCTTAAAACATCTATCGACATATATTGATATTATATTTGCATTAATAATTGGCTAGGTCTGCTTGTTAAAGAAATAGTCCATCTGAGCATTATCATAAGCACAATTGTCTGTAAATATAACAATTAGTGTTTTTTGTGAGGCATTGTTTACATTCAGGTTCCACATTTTAATGGAGTGTTGTGCTCCTATAGCAGAACATAACAAACAGGCTATTCAGCTGTCTCAAATGCAAACCCTGTATTTGAAACCGGTCCCCTGCACCCTTTTCCTCCAGCCCTTCTCATGTAGACATGTCAGTTCCACTTTTTGTATTTTTTTCCATGTAATCCATGAATTGACAAAGACAAGTTTTTACAGCACTTAAATATGACACTTGCAGACAGACTGACACTTGCTCCTTGTTTCCCTCCAGCAGTGGAACGAGGGGCCAGGCGGCAGCGGGGAAGGGGAGCCGTAAACGGGAGGCCAGCCCTCCTGCGGTGCGAACGCGGGGAGCACAGAAATCAGAGGAGCCCCCTTCGAAGAGAGCTAAACGCTAAAATGTCTGACAGCGGACACTGAGAAACTGTTGGTCTCAAAACTCTTTTTTTTCAGCACTGCACATTCAAGTGAGAGGCAGGTTTATGCCACCAAAACATGTCAAATAGCTGTCAATGTTAAGTTAATTTTTTGATGGGGCTTTGTTAAAAACACACACACTATTTGATTCAATCTAAACCTGAAGATGTGTGCAGGATCTTGCAGAAAACATTTGACTGCACGGGCATATGGTTTGAATCAGACATCGTCATTCCTCTACTTTTGCAGTAATGCTCAGTAAGAGTTTGGGCCAATCACAGGCCTAATTTGCAGTAGAGTTGTTCTTGTAGATAATGAACTGAAATGAATAGATTGTATCTAGACAGCTTCACCACCATATGGCTCATTGTTACAAGTTATGTGCTTTTTCTGCCTTGTTAAGTCATACACTTGTGCAAAGAGTCTACAGTGAAGTAGTATTTTACCATTTAATATTCATTCTGTGAATGATGAGGTATTTGCCTCCCCTTTTTTACCTTCTTGTTTTTATACTTAAAGGGCATAGCTCTTTGAAATAACAGCAGGATTGTCACTGATACACAAAAACTTGACATGTCTTTTTTTCGTTTTATACTTTCATGTTTTAAACGCTAACCCTAACCTGGATTAATTGATTTGTCATAAGTGTTACCGCTGTGTCAGTGAAAATATACCTGTTCCATAAAAGTTAAATTTGTAATGCTGCTGCTGTCTCATCATTGCCTTAGTAATAATTTAATTTGTGTGTCTTACAAATTTCAGTTACATTAATTTATAGATTTGTATAACTTTTGATAAGAATATAGTGGCAAAAATCAAAATACACAATATTCATAAAGTCCACACACTTTCATAATCTCACAAATATATTTTCTGTTAACAAAAGCTTCACACGTTTATGAAAGAATAATGCATACATAGCATGTACAAAAATGGTAGAGATTTATTGTATTTTGCCCTTGTCATGTTTTGGCCATTATCTAGTGCTATGCTTGTGCTGTCTGCAGTGTGTAAATAATGAGACATTAGCCTGTGACTTCAGAGCCAGAAAAGAAGAGGACATTCCTGGCTGCTAATGGAGGATAAAACTGACAAACTAAAGATGAAATATTCCACCATCATTTACACGTTAGGGGGCCTAATCACTGCACCTGAACGCATGAGCCTCATAACAGGCTGCAGTTTTCCAACCGTTCAGACGGGCTGCTTAAAAGGTGCACCTCTCAGGTATTTCCTGGTCTGGAATTCAAACCTTAAAATATTAGCCAAATGTAATTTCACAGTTTGGATGGTCTTTCATTGAGCCACTGGGTCTGGCAGACGAACAGGGGTCCTTTCACTCACTGATGCCATTGGACGGGCATTTTATTGTAGACACTTTTATTGTAGTTCAAATGATTTTTGGATTTCGCTAGTTAGAGGCACATTAGATTTATTTATATGAGGCATGTTTTATGTGCTGGGCACTTGGCTGTTAAACTGTATTTGACTCAGCAAATACTATGAGAAACAAAGCTAATAATTTAAATGTGGTACTTTAGAGGAATTGCTGAAATAAGAACAAATTCTGGCCTCCACTTACTATGAGAGGACGCCAATACCTGAGTGGAATGACTTTTCATATTCTTTTAGTATCTCAAAATTATGGTCGACATATGTCAAAATAACTTTGCTTTGCTTTATCTTCAATCAATAACAAACATTACACATTTCCATCTGAGATTCTCTCTATGGACTTCTTTTCATGCTTTAATCATTTTAGTATGGCTGCCTAAAAACAAAAAAAAAAATGTTTTTAGAGCTAAAATGTAACATATACAGTATTTAACGATTATATTAATTTTGTCTTTGCAAGAACCTGCTTCAGTTGGAGGCTCTGTCTGATTGCCAGGCACTTTTAGATTTTGGCAGGACCTTTTCAGCCACTTTACCACTTTTAATCCAAGCAGCATTAGAGGAAAATGATACAAGACACGAATACATGCCTTTAAGCAGGCTCATATCTTAAGTGAGTGGAGCGGCGGGTCAGTTTGTGGATAGGCGGTGGTTTTACATAGCTGTCAGCTTGAGCTGTGGCACTGTGAGCTCTGAGCAGAGGTGATCCGTGCAGGCTCCGTTCAGCTGCCACTGCTGGGATGAGGGGGCTCACTTGATCCCACCGCTGCCACTCTTTACTGGGAGTGGTCTTTCCTCTATTGGGGATTTGGCTGGGCCGACTGGCACTGAATATAATGCTCTCCCATTCAACAACCCTTCTCATGAGGCATAAAAGTTAACAGGTGTTTAACGTCAAATGTGCTTCGAATGAGAGTCACAGGAATAACAAGTGACAAGCAGCTGGGAGAAGGGATAAAGTCAAGTAAAAGTATTTTTTTCTGTATTATTTTTTAGTTTTGAAATAGTTTAATAGAGTCAAGATATGGATTTGCATCTGACATCTGCAACCCATAATTTGGGAATATTTTGCATGAAATAAATCTTTGCTCCAGATCAAGATCATGTAAAGTTGTTCAGTCTTCTGTAGCTAGTATAGTGCATTGTTGTGATTTTTTTTTTCTTTTAGTTTTAACTTTTTGACAGACTAAACAGAGAATCTGGACATCAGAGCTGTAGATACCCCAAAATAATTGTTTGTAATTGTTTGTGTCTAAAAATATTTTCTGATTTCTGTGCATTCATGTGAATACACATAAGCTAAAACTGAGTTATAATTGCTAAAAGAAATGCATAGACAAAATGTTCAAAACTCATCATGACTGCAGCTGCAGTTTTGACAACCATTTCCATTTTTTAAGACATCTTAAGACATCCCTTTGATGTTTTCATAACTGCACCAAGTCTGCTGATTTTTGAAAGATGTCTTTAGTTAGACGTGAGTGAAAGAGGCCTATAGACAAACATGAGAAGCCTTGATGTGCTTGAGCTCCGTACATTATCTGTTGCATGCCACAAGTGTATGAAAACTCATTTGTCAGCGCAGCACACTCTGGAATCAACTATAAATCATGTCTGCACTATCTACACAAATTAATTGGACTGTAACAGTGGGGCAACCCCCAAAAGAAAGTGCTTTGGCTCCAGTATCTCTCCACTAATGTAGAAGTGTTTGAGTGTCTTGAACAGCTTCCAGGAGAAGGAGGAACTATTCTCGGCTTGTCTCTTGGTTCCATTTATTGTATTAAGTGTTCAATCCCAAGGGCTCTCACTTTTAGTGCTCCATTGCATGCGAGGATAATTTTTCTTAGGCAAAGAAAAAAAAAAGAATTTGAGGGTTTGACCATAACTTGAGCAACTAAAAGCACACTTAAGGCTGGCAGTAACCCCCTGCCTGTACCCCTCTCTCTCTCTGTTTTTTTAGTATTGAAGATGATTAAAGATGCTGTCTTACTGGATCTGATATTAGACTGAAAAAAAAATGTGGAGAGGACATTTTGGGAGCATTTATTACAAATGACACTGCCTCTTATGATGTTCTCCATCTGAACACAATTTGGCAGCTATCCCCCATAAGCAGGGGAGGGCATGGTGTGCAAGGAGCCTCCTTCTTCATCCCACGACACATGAAAAAAGTCAAGACCTGTCATAAACACACCCTTGAGAGGAGGGGAAACAGAGATGTTACCTCGGCAACTGTCGTGTTGCAACATCAGGCCAAATTGCCATATGATATTGAAGATTACAGTTACAAGAGGAAGCAGGATAAAGGGAGCTGGTGGGTGTAGGCAAAGCAATTCCACTGTGCTGTAATGTGCAATTACAGTTTATTTCTTTACTGGAAAGGTGGTGGGAACTTCACCCTTGTGTTTCACTTGGGGGCTGCTAGGGGCGGCTGTAAGAGGGAGAGTAGACAAAGAGTCTGGGTATATTAGGAAGTGTCACTGTAGATAGAAAAAGACGCCAAAATATACCTTTTCCCGGCACAGCCATTATGTAGTTAATATCTCATCTTTCTTTTTTCAGTCTGCGAGGCTTCCCAACTTCTCTCCCACACCAGCAGAGGGCGCCAACTCGTGCTGCAGACAAAGAACATGCAGGCATTGAAATACTGTAGGTGTTTAATATGAATCTTAATAAGAACTTTCATTATTAATATGTTTATTTAATAATTCATGCTTTTTAAACACCATGGTGTCTATTCTAAGCATTTAATCAGCATTAAAATAATATGAAATCTTTTGAATGACGAGAACAAATTAACCTAAGCTTCAAAAGCAAGCATTAGGCAACAGGTAGACTAATGTTCACTCCTATTAAGAACACAAAATGGTCACTAATTTTGTTTTAACCCGAGCACGCAGATGATGAAGTTCTGTTATTTTTTAATTAAGTTAAGTTTTTAAGTTACAGTATTAGATAATAAAACAGAGCACTATTATTATTGCATAAAGCCAACCATACACTGCCTTTAAAGTTAATTTAGTTAGACCCTCTCGGTTAATCTGTGCGCTAGCCAAATGCTACCACCATGCTAATTAAGCTAATTAAGAATACTGACTACTTGTTTAAAATGGTGAATATAAACGATTAATCATGATAAACTTTAAAGTAATTGTTTTAAAATATATGCTGCTATAAATAAATAAAAGAAAACAGCAATATTTTTTCTCATTTTGTCCCGTGACCAAATACTCACTGCGTATATTAGGCTAATACAAAGCCTGACACACAATGGCTTTATTACAGTGTGGGCTGACATGTTTTCGTGTTCCCAGAGAGCAGGGGTCAGTGCGGCTGGATTGGGGACAGACAAGAGCGATGTACGAAAGGCCAACAGGAGAAACTGCTGCGCTACAGACTGCCACTTAAATCCTGGCCTTGGTTGGAATCTGAGGCGCTGGAAGTGAAGATATCCAGACGGTTTCGGCGGTTTGTGTTTCCCCCTTTTTTCACATGTGTTTTCTTTGCTTGCGGTGATACAAGATGTATCTCCAAGGTTATATCCAGCCATCCACTTCGCTTCTCATGGAGCACGCTGAAGTTAAACCACATGAAATCATTTTGTTAAGACGCACCAATCGCACAATGAAAATAGTTGTCGTTTCTAAAACCTGAACCCAGATTTATTGCTTATAAGCCATGGTATTGCATAAATCTCAAATATGTCATTACAGGAGCAGGGATGAGGAGGCTGTGACCTATTACTCTCATCATTTGTCTAGAAGGTGAAGAGGTAGGCTATTTTCAGTGGCCACTAGATGGTATAATCTATGCGCGCAACAGGTTGGAACAAGGTTACCGCATAACCCTAACCCTCTGTTATCATGCCCATTATCATTTACAAAAAAGGAGCTCCAAAAATGGTCACATTTAGGCTTGTGTTATAAGCCGTCTTATTTATTTTTATGTATTTTTTAATCTATTCACAGTTTGCATTATTAAAGAAAAGGACTTAAACATCCAGAATATGAAAACACATTAAAACAGAGACACACAGCAGTATCTTAGTCTTTATTTTAATCAGGAACGATATCTACTGTAAAACACTAGTCCGCCTCAAGAAAAGAAAATAATAAAGGGACTTGTTTGGACTATAACAAAATCACTTATTGTTATTTAGTTTCTGTTTTTAATAAATGTTGATCCACTTATATTTTCAGTCTGCACTTTTCATTTTCCCTTGATATAAATTAATATGGTATTTTTATTGCATTATAAATGTATAGCCTATTGGCTATAAAAAACAGGCCATATGTTGTGCTATGCACTTAATAGTATAATATTAATAAAATGACTGCGCTGTGTATTAGTAAATAAACCCTATTGTCCACTCTCTACAATGAAATGGAGACAGTCTGGTGCAGCCTGATCTCTAACATAAGTGATTTAAATATAATAGAAAAGATTAACCTTTTTTGTTAAATTAAAGCAATAATAAAATTGTAAAGGTAACCACGCGGATGAGGGCAGCTGTTAATCCATTTTACTACAGCACAGCATATAGCTATGTGTGTCGAGTGTGTTTTTAGATTTATAGTGTAAGGCCTAGTAATGCAAGAGTAATTTCTGTTTGTTCGATTAGATATTGCATATTATTAACATGCAGCCTAGCAATTGTGTACACAGATTTTTAAAAAATAGATTAGATGTGTCAATGCTAATAAATCCAAATACAGGAAATCAGGTTTGTGTGCGTAAAGATGAGGCCTACCTGGTCACAGCAACATTGCGCAGGCCAAAAGGACGCGCCAAAAAAGAGCTGCCGCCGATCTTCGCCAGAGATGAACCCTCGTCTTCACTGCCTATGGACACAAACCAGCTGACGATAATTAAGGATTATCTGTTGGGTGCCAGAGGCTTCATGTGGAAAAAAATAACGTCCTATGATTGTTCTCGTGTTGCATTCAAGGAAAGCAGAGAACGTGGGAGACAAAACAGCACCGTTCCTTTTTGAGTGACGCCACTTTCATTTAATTAAGATAAGAAAATAAGTTCAGATTTGAATATTTTTATTGCTTTACAATTCCTTTCTTGAATCTTTACGCACGGATATAACCACATTCGATTCTCGATATGGTCTATACCTCACACACTTAAACAATGTTGAAATGAACACAAATAAAAATGATTTTCGTGATATGCTGATTTCTCATCATGTAGCAAAACATGTTCGGTTGCGTGTTGCCTGTGAGGCTCTTTGGTGGATCAGCCGAAGTTTCCTAACACCTAAACATTTTCCCATCCCAATGAATGTAACGTGACATCGCTTACAGTGACCAATCACAAAAGGGCTGCCCTCCTCTGCAGACCAATAGGAATCCACTAGGGCAGCCTGTCAGTCACAGGTGAGGGTGGATAGTAAAAGTTGAGTGAAAAGGGCCGGAGAGTGGAGTGTGCCTGGGCTCATGGCAGAACTACGCGGAGGAGCTGCATCGCGCCCGCGGATGTAGGAACAACTTTTCACAGTTTATCCCCAGAGGATGCGACCAAGAATCTGCGTTAGTGGGAAATAAAGTGACTGCTTTGCTCCACGAAGGCAGTTGAATAAAATGCGAATGAACTGACATTAATTCCTCGTTCACGGTGGGTAAATCCTTCAAGTTGAAGACCGAGCAAACTTAGCTGTTATAAAATGGCCGTTCATGGCAATTCACTGATGCCTTTCTCAATCCAAGCCATTCTGAACAAAAAGGACGATAGTCGACACTTGCCTGACTTGGACATGTGCTTCTCTAAGACTGCGTGCTGGAAAATATTTGGCGACATGAACGGTGCCTCTCGGAGAGAAGACAGCGAGGCTTGTGAACCCACGGACCCGAAGATCTACGACTCTGACTCGGGACTCAGCGAAGACAACGACGGAAAACCTCTGTCTGGGTGTAAGTCTGAAAAGGACGGAGAGCCTGGGTCAGATGTTCCTGAGGAAAGTTTACAAGAAGAGACGGACCACGAATCCACAGCTGTAGACAACGCAAAGAGTGACAGTGAGCCCAATAACGCCACAGGTATAACACATTTATTGACTTACAGCTGGAATAGACCAAAACAACTCGTGGCATTCCTATCTTTACACTGTTCAATATTAAAAGTCGCACATTTCCTGACTATCCGTTCATCATAATTTATCGTGCTGTTCTGTTCAATATTTATATGTTTTTGCGTCAAAGCTTTACGCACCAATTGGACCAGATTTACGCAGCATTAATGAATATAAATAGGCTCGTTGCTATACTTTGCTATTTTACTGTTTGTGTTTTTAGATAATCTTGGATGTTTTCGGGCTTATATGACACATTATATTTTTGAGGTTGAGTATTCTGTCGAAATCAAGACTGCATAGATTAATAACAATTTTGAGAGAGGGAGTTTCCCATAAATAGTCTCATAGACGTGGCAAACTCCAGCATACAACATCGTTTTAGTGTATTTTTCTGAAATGTAATTGTCATATATTTACCCTGGTTTAGAACTGTATATGTCTTTCACATACAGATTCAATGCTACGTAAACATGTAACTGACGTGTCATATCATCTCTGTCAGACTCAAGCGCAGTGGAGGATAAAAGCCTGGACCAGCCTAAACAGCGGAAGAAGCGCTCCAGAGCGGCCTTCTCTCACGCCCAGGTCTTCGAACTGGAGCGCCGCTTTAACCACCAGCGTTACCTGTCCGGTCCCGAACGGGCAGACCTGGCGGCCTCCCTCAAGCTCACAGAGACTCAGGTGAAGATTTGGTTCCAGAATCGCAGATACAAGACAAAACGGCGCCAAATGGCCGCTGATCTGATGGCAACTACTCCAGCGGCCAAAAAGGTAGCCGTCAAAGTTCTGGTACGGGACGACCAGAGACAGTACAGCCCGGGAGAGATCCTGCGGCCCCCTCTGCTCTCCCTGCAGCCCTCCTACTACTACCCCTATGCATACTGCCTCCCTGCCTGGACACTATCTGCGTGTACAGGCAACCAATGACAACTCCATGAATTGTATTTATTCGTTTCGTATTATTCCTCTGAGCTGGGAAATTGGACTATGGTTGAAAAGAAGAGACACCCCTTCTATCTCTGATTAAAACCACATCATTTGCCCAGACTTTTCCAGGGGTAAAAATGACACTCTATAGCATCATTTAAACAGACAATGATTTAGGCAAACGACTTGAGAACTTGTCAAATATACGTGTAAACCTCTCTAGGGAGGTACAGTCTTTTCTGGAGCCTGACTTTGGGAACCAAAACTCAGACTGAAAAAAGACATTGTTTGATCCTGTTTGAGATTCACCTTCCTACCTCTGCAGTGAATGGCTATAGGCATATTCCAATGACTCGAATAACTGTGTTACAGGTTGTGTTTATTTTTTTGCTGTTTGTAAAGGTAAGATATTTCAGCACTTTTGAGCATATACACAATATTATTTCAATGTTAAATGTATTTTTGTGGACATGCACAGTGTCAGACTGAAAAGAGAGAAAAGTCTTTGCTGTTGTTGGTCATAAAGTGATCTGTTGCAGAAAGCGACCGGAACAGCGACCATCTGAAATGTATGTGCTGTGTTAATTGACTGTAGATCAAAACTATTAAAACATATCAGGCATTAACATTTTTTGAGACAGTTTTTTAAATATATTTTGGCTGGTAAAGGTTTTGTTTTCCACATAATAACTATGCAGTTTCCAAATAATCTATGATCTAGGGTCTCTCAAGCAAGTTATTTCCAGTGTTCTGCGTGCGTAAAGTATTAATATGAAGACTGAAAAGGGCTGGGCCTATATTAGCTAAGATCGTCGTCACCTATGTTATATATACAGATTAATAGGTGAAGATTTGGTTTAAACTAACAGGATTCGCGCTTTTACGCAGCAAACTGAACTCCCGGTGCAAGCCCTTTCTTCTTCCTCCTTCTTCCTCTCCCAGAAACACCTGTCAAACAATGATGAATAGCTCTGTGATTTCCGGACAGGGCAAACTGACAGGTACCTTTAGGGTTTCACGTCAACAAAAGGAGAGGAGTATTCTGGGGTTAAGGAGGCCCATGTCACTACGCTTCTTTTTAATCATAGAGGTGAACAAAGGTTCAAGAAGCGCCAGGCAACCACCCTCATAGCCTGGTTTGACAATATATTTTTTTTAAACAACATGACAAGACTTTAAGCTTGCCCTCTTTTTGATGCGCGTGGATTTTAAATATTATGGACGTCATATATGCAGGTAAACGGAAAGATTAGCAACCTTTTACTACGTTTTTTTGGTATTGCTATCAATTAAATGTATCCATTAAACCTCCCCGCAGATTGATATCAAATGAAATGTTGCAAAGAACCTTTATTCTTTGGCCCTGTGAAAATATTTGTACTTAATGGGGCACCAATAAACGCACAGTGATTTTACAACCGTGACATCAGGGCGTAAGTGCATTCTCCTTTTAACCTTATATGACAGATAGAGCCTCTGTCCCAAACGGCGCCTGTATGTCCTGAGTCTGAGCTGCTCCATGCAGGTAGCTATGTGGCACCAGAGGCCATCTCCAGCGGTACTGATGCTCCTTATTGTCTGCAATGGAGCTCAGAGGACGGAGAGGGATACCGAGTAGTGGACCGTCCCACATAACTTCCCTTCATACCTGCATGTGCGGATATCTGATATAGAGGTACATAGTGCGGCTTGGTTTCTTTTCAACCCGCCATCGCTGAAATGCAAACACCCTCATCCGTGTACTTCAAGCCCATTCCTCTGTCTTCCCTTTAGTTTACGTAGGTTTAGCCAATAGCAGCCACTTACCAGGTGTTCATTAAATTACGCAGAGAATGAAAGATTTTATAGCCGTCCTTAAAAGATGTATAATTTTTAATTTGGATTTATGAATTGACAATTTAATTTCGCACTAGTTAAACATTTATTCTGTTTTCCTTAAGCCCTGAGTCAGTGATTTATTTAGCTACATTATGTCTGCTAGTTTATGTGCGTACTATACCCTAAATGAACGAAAACGGCCTGTAATATTGCCATTTTCTATTATTATTATAATTTTGTTGTATATTTGACAAATTGAAAAGTGCATTGCGCAGTGTGGTGCAGAGCTGCTCATCCCCGCTGTCTTCAGATTTATTTATCTCGTGTCTTGGCGCTCACTATAGCTGTAAAAAAAACAAAAAAAGCACTCGTTCGTTCTAAAGGAGATGTTCATTGAACTGATTTTCATGGTTATGTCAATGTGGGGCAGCATTCTTATTTTACACACATTATGTACTTATATTCAAATTATTTCGAACTCACAATACAGTATTCTAGAATTAGGATTAATATAAACTATATTTGCCAAGAGCTACCACACCACAGCTAGGCCTAAATTACAATAGTACTGATATTCTAACAAGTCAATTTATTTGTAATTGAAAACATATTAAGTTAATGGATAAAAATAAATCAATAAAAGTAATTATTTTTTTATTTTTGTCAATGAAAACTACCCTGGAATTCCCCACAGCCAGGGGACCGCAGTTGTCATGTTTTCATTTTAATACTGCTTGGATTTTCAGGACTGGGCGCAATTCCCTGCTGTATTTTAACTAGTAACAGTTCATTTTATTTTATTCAAATGTCCATGTGTATGATATATAGTTCCACTTTGGAGCATGCCCACCGACGATTTTTGTAATTTTCACGTTTGAAACTCAGTAGTCTATTAAAATCTATATTGACTTTTATTATTTGACAACGGTTTTAATCTGGTTATTGATTTATCCTGGTTAAGAATTTTCTAAAGCGCATCGTAGTAAAGGTCCGTGTGCGTAAAGCAACTATTACGCACCATTTCTCTCAGAATCCCTGTGTCCAGTTCAGAAACTGGTAGCCACACCCAAATATTCTGGACAGTGCTGACCTGGCTACACGTGCTTACAAGTGGACATAAATGCAAAAGCGCCTCATCCTTCATCTACAGTGGGGTCCTTTCCATCAAGCTAAAAAGTGTGAAAGACAGGACCGTGATTGTAACATAACCTAATGTTTGCAGATGACTATTTTTGTTTTATAATAAAATGTTATGCCACGTGACATAAGCACTCGGTTATTCTATTTGTTTCAGACCTAACCTTGGACTTCTAATTATGTATAACGCTGGAGTTTAACCCGACACATGAAGGCTCAAGATTAATTCAAACCTCTAAATCTCTACTCTACAAAATGATTGCAAATGAACACATCAATATCATGAGAAGTGAAACGCTACAGAACTGATTTGTTGCCTCATTGGTTAATGTGATGATGAGTGTATGCCACAAACATAGATTTATTAATGTAACTGTAAATCAGGCTACAATCTGAACATTGTTAAATATATATATATATATATATATATATATATATATATATATATATATATATATATATATATATATATATATATATATATATATATATAAAAAATACTTGTTTGCTTGAATAATATGTGATCCGTGGCACTGTATGTCCTGCAATGCTAAGTGATTTCTAAAGTGAAATTGTGGTGATAATTTAAAAATGAGTCAAAGCAGGCCCTTCCACCTCTAGGACATAGCCTATAGTTCATAAGTAAATATATTAATGATTACGTAGCCAAATTACACAAAAATACCGACTGGAGTTAATATTAGGCTACTTATGTGAAAATGTTCTGTATAAGCAAATATGGAATTGTGTATGATTAATAAACATGTTAATAATAATAACACTCTTTAGTGTTTAAATGTAATAAAAAGGATATTAAATAAATTAGTAGTGTTTTCACGCTTCAAATGATAAGGCAGAAAGAATGTATAGTATACAGCTAAAAGTGTGTGTGCCTGCCTGGAGACTATTTGGCTTTTTCTGCCTCTACTCAGGCTGTGACCTTAATTTCCATGGCAACAGTAGCGCGTCACACAGAGCACGCCACCACACCGGCTGCACAACTTCCGGTAGGATCTCCTCTGCAGGGAATGAGGAATACATGGCGAAGGAGATAATATTTGAATATACAACTATTATATCGTGTTTTTTCTGGTGTTTTCTTGACTTTATAACGCATTTACCAGCAAACTCACGTACATCCACGAAGTAGCGCGTGCGTGAAGCGTGCCAAGCAGAGCGTAGTGTTAGTAGAGTCAAAATGGCGTCTGTTCGTCCAGTCAGTGCTAGTTTAATCCATCCGTGATTAGACAGATAGACTCGCTCAACCCGTGGGTAACCGTTAAAGCTTGCGTTTTCTCTACTTTTCCCCGGGAGTACATTCTGTCGTCATGTCGGACTCCGAGGAGGAAAGCCAGGACAGACAGCTTAAAATCGTAGTGATTGGAGACGGCGCCTGTGGGAAGGTAACCACTCTCTACCACTTCACTTTGTTTTATCCTGCAACATGTTAACATCCACTGAAGGTACCCCGCAAATTCTAACTGTTGTCTTTCCTGTGGTTCATATTGGCGCTGACTCGCCACGCTTTTCACTGTTTGTCTTGAGTTCTGACGCACCGTCACCATAGCGACGACGCTAATGTACCTGATGATCAGCTAACAACACACCGTTACCTCAACACACACAACTGTCCCTTCGTAAATTATGGGCAATGATTAAATAAGCTATGAAGTAAATCTAAAACAACCCAACGAGCGAAACAGTGGCGGAAATGGCGTTTAAATATAAGTATATATAATATAAATAACAATATATTGGATGAATAAAATGCATCTGAAGATGTATACATATAATAATAAATTGTACTAGGTAATACAGTAGCTAGCTACTCCAAAAATAACATGGTTGCATAATGCATTCTATTTTTCTATATTTAATGAAATTAACTGCAGCAGCTGTACGTGAAGGCTCTAAGAATCTAGCTCAAGCCTTATATGGCCAGAAAGTGTTTTTTTATCAGTATACGGTGCTGTAAGAAGATTACACCCAGATTGCCCTTATGAGGTTTAAATAGGTGTACAGTCAAAAGTAACTATCTAAACATAAAGGCTTATTCCAGACAATGTAATCAAGTGTTTACAATGACTTTGGTCAGTTACTGTATGCATTTAAAGCCACTAGACTGAAGCAGACTGTAGGCCTATATTGATATGTATTATTATGTTTTATGTGGTTAAACAACCTCTGGTAACAGTAGATATTTTTAATGCATTGATTTGTAGCAAATGGAGGTGGTTGGCATGACAGCTCAGCTATGTTTCTTCACTGCATCTCAAATCCCAATGAGAGTGAATGTCAGGCAGGGATGTCAAGTGCTTTTCTCAGCTAAACGTCTCCTTTCGTAATTAATCTCTCCCTCCTTTGGGAGAAAGAAAATGAATGTAGCAGTAATGCTGAGACCTAAAGAAAAAAATGAATGTCCTCATTCTGGAAAGTCGACATTTTCTTTTTGGGGCTGGGGGCTGCAACGAACACACATGACTCAGTTCCCAGTCGATAGGCTACATTAATAACCCCTCACACTGCTGCCAGGTGTCAGCTTGTCACTGTCTGAATGACTTACCTGCTTGTCTGTTTTCGGCCCAAAACAGCAGCCCTGCCCCCCATTTTGAGTAGGCACCTCTGACTGACATCTTGAATGCTGTTTCCCCCCTTATTAATGTCAATTTGCTCAGCAAATTGCAATCGGATCAGTTTTTCTTGGACAGATGTTTTCGGTGGTATTTTTGCTTGTGGTTGTGTGTCCATTCAGAAATTTAAGGAGAGGTGGGGAGGCTTGTCCACCTGAACTAGACTAGAACTAGAAATATGGAGCCCCACTATAAGTCACCCTTTTAAAGGTCTGTGGTGTTATATTTTCTCACTGACTCCGTAAATATTTCTGATTATTTTGTGCTGTATATTCCTTAAGGTAAGGCTTTTAACACAGCCATGGGCAAATTTGCAAACTGGTCACCTACCATGTTACTGTAGAGCCCTTCATGCATAAATTAAACTAATTCTACCAGTTTGAATGGATTAAATAGAAAATAGGGCCATTCCTACCAACGATTACTCTGTCGCTCTACATCTCTCATTTGAGTTGCATCACTTGACCATTGACTGCTGGTTATTTTTCCCCTCGTAGTTTCTTGTTTTAGTAGAACTTCCCCCATTTCCCGGCATCGCTATCATTGGTGACCTGGTGCTGTTCTCCATTTGAGTGTCAGGAATACGCCAGCTTTTACGTTCGTCGGTTAGTTTCAATTGTATGGTGAAAAAAAGGGACTATGTTGAGGGAGGAAAGCCAAGCTACTGGAATGCCAAGACAAATGGCTGACTAGGCCAATGCGAGCATGTGGAATAAATTTTTGCTGTCTGAGCCTGTTATTCTTGTGTTGTCAGTGATTGTTTGGGCTACTTAAATGCCTGATTTTCTCCTTGTTGCGTCAGTCACGTTCAGTAATTTTTCAGTCTCTCTTGAGGTTGTGATATTCTCTGTGAAATGTGGTTTTAGTGTGCAGGCCATGAACTTGTGTGTGACTTCTATGTAAGACAGATTAATTAAAAGGTAGGGGCCAGTATTAAAGCAAGTTTGTTGTGGAGAGGTTAACTTTCCGGTTGAAACTACTGACATTAAGAGTGTAGCATTGCAATACAGCAAGGAAACTTTTTTGTATTGATTATTTGTCCAGACTCATGGGCAGATACAGGTATAAGTGGGAGCTTGGTGAATTGAAAGAATGACTTAAACTTAAAATCCTTTCTTCCTCAGTGATTGTCAAGTACTCCATTCAAATGCTTTAGATGTCACATGAACACACAGGGAATCCCATTGCTTGACTTCTCTGTTGTATTTATGTAAGCACACTGCTCTAAAGATAGCTGATAGACATTTGGCACTTGTTTTTTTTCTATCCTCATCCATCAAACTGAATTAAACTTGGCCCGTCAAGTTTATGCTATGAATTCCCATGGATTTTAGGAGAGCCCCTAACATGGGATTTTTCCCCTCCTTTAACACAGTGACAGTGATGGAGGCTTATAATTTGTGGCAATTATTAGGTCTGCAGTCTGGAGACATGACACATAGGCCAGCACCTGTTTTTGTAATTTTCATTGATTTTCACTGTCACTTCCACAGCTGAGCACTGAGGCAGACTCTTACATCAGCGTAGTGTCCAGTCAATCATAAAGAATTTGAAGGTTCTTAAAATGGATTTGTAATGATGAAATTAATGGCCTGTTGCTAACATCACTGTGAATTATAGCTGCATGCAGCTGGAGAAATGAAAGTAGAGTAATCAGAGAGTGAAATATTTTAAAAAGCTTAGTTTGGCCTTTGGACAGTGTGAAGACATTTTTTCTGTGCAGTGGTATGCATCTAGTAGTTCTGCTAACCACCAAAATATAACTTTCAGGAAGCACCTTAATATGCATATTTTCCCTGGAAAGAGTTTTGCAGCATCTTGCAATTTTCTCTCGACTGTACTGATAGCGTATTTATTTTTTGCTAATATTTAGGCACACAGCATCTCATCTCTCCAAAAGCTTTTTTAAACACTTAACTGCTTCAAGTGACATATTTGTAGCCTTGTTTGGTGTAAAAATCTTTTGGCTCTCATTCTCCTTGTCTCTTCTTTTGTCTCTGTTTTAGACATCACTCGCCACCAGGTTTGCACAGGAGGCCTTCGGGAAGCAATACAAACAAACCATTGGTCTGGATTTCTTTCTGAAGAGAATAAGCCTTCCAGGTGAGGCACCTACATAATCTTTAAGAGTGGTTGTTTGTTCAGGGATTCAGTGTGGACATGGTTTTCATGAGCATGTAGCCGTACACTGTCGGCCTCTGCGATTACTACCACTACAGAATTTGCAGACATATTTATTTTATTATCATATTTACCTATTTCACTCTGATTTCTTAAAAATATTCGACATGTATTTTGTTTTGCATTTGTGAAATATGTTGTTTTTTGTCCTTCTATTTCCAGACAGAGGTTAGGTTTCTTCTACAGGTGAACCCCAGAGCTGAATGTGTCTTTTCTGCCTCGTCCTTATTGTGAAGTGTCTGCCACTTCTCAGCCTTATTCACTCTGAAAGCTCTTCTCTCCAGAGCAAACACCACACTTTTTTACTTCACAAGGCCAGTGGACAACTTCTGTCCAAATGGGCGAGCCTTGCTCATAATTCTGTGGGCACAGTGCAGAGTAAATACATTAAGATTTTACATTCATATCGCTGAGCCCCTGCTTCAACTGACCTTTGTGCTACACCACATAAAACATTCATGTCACTGTTTGTTTATTTAGAACCCACAGAAATAAAGCAACACTCTATATTCCCTTTTAGATCTGTAAAATAAATGTTTATTGACTAATGCTATATTTAAACCAAAGCACTCTGATTCCCCTTCCTACCATGCAAAATAAGGATTTTCAGAATTTCATTAATGGTATTTTCAAAACCCTGCCAAAGCCTAAAACCTCCATTCTTTCATTACTAATATAACAACATTAAGCGAGGGTAAATTAAGTGTTAAAAGTAAAGGTTTTACTGATTTGTGAGTTGGCTGAAGAATTGTATTTTGATTTTGTGTCAGTTTTAGCTTATGAGACTTTGGAGAACTAAACCCCAAAAATGTTGTGGTGGAGTTGGAATGAAGAGCCAACCACGCGGGATTCCGTTCCTAATAAGAACCAACTAATCGTATGACTGACGCCTTGCAGTTTATTTGCACCGGTCATACTCATCTGACTGTAACCTTAATTTGAGTATCTCCATCTTGAACATTAGAGCAGCAACAACACTGGCCCAACACAGGACTTGTTAAATGGCCCATTTTCTGGGGAATTGGGTGTTGATGAGCTGATGAAGAGGAGGGTGGCTATGCGAGCTGGGTGGTCCCGAACTCGGTCAGGACCCCCACCCTGCGTTGTATTGGCGAGGTTGTGTGGCTCTGCGGGTCTCTCCGGGGCTGTAAGGATCTCTTTGCAGCAGGGGGGAGAGTAGCCTATCGCCTGCGCTGGCCCCTCTCACCATGAAGGCCCGGCTTGTCAAAGTTAATGTACATTTTCCAACGTGGGGAGAGGTGAGGCGAGGCCGACTGGCACACAACAGCCTTCTCTGTGTGCGTCTTTTTATAACAATACCTCTTCCAGATGTCTCTGCCAAACCAGTGAGGTATGAGCGGTGAAGGAGACTTGACAAGAGGTGAAATTAACTGAATTAATTCTTGTAGACTGAAACTTTTCAGAAGTTGCTTTGTCTTTGTCAGCTTTGTCAGACTCTAAATTTGACCAACAATTAAATATAGCTCTGCAAAATTACAGGGCTTTCAAATTGTCCTGCTGGAGTTAACACATTCAAAGTTCTGGTAATAAACAATAAATAGCAGAGAGGCTTTTCAGGTTTATCTATCGGGTTGCTTTTTCCACTGGACTCGCTCGAAAATGCCCAGGTCAGCACGACTCTTCGAAACATAAATAAAGCCGGTGTCTGAGTGGTGTGGATGGGCTTTTTATAACACCAAGGAACCGTTATTCATCGCGCCCCTCAGTGCAGCTTTACATTGACACTGTATAGTCTAGATGTAGTGACTGTGAACCTCACCGTTTCCTTCCTTGCTTTAAAAAGGGGACTTATGAAGGGTGTGACTCGTCCAGCCGTGTCCACAGTGTCGGCTCCAGCTCAGTGCAAGGCCCTCATCACACCGACCTAAACTCCACCACTGTCTCCTCTGCCTTCCTCCTCTTTTTCAGTCTTTTTTTTTTTTTTTTTTCTCTTTCATTTTTCAGAGGAAGAAAATATTTATTTGGATTGGGTTTTGTGACATCTTTCTCCGCCTCTCTTACGTTTACTCCCTCTTTCCACAGGCATGAGGACAAAAGTTGCCTTTTCCTGCCATTTTTTTGGTTTTAATTATTGCTATTTTTCTTAACAGCATATAATTCTACTTTCCTTCCTTGACAGTGCAAACAGATTTTACCAATAAGACTTTTTTTCACACCAGTATTGAGAGAAGTATAAAGAAATGACAGAAAAGCGTATCTATCCATCCCACCATCTCTGGGCTGGATATTCTTGGATGTGAGGAGTGGGTGACTTGCCAGACAAAGCGCTAAGCATGAAAGATTAATCGCTGATTTATTGTTTTCATTATGAATATCAACAAGCTTGACTTTTATTATAGAAGTTGTTCACCCAAAATGTAGGCTTGAGTTACAGCTGACTCCTTATTTGCCCAGAATTCTGAGCTCTTTTAAAACAATCAGGCTAATGATTTAATAAAAGAAAAACATCTGTAACAGACAGTTTTATCAAGTGTTCTTTTTCTCATCGACTTAGCGAGGACATTAATTAATACAGTTAAAGGGTTTTATGGTTTGATTGTCTCTCTCTTTTGTTTGCTGTAGGTAATCTGAACGTGACGCTGCAGGTGTGGGACATCGGAGGCCAGACGTTGGGAGGAAAAATGCTGGATAAATACGTCTACGGGGCTCATGTAAGGTGACACACACATGAACTTGCACTCACTGCAGTTTGAGGAAGGGTTTCAAAGCCATTAACCACCAAAGTAGACCCAAAAATCACAAGAGCAATCAGTTTGAATTTCCTTTTAATCCTGTGATGCTTTTTGTTATGATATCGGCAACTTTACAAAGAGATGTGGAGCTTCCATTCTGCTTTAGCAGTGATTAAGTTAGGAGCCACTGTGATAAATGGGCAGTATATTAAGGACCAGGAATGTTGATAATGGAATTGCAGTGTTTAAATGTTATGTTTGATGCCTTTTTTGTTAGCTTATTGGACCGTAATATTAACAACCAAAATGTGTTTGTGGTGCTGGTTAACATTTGCAGGGCCTCGGACATGCATTCCACATAATACATTAACATACACTGAACATTTGTTTAAGTATAAAACAAAATGAAAAATGAATGAACTTTTTGTAAGTTTTTTTTCACATATTGATAATGTTTTATGTCTTCAACAGTAAAAAAAAATCATACCAAATATCACTCCTCATTTGTCAGTATACCCCATATATAACAGAATAATTTCATACAAGAACAAATATAATACTTGTATAAAAAGAAAAGAAAGCCTGTCTGTCTCTTTGATTTATTGCTCATCCTGTGGAAAAGCTGACAATGTGCTGATTAAAATGGCAGCCATGCTTTCTGCAAACACAGTCTGTACATGTGCCGGCAACATCAGCTGTGTTGCTATAGTGTTACCTGTCACCTCCAGAATGTCTCTTGTGTAAAGAGCTCTTCTAGAGACCACACGCATGCTTCTATCAAGACCAGAGCAAAAGTGAACAGTTAGATATAACAATCGCAGTGGCTGACTCTAAAAAATCTCCTAAATTGTTTGTTTGTTAGCCATAATCTTCTGTCTCCCCATTTCACGGGAAAGATCTCATACATCATCGCCAAATTACAACACTCGGCTCGGGGAGTTTCTCTGTTTTCACTCTATGGAGCTTTTACACCTATTGTTCAGCTTGGTGCTGCCGGTAATCAATCATACTTGTTTGGAGAAACTAGGAGTAATTGTTAGAGGTGTAAGCTGTCGTCACTGAGCTCACGTGTTGTGACAGTGCGTCTGTGAAACACAAAGCAACAGACACCGGTTCAGTCGTGTTGCATCATGCATTAGTTGAAAAGGTGAACTTAAGGGGCTTTTACTCGACTAATGCCTTGTTTATCCAAGTTAGAAGCTTCATCTTAATGTACTTGACTATCTAAACAATTTTTTCAACAGTTGCATGTGTATTTATTACGGCTGCACAATAATAACATCAGCCACATTGTGCTGTGAGTAAAACCAGTAAATGTGTTGTAATATCTTAGAGCTCTCATGCAATTTTAATATAAGTAGGTGTTCCCCTCTCTGTGAGTGTGTCCCTTGCTGTAAAAAGAGGAGCAGTGCCACCTACTGTTCCCTCACTGGCTTGATGTTTCTATAAATCATCTGAGCTGGTCAATTAGGCTATGTCTGCCTGTGAATATGAGCTGCCTATATGACACTGCTTTGTTGTGTTCCCACAGGGGGTTCTCCTGGTCTATGACATCACGAACTACCAGAGCTTTGAGAATCTGGAGGACTGGTACACCATGGTGAAGAAGGCCAACGAGGAATCCGACATCCAGCCGGTCATCTCCCTGGTAGGAAACAAAAGTGAGTATAGCGTTAAAAGCAGACAGCCCTACGTTCTTATCTTTTCATTTAAACATCAATCAGTTAAGAAACAACACTGGGAGTAGTTAGGTTATCTTGTATTTGCTCCGCCGAGTATTCCCCTATTCATTTCAAGGGCGAGGATTATTCATTTCACGTGTCTGTGTTTGTGTGCGTGTAGGAGTGAGTGCTTGACCACGAGGTAATTGATCAGCATGATAAGCCGCTCGATAAGCACGAAGGGTTTCGTAGCGATGGGAATGCTGATGTTTGTGAACTTTGGGGAGTGACTGACGTTGATTGAAGATGCCCCCAGCCATTGGACGTGGGGCGCTTCTTATCTGTGACCCCCTCCCTTGCAGTCCACACCAACCAATGTCCGAGTCCGGAGTCGCCGGTGAGAAGATGACGCTCTAGACGTTAACCAGACATGGCCGCTCCTATCAAGACTGTTCAAAATAAAGACTAATAATAATGTCTTTTTTGACATCGGTGTGGCAAATGAAGTCGTGGCTGCTGCTGTGTTATGGTAAAGTGAGTTTGCGTGTGATGGGGACTGTCCACCTTCACTTCTGATGATGAACGGTCAGCATAGTGGTGCCTGCACACAGGAAGCTCTCGGTAATGTTACTCAACAGGGTCCATAGGTCACACTTTAATTCGTCTGCATTCTCTTGTCTTTGCCCGAGCATCTCTTAATGCCTGGGGGCGCCTCTGTATTTAGGCTACGTTTTGGCTCTGTGTACACTGTAATATCTAAGTAGTGTATATAGTGCTGTCAGGCTCCATGCTCCAACTCTCACACACTCACTCTCCCCCTAATAGCTGTATTGCGCAGAATGGGCCGTGTGTGTTTTTTTCTGTTCCTGCACGTTGAAAAAAAGAAAAACAAAATCCCACACAGATTGCCCCGCAAGGAGCAATCAATTACCTTCTGAGACTTTATGAATCCCTGAACCCTCTCATGCTCCATAGCATTTCAGAAATTGTCCACACCTCCATCTATGAGTTTTTGAGGTCTGGCCTTTTTAAGTATTGTTCAACATTTTCCATTCAAATTCTTGTCTTAGGATAATGATGAAAAGAGGATTTGAATATGCACCATTTTTTCGAGTTAAAAATTGCTGTCACATAGTTCCCATGATTTTAGGCAGTGTTTGTGACAACCAAAATAGAAGTACAGACATAACAAGAAGCTTAGGAAAACAGCTCAGATTTATGTCTCTGTGAGGGGAGATTCTGGTGAGAGGTTTGTAGTGCTTCTACTTAGATAAACTTAAGGTTAACAGTGGTTATAGATGTCATGCTCCATAGCCCGTGGCACAGCAGTACTTATTTTAGGTGTTGGTTAGAAAAGGGGTATTTAAGCTTTTATCACCCTGCACAAAAAATCTCAAATGCAAAATGCTCCTGTAAACCTGGCTTCTATCTTTTTTTTTTTTCTTTTCCACGTTCCACATTCCTCTAATCTGAGGATAGTTTCTGAGCTAGGCTGAATCATTATTGGTGCTCTCCTTAAACAGGCCCTACTGCCCTCCTGAGCCTTGTCCCTGCTAAGAAACAACCTTTCCTTTCTTTACATTTGCATGGCTGACTGGGGTTAGACGTGTTTGTTAAGTACGGTGCACCCCTCGCCCCGTTATGCTGCCCACATTCTTTTCTTTAATAATGGCTCCTCTTGTAACAATTCAGAGGAAGCCAATGGACTGCTTTATTAAGGGCACACATTTATCCATGCACGCACATTGCTGTACACGTACTCAGGATGTGTACAGAAACATTCACTTCAGTAAAGTGAGACACATGGCTAATGGATTAATTCTAAGCTGTAATGCTATGACTGTTTATTACAGTGCAGCTCGGTGTTTTCTCTCTCAAGAGAAATGATAGCTGGATGCAGTTACCCTCTCCTCCACTGAGTGTTTCATTCTCAGTGGACTAATCAGTGCTGTGCATTTTAGAATAGGTCCAAATAAGGTTTTGGGTAACAACAGATGCATTGGCTTGTTCATGGTTGATTATCTTTAACATTCTAACTTTTAACTTTTGAGTTATAAAATACGTGATACTGATTCCTGATTACAATCTTTTAATACTTTTGTGAACATGATAGAATATGAATGTTATCACTTACAATTTTAGATGACATTATGTCAGCATCTAGCCAGTGTCGCCATTCCCATTGCTAGTGCCCTGTCTCTGGAGAACATTTATCATGGACTTGCACAGCCCTTATTTGGGTGACTTAAATGGGTTCATTTCTCTTAACCCCTCCTCATCACTCATGGCTTTTGCACAGGGGTTTTAACACTGTTCACTGGCAAGTCACTCAGGCCTGCCATGGGAAACAATCCCTTCTGCCGGAGATAAGGTCTCCACATAGCTACAATTTGTGGAGTAGTGTCTTACGTGCTTCTCTCATTTACCTTTTCTTCTTTTATTTTCAGTGTCCTCCACATCTCTCAGAAACACTTGCACATTCATTCTCACCACTCTGCAAACACTGGTGCTTTCAATCACATACTCATGCCTGCTCTGAATGCTTATCTCTCACACGTGTAGACTAACACTTCTCCTGTAGCTGCCTTTACGTACACTAATGTCTTTTCATTGGCTGTGTCTCTGTTGTTTTAAACAACATGCATGTGTTTGCCTACTGCACGTTACAGCAGATCTCACCACATATCGTTACACATCGTATCTTTTTTCACCCTAACACGTGAAAGTTAAAGCGGAACATGGATCCCCCTTACTCTTGATTTTCTTAAAGTACGTCCTTGCCACCAACATTGTTGGTCTTGAGTTGTTTGCCCTCTTGGCAAAGCCACGGGTGGAGTTGAAGCGTTCCCCCTCCCCGGCGCTCTCACCCCCGTCACCTCCCTGCCCCAGTAAAGCTGCCACAGTTCCTGTCTGTTCAGTGTAGGCTTGCACATTTCTTAATAGAGAGATGTTCAGAAGTCCAGGAGTGCAGAGGAGCTCAATGCGCTTCTGTTTTTGGTTTAGCTCAAAAATGTTTTTCCTGGCTCAACCCACTCGTACTTAGGTCCTCTTACAACAAACTAAAAGGTCCTAATTGCCCCCAAGGGAAAGGTTTAGCCACAATAGACATGTGGTGGGACAAAAGCCCAGTACTCTTAGCCCTGCACCCTTAGCCCTCCCCAGATACGAGGGATGAACACGTCAGCAGTGTCTGTGTTACACTGTGAGGAGCTCGACCACAAGTTAGACACTGTAAAACATTATATATACAGTATATAGCCCCAGTAAGGTTTAGTGAACGGCTCGCAAAAGATGGGGAATGTTTACAGTTTACAGCAAATCCAGTGTTTCCTGTTTCTCCACACAGTTTATTATAGGTAGGAGGTCAGAATAGACGCGTGTATCAAATTGTCTCATTGACCGCAGTGACTGTAGTCAGCTGGAAAAAGATAGGAAATAGAGAATTAGGTTGCATTAGGGATATGCAGGGATGAATGAAGAATTGCAGCTGTACACGGCTGCAAGTGATGACAGCTTGAAAATATTCAGTGAGAAGCTGTCTTAAAGGGGATATGTGTCCTTATGACTTTAAAAATTAATTCCTGTCAACCCCAGCAGAGGGAGTGCACAAAGTAGTGTGTACAGTAAGCACACTGGTCCGAAAGAATGTGTACATGAAAGCCCAAAAAATATTCATCTTTGGTTTAAATAAAATCTGAATCAAGAGATTATTCCCCTAAAAATAAGACTATGATCCATGGCTACACATGCTAACTCGTAGTTAATGTATTTTTGTCATAAAAGTGCACAAAAAGATGACAAAGTATGATGTAAGTTGTGGTCATATTGTGTGCCTCTTCTGTAACATTTTAGCTCCTTAATGCAGAAAAATGATTAACTGAGTCATTCCTTTGTGCTGGTCCACAGACTGCAGTAGCTCATGACACCATCTAGTGGTACAATGTAATAATGAATTGACAATGAACACATTTCTACACATCTCTGTTTAAATTTGCATTTGTGGCATACCATTGAGAGTCTTTTTCTAAATATTCAATTGATATTTTTAAGCGGTATTAAGTTAAAACATCACTCATAGTCCTTGTCCTAACCCTTGACTCTGTTTAACACAAACAAAATGTTAAAAAATCTGTTGTATCAGTGTGATTGCACTCATCCCTCTTGACTCTCCAGCCTGCCGAAACATGGAAAGTCCTCATTCATTTTAGCCATCCATAAAGCAAATATTGTTGCACATGCAGTAGATGATCAGTCTCGAATACCTTCTTGTGTGGTAAGTCATGGGCCATTTGAATTGCACAACACAGCTTAGCCACCTGACCTGAGCGTAGCCTGGAACCCTCATCATGCTCAGGCTCTACTTTATTTCTGCGCTGCTCCACAACATTGATATGGAGGAATTCCTGGAAGGGGCCGTGCTGACACAGGACTGGGTAAATAATCGATTGATCTGGACCCACAGGCATATATTATAAATATAAGTGAAATATCAACATGGTTTTTCCATCATTTCTTGGTTGACTGTACTTTTTTGCGGTGTAAAATATTACATCACTGGCTTTGCACACTGCTTCTGCTTCAGATTTAAAAGTTGGACAGTGTTTACTCAAGCAGTCTTGCACAGAACTCACTTTCCACGTTACAGTTCACTGCTGTGGCTCGGAGCTGAATATATAGACAAGCCCAACGCATCATTGCTTCTATGGAGACTTTATAATTACGAAAAGACTTATAGTGATGTGACGCTTACAATTAAGAGTGCTCCCCTGTGTTCCCTATAGTTATTATAGCTCATAGAAACCACTGGTGATTCACAGAGGCATGTATTACTGCTCGTCCATAAAAGTCCACTTAGTTTAACAGCGACGGGAGAGCTTGGAGGACATGGCCAGTGAAACCCGGGCTGCGTCTTGTGCGGTCGGCTCAGAGCTGGGCCAATTGTTCACTTTTCATGAGTCCTTGAGGCCCGTTAACACAGCCTGCCTGGCCCTCGCCCTGTGTTTTACTATTGCAGTGACAGCCCTCTAACCCTCTACCTCTTTAGCTACTGCTGGACTCTCACCTCTACAAGCTCTTACCACGGAGAAAGAGCATTATTTTATCAGCTGCCCTGGACTATCTGATCATACCAAAAGTGCCAATGTATACGCACTGCCTTGCACGTGTGTGTATGTGTGTGACTACTAGCCTTTCATGAAGAACGATCGAATGACAAGATGAGCTGTGATCAATGAGCTGTCGACAGAACACTTCTGACCTAGTGGAAAGCGAGTCCCCTGACGGTCCCGGCCCGTTTCAGGCCACCGGGGCTGGGGCGCCTCAGCACAAAGAGCGCTCTGTCTCTGTCAGGATTCCCCCGAGGAGCCCTCCACGGGTCTGCTCACCTCCGCAACACACGCCGCTTACAGCACTTCATCTGTGTCCGCGCACTTTCCACAACCAGGATAATGTTATTAACTCGTACACTAGTTTTAATACCGTGACAAATTTAGACACTTCACATGATAGCTTTGTAGAAATATCCTAGCTCTGGCTGTAAAGGGATCTTATGGAGGGGCTACATGTTCCTAAATACGTATAATTTTGAATTATTTTTTCTGTGCCTTACAACCTGCCTAACCCCTAAAAGTGGAGTGTGTGGTTTTTGGCTTTGAAGATGACAGATTTCACATGTCACACTTCTTTTTTAGAGCATGTGAACAGCTATGGCATCCTCTGGAAGCTGTTGTCTGTGAACCGACCCAGGAGAAATATGTCTGCGTATTGAAATTATTTGCCTAGTACCAAAGAAAAACTAAGAGGTTACCGACTGCTATTAAAAATACATAACTCTTCTAATAAGTATTCTAATGTACAGCCATGTCAGACTTCATACATAAAACTCCTAATTCTTACAAGCTCTCACCCTGTCTTGTAAAGCAGTTGGAAGTAACAAAGATTCAAATGTTTCACACGGATTCCGCAAGTGATTCGGATTTATTGGCCACTTATGCAGTTAAACATAAATCAATGTCCGATTCAATTAGAAAACGCATAGAACGCTAGACTATACTTTTACTGAGTCTTCAGGCTTGTGAATGTTTCTTTATATCAAGTTTCGGAAAAAGTGTGGGTTAATGCTATGTCACTTACAATTAAATGCATGTTAGACTTGACTAATATTTAACGTAGGAATAAAATCCAACAGAATGGGCTGACTTGCATTAGTTCACCTTAGATATATGATTCTTTGCTTTGTAACCCAATACACTAACCACAGCGAGGATGTAGCTGAGATGTAGTTTTGTATTAGCAGCACTGTTGGAAAATGTTATATCGTGCATGTCGTCATTTCTTTGGACCTTTGGCTCTATCTAGTAAAATCTCAAAGTGACATTAAACTTTTTGTGCATATCAACAAGTATTCATTTTGTGATTTTAAAAAACGACAGGGTTACATAATATGTCAGTGTAATTCAAACGTAGTGGTGCACTGGGAGCTGTTTTGTCAGACAGTGGTGGGACATTTTAATAGTGCTGGAGCTGCATTGATAATCCCCTCATTACACAGTTTTCATTGGTTCATGGTTGTCATCAAGGGGGAACTAAGGCAAACTCTCTTAACACTGTTTAAAAGGCATAGTGTGAGGTAATGTTGGAAGTGATAGGTTGTCCCCTGGGGTTGATTAGGCTCAACCCTGTAACTTTCACTTAATGGGATATGACCCCTCAGAGCCCCCGCGTCCCTGACACCATACACAACCACCGTTACAACCACACACAGTTCACACATACCCCCTCAAAACCCCCCCTCGGCCCCTGCTCCGTTTCAAATGAGGCTGCCGGCAATTAACTATGTTATGTCAAGCGTATTCTCTGGCCGTAGCTCGCAAGGTAAACTATTCCAATTGGTCCCCAGCAACCGACTCTGAACAGTAAGTAGGTGTCTCTGTTATCACAGTGTGGTTTTAAAAAGGCCACTGAGGATCACACAGCGCAGTGTAGGATTTCAGACTGGTTAGTAAAAGAAGAGCTGCTGGTGTATTGTTTAGCCTTGGCAACATGGAGTGGTTAAAGAAAAAGCCTGTCTTTAAAATTTAAAATTGTTTTTAAAATTTTATATAATTGGCCAGATTTCTAAGAAAAAGAATATAACTTTGGCTGTCCAGAAAATGGTAATGTATTAAACACTGCCAAAAACTTTCTTTAGTTGTGGAGTTTTCCTATAAGTGCAGCCCACACCTAAAAATGTCAGGCACCTTTTGTTAAGCCGCCACTAACATATAAATGCACAAAGGTTCATGAAAGTAAGATGATTTTGAGTGAGATTGCTGACCAAACAAATCTATTTTAAGTGACTGCTACTTCTATAATACTGACATCATTTAACTTTTTTTTCTGATGATCTCTGATTTTTATAAACGTGGCAAACATGTCTGTTTCTTCTTCTCATTTAGTTGTGTTCCCCTTCATGTGTTTGGTCGCTGCTATAACAAACCAATTACTTATGCTAAAAGCCCAATTTGTCCAGTAGATATTAATCTCTGTGTTGTCTTGTAATACACTGCTGTGACAGGCAGGGCTTTTAAATAAACACTGGCGGTGACCAGAGCGAGGGAGGGCTATCGCTCTAGACAAGTGATGATCCCCTCCACTATCTCTATGCGTGCCGAGGCCTAAACAGTTTATTTCGTGTTTGCAGTCACTTCCTCAGGGTTGTTAAGCTGATGTACAGTTTGACAGAAACAGAGGGAAACCAGATCATCGAAGCAAGATTGTTTTTACCTGATAAGTAGAGACGGGTACATTAGCGAGAAAAATGGAGCAAAAGACTAAAACTGTGGGATTAGTCTTGTGTTCAGTCTTCACAGATAGATGCCACATGCTGCTGGATTTGAGTGTGGGAATATGGGCCCTCCTGTTATTGTGACCGGCTTTAGTGCCAAGTGGACCTTGTCGTTCAATTTTTTTTTTAGTAATTTACAAAAATGTTTAATATCAGAATCTGCTTTTGTGAGATGTGAAAATGTTCCATTGTACCGAGAAATCAAACGTAATGTTTTCACTTAAAACACATGGCGTCATTGTTAGGTTACAATAACATTCAAATTGACAGAATCTAGTAAAGAACCTTTCTATAGATTTGTCCTCAGTCCAAATGTTAGTAGCACTACAGTAATGTGCTCCTCATGCCACATTGTTAATGTTGGCTAATCTGATTGGGACACTTGATTGATAACCTTTCCCAAGTGTGCAGGATCCAAAGGATTAGCAGTGTTTACTTCTAGTAGCATGCAGGGTACCTCCGCCGTTAATGACTGGAATTAATAACCTGCTGACGCCTATGAGACAGCTCTGTTTATGCACAGGCACAGACACGACGGTCTGCCGGGGCCATTGGGCAGACGTAAAAGTGTCGGCCCTCACCCAGAAAGCCTTATGTTTAAATGTCACATATGATGATGGTAATAGTCATTTTAGTCTGAAATAATTCTTTCCAAATGTATTTTTTGACTTTGTGGTTTACCCTTTACATATTTGGGTCATATGGCTTACTGAGATATTAATAATTCTGGATTAGCTTAATGTTTGCATTTCTTCCCTTTTATGTATTTGTCTTTCTCTTTCTCTGCTCCTGACTTCATCTTGTCCTCCCCCAGACACACACCCACTCACACACACGCACACACACACACACACACACACACACACGCATACACTCGAAGGGGCATGAGAACAGACTAAATCCTTGACAACTTCAATGAAACCTCACACAAAGAGTAAAACTCGGGGGGACTAGAGAAACGCTACACCGTACAGTAGCCTGACCTCCTCGAGCTACCATAGACATGGATGCACCAGATACTGGGCGTTGCCGCATTTCTACACAAAGCCAGAAATAAAGGCCGCAGCTATTCCTTTCAGCAGCAAGACCCCCGGGTGACCTTCCTAACTGACCCCAGCATGACCCCTCAATGAGGAAGGGGAGAAGCAAAGCGCCCGGTATCAGTGCACAGGAGTCGAATGCACAGAGACACCTCTACAAAAGGTGAAAAAAGGAAAGTTCTGTCATTGTGCCCTTCCATTAAATCAACTCCAAGGTGACAGGTCTGCTTCTCAAGCCTGAATGGCCACCTTAAAGCCCTCAACTCTCATAAGTCAGACTGTTCTTCAGCTACACTCTCAGTGGAATTGTAGCCCCAAGTCCTTGGTTGTCCGTGTATTGTCTCTTAAGTTTCTCCACAGCTGGGCTGGTTTGTCTGATTCGGGTCAAACAGAGGTACGTGGCTTCAGGGTGCAACGGAACAAGGCCTAGGCTTACACTGTGGAATGTGTCAATGTATCACGCTTTTCTGAGGAACTTGCAATGACATCTTTGGGTCACATGACGGATGAATTCTATTCTGTAAACAATTCAAATGGCTCCATTAACCACAAAATGTAGAGTAAAATTGAGTTATGATTTGTTTTCAGATGCCCCATCCCATACACTAGACAGACCACTACCATCTTAGCTCAAGTGTAAACGGTTATCTCTTGTGTTTATGTTCAGATATATGGCAGTTAACCCTGCGAGATTTTCTGCATAACAATTGTATAAATCTACCTAATTATCTTTCTCATGTGACGCTGTGTTTCATCCACAGTCGACCTGGAACACATGCGCACCGTGAAGGCTGACAAACACCAGCGCTTCTGCCAAGAGAACTGTCTTCTCAGTCAGTTTGTTTCAGCCAAGACGGGCGACTCAGTACGTACTGCTACAACTCAACTATTCAACTTACCCCAGCCATTTTTAATATTTATCATTTCTGTTCTTCATCTTTTACAGGTGTATCTCTGCTTCCAAAAAGTGGCTGCTGAGATTATTGGTGTAAAACTCAACAAAGCAGAGATAGAGCAGTCTCAGGTGAGCTTTTGTACTACATGTGTTAATCTGATCCAAAGTAGTCTATGTGTTCTGTGCCTACAGTATAGCTCCAACGTTTTGAACAGAGCAGAAGTACACAAGCAAGGACAAATTCAGTGTATTAAAAAGAGATATGTTTATGCTGCTAGATACAGTCTACTTGCGAGCAAATTTTCAAACTCCAGACTGGACTAAAATGATCTAGTCACTTATAAAGACATCATCACAGCCTTAGTAAATGAACCCCTCCATTGCCCACACACTGTAAATGACCTCTTCTTGTGTAAACATAAGTTTGTTACCCAGTTGTGACGCAGGCCATCTGTAAATATAGTCCCACATTGAGCACATTAACGCGTGAAGTCAGAGGTTAAAGGTAGGCCGTTGCGGGGGTGACAAGGTTAGTGTTGGCGGTCAGATTTATTTGGCCTCCTCTTGCCCACCAGACCAAGGTGCCCTATATTGGCAGCTGTAGGATTTACAGGGTCACCTCCCCCAGAGGCATTAATCCTGGGTCTGATATGAGCGCTTGGAGCCACACTGGCTGGGTAGGGGATGATGAGCGTGGGGGCTACGGAGAGGTCAGGACTCTCATGGACGAGAAAGTATGTAGGGAAAGGACTGGGCAAATTCTCAAGCCCCTCTCCCATCACCGACACGACTGCTGACTGACTGGAGATGACCACCGGCTAATGGAGCTGTCTGTCACAGTCCTTCTTCTGCACCTCCCTTAAAAACAGTGTCAGGAAAGTAAAGTGCTTTAATCCAGGCCAATCAAGAAGGCTGAGTGCCTCCATCTGATGTGCTATGTGGGGACAGGGAGAACACAGATGGAAAAAAAAGCATCATTTGTGTAATTTTAAATGACTTGCATGCATTTTGTATGCATTCATAACTCATATTGGCTAAAAATTACAGACATATTTGAGATTTGTTAATATAAAAAGATATTATAAATAAATGAAATATTGAAAAATAATAGAAAAGCAAAGGTAATGTGGTGGAGTAAAGCTTGTGTTTCAGCATGCAATTCAAAACATGAATTATCCTATAAATGTTGTAGAAAACAAATGTGACAATTAGAAGTGTGAAATGTAAACGCCACATCTGGTTTTAAACACCCAAATGAAAATTGTATCCTTAAAATACGCGGTTGTCTGTGAATTGCTTTAGCGTTATTTCAAATATTTGCAATAAATATCCTGTGAAAAATAATTAGCTTTAGAGTGACATATTTGAAAAAGAGTGAACTGTTTCAAAGATCAATACTGAACCTAAAACTCATTGAAATCTGCCCACTTACAGATAGTGATTTAATAATGCAGAAGTGAAGGAATGTCCTACGGACTTTCGATTCCTTGATCTATGGAGATGAAGCTCTGAGCAGGTCATGGCTTTAGGTTTAGCCCTTGGGCAGTGAAGCCTCATTATCAGTTGTCAGGTTTAGAGAGTCAAACATGAAGGTCACAACCCCCTGACAGTATTATATCTGCCTGGCAGTCTTCTCTGTCATGGTCCTGTGTCTCCTGGATCAGATAGCGAGGCCGTGCATCACTCACTGGCTCCGACGCCTGCTTCAGCAGCTCGTTTGTCAGACAGCCAACCAGGGCCAGGGTTTCAGCTGCGTCGTCTGCAGCAAGTCAAAGTCCAGAGACATTTGATCCAACGTAGATCAATGTGGGGGCTGTTTTATAAAAACTAAAAAGACACATTCCATTAGAATACATTGTTTACACTGAAAACTAAAGGAGACGTGAGACATTTTTTGGCTAAGTTTTACAGTTAACATTTAAGTGGTTGATCACAAAAGCCTTAATGGACAACAACTGACAACAAACCACTGCAAAGTTTACTGCTTTCCTGAGAGACAGTTAACCCCCTGAAATCTGTCAAAATGTAATTTCTAAACATTCAGTGGTTTCAGCTCTTCTTAACAGTTGTTTCTTTCACTTGGATATGCGTATGTTACGTGACTGTTATTATACATTTTTAAACTTCTCAATGTACATTATGTTTCATGGTTTGTTTTTTTTTTAATTTGAAAATTGAAGTAAGGCAGTGAATCGGGCCTCACATGATGTCATATTTTGGGTTTGGCAGTAGGCCTCTATGCACCATTACGTCATGCTCCACTGTGTGTACGTCTGTTTCTCACATCCCTTGTTCACTTTTCTTTGTCCATAACTTCCTGTGCTTTTCTCATCTCTCTCTGCCCAGTCATTACGATCTAATGACTGCCATTCCCTTTTCTTGTTATTTTTATTGCATTTCTTTATGTGTTTTCTCTTCTTTTCTCTTCACTTCATGCTTGCAACTCTGCTCAGAGGATCGTGAAGGCTAGCCTGGTGGACTACCCACAGGATGAAGGCCCGATTAGAGAAGAGATTCCCCAGAAAAGCAAAATATGTTCGGTTCAATAGTCAGAAGTATGTCTCAATATAAAATATAGTTTTTGTAGATAGTAAGTAGTGGTGTAGTAACTGTAATCTGTTTAGTATGTGTGCCTCAAGACTAATGCTGATTCCAGGTCCATGTACGTTTTGCTGAGTTAGTAGACTGACGCAGTGAGAAAAGCCTTCCCGATGGTAATAGATACGGCTCCGGCCTGACCTCCTCCTGCCTCCCGTCTGGCTTGGGGCAGCAGTGCACAAACATTATGACCACTGTCTTAAATCACTGTGTGGATCTCAACTGGAGTGCCAAACCCCTAGTATATCATTTTTCAGTTAGTTAAAGTCTGCAATGTAGCTACATCATATAAGACCACTTCACTCAGATTCCTATTGGTATCATTTTTATTTTTCATTCACTCATCATTACTAATCTATTCCTGCATTGTACTATTGCTTATGATGTTTTTATTTACTTTCCAGCGTGTGGTGAAGGCGGACATCGTGAACTACAGCCAGGACTCTGTGGCCCGGACAGTCAACCCCCCACGCAGCTCCATGTGTGTGGTGCAGTGACATCCAAAGACGTGCACACAGACACCAAATATCACTAAAGGGTGTAAATCTTGAGTCAGTATTGCTCCTCTCGTACTCACTGGTAATATGTGTTTTGCCAGTTGTAAGGATGAGATGAAAAACAGACTGTGTGGTTTTCAAGGGCTTGGCCCGTAGTTCGGATATTTACCAGGAATGATTTCTTGGGTGGTTCACCAAAAAGTAAACAAAAGCTTATTTTTTTAAGTTGACACGCAGCTATCAATTTCTTCTACTATTAATATCTAGACAGACGTAAATACTTGATTCGTGTGTTAGTATTAAGCTGACTTTTCAGGAAAACATGTTTTCGTTCCTGCTTTCATTAGATTTTTTTTTTATTACTGAACATGCCACTATACATTCCTAATGGAGACATCAGCAGAGGGAGCAGTGAACTACAAATAAACCAACTAAAGCATTATGTAGTATATCAATGTTTTCTAATTGCCAATTAGGGGCTTGTGTGTTCCATTAATATATATATAGTTTCATTTCTTAACATTCCCTTCAGATTAATTTTTATTCCATGGTGAGGGTCCATGTTTCCATTCTTAGATTATGAAGGAGGATTGTGCAAATGCATCAAAGTGTTGACAGTAAATACAATACTGTACAATGGCAGAGCTCTGTAAATATGGTGCATAGCATTATTCATTTGTGAATTCATAGAGGACTGATATTTCTTACATTGCTGATATAATGGCACCTGATATATCTGCCTATTTACTGTATATATGCCATATGTGTACCATATGTATTTGTATAATCAAAATAAGCTACACTCCAAGTAGAAGACATTCATTTGATTGTTTTTGTTGATCGAAAAAGGCCTCTTTATGTGTTGAATTATTTCTGTAGACAAAATGTATGAAGAATAGAAATGTACAGTTTAAAATGAATGGTTAGGTACAGCAGCTTCTAAATAAAAATGTTCTATGGTGAGCATTTTTGTGAAGTTTTTTTTTTCCTTCAGAAACCAGGGGTGCTTTTATTGAAATAATAGCTCCTTAAAAGTGTGCATGCTCTCATTACATGGGTTTTGTTCGCTGCAGTGAACTACACTGCCTTTTGGCCTCAGTTTCATTGCAATTTTTCATCCTTTGACAATAACACAAACCTAAAGGGACAGGCCCTGGAGGAGCACATCTGATGGGAACTGCACTGTAGCTGATGAAGGCATTACAGATTAAGCATCCGTGTGTTGAAATTTAAGCATAAGGCCTGAAACTTGACCACCCCAGAGATCCCCCTTCATACAGACCCACCTTAGTCTAAGCTAGCTAATGAGCCACCTGGTCTTTGTTCAGTAAATCTTCACTGAAACAACCCCTAAATCCACTCGAGACAAATGATACAAATGCCTTTATAAATACTTGTAAGCTGTATTAATTAATCACTTAAATAGTCCGGGCTTTTGTTATCTCCACACGACCGTAAGAGGCTTCTGCTTTTGGGTTTAGCCGAGTCACTGACACCGCTCACTGTGTTTGGAAGGATTAAGTGCATCTGAAACCGCACGGACAAACACAACAAAGACACCTTTACCTGAATATGTCAAACGCATTTAATCTTCATCCTGGTGTGTTCAGTGTCACAAACAACTCGCGGCCTGAGAGGCGAGGCAGCTGGGGTCATTCCAGCGCACGTGCATTGTTTCGCTTCACTGGACGTCTTAGGAATTGTCTCTGCTGAATTTTTGTCAGAAGCTGTCACCAATGTCGACAGGCGAGACTTGCCCTTGGCTTTGCTGCTGTTTAGACAGGTGTTTTTGCAAAGAAAACAACTGCAGCTCATTTCCAGCTTAGACACTTACAACACAGACGGAAGGAAAGAATATCACGCAGCGCATTATGCATCTGTAGGGTGAGGCTTTTGACAGATTGGCAAAAGAAAAGGATGATTTGAGCTGTATTGAATCTGTCTACCTGTTTTCCTAGAATTTACTCTTAATAAATTGGTGTGTTATTCAGTTTCGGGGGTTTGCTTACCTACCATTTAGGCCCACATACCAGCAAAAGCCCATGTATTTATTTGGTAATATTCAGTTAGCCGCTATGACGCATTGCATTTACTCGTTAGTTTGCGAAGCCAAAACACTTCAGCTGCTCTACTCATCTGGCCTGTATTTACTCAAAATCTCTGAGCAAATCTTCTCGTTTTTTTCACATCTGTGTTTCTCATCGCCAAAACTCCACAATGACAGTTTCAAAAACCGCGCACGACAAGCTGGTAAGAGGGCAGTAGTTGTGGGCCGGGGTTTCTTTTTGTGTGAGCGGGCAAAACGGGGCCAACACCCTCATGATTAGCCACTCACCGTCTTCCGTTTTCCACCTGTGCAGAGTGCCAGACCCGCAGCGTCCAGGGAGTAGGCAGGGCCGAGTCAAACTTGTGTGATGGGCTCCAGTCTCCTTGTCCCAGTACAGGCTCATATTCTCAGTCACAGTCCTGGAACAGTGGGAAGCTTTGGGTCTGTAGTGAAAAAACAAGTCTGTGTCAGAGTTAGTATTCCCAGCTGCTTATATACTTAAAGTTTTGCGAGGTAGGCTGAAACATGTTCTATAATAACAGTAACTGAGACTGAGAAACTGTATTTAAATTAGATTAAATGAGTTTATTTGTGAGTGCATTGTATGACGGGGATACTGTTTCTGGCTGGATTAAGAAGATTTGTCAAGATATGTGTTTTCAACTCAATTTCAGTTCAGTTCTGTCTTTAGACCCTCCATCAGGACGAGGAAAAACCCAGCCAAGAGAAAAAAGAAACCCCAGGGAGACCCAAAGAAAGTGAGATCCACTCCATGAAAATTAAAATAAGGAAGGGAACAGTTTATCTAAATGAGTGATAGGAACAGGGATCAGGGTGGGTAAACAATACCTTATTACTGAACAAATCAAACAGTTCTTCTTTCAGATGAAATTATATATATGTTGTAGCATTGACGTGGGAATAGATCTGATGGTGAATTAACTACAAAAATTTCGTAGAAACAGGGTTAGGAACTAATGGAGTCTTTGAAACTGGGTTCAGGCGCCCGACTATCCAACTTTTCTTTGTCAAATTTGTTATAAAGGATGGCCATTTGGTGTTTACCCACATCCACAGCAGCCTATACTTTTAGTTTAAGCTTGCCTGCCAGATATGTTACTTAAGCATTTATTAAAGCGACACAGATCCCTCTACAGACCACCCAATTATTACATCAGTTTGTAGCCCCTAAACACACCAAAGTTGAAAAGAAAGACTTCCTAAATCTGAAATATGGAGGACCACCTCAAGAATGGCTTTTAGAGTCTCTGTATATGGTAATATATGATCCAGAAACTGTCTGAGCTGCCACTTGCAGGACAATTGCAAACATCACTCCCCATTTGTTCCTCACTTGTTTTTTCCTCATCATGTGTGAGTCTCTCATATTGTTCGATGCTTGCTTGGATTAACCTACTGTCCTTGTAGTGTGTGTCTGCTCCGGCTCAAAGGCCCATGATTTATTTTCAGGCCGAAGGATGTGGCCATTCAGAGGGTCGTATTTATAGTGCATCGGTCTGGTGAGAAGCGCTGCCAGTAAAAGCACTGATTCTGAAAAAGAGGGACACAAAGCTAGAAGTCTGAGTCTCTTTAGAGGCCATGGATGAGTGCTGTTTTCACTGGGCTGTACTGAGTAGCACTTAAAGCTGAACAGCACTTGTATCAGATTTTACATACGGCTGGGAATGAAATACAGCTGAAGGCCTGCGACATATCCCTTTACTGCAAACTAATTAGGCAGTATAATAGAGTGCTGATAAGGAAATAACACAGTGCTGGTAATTATGGGTCAAAGGGAGTTAAATGGGAGTTGTAAATATTCTTCGCCTTGAGGCTTTGTGTGTAACTCCATAAGATTTGCAGCTTCATAGAAAGAAATGTTACAGACCGTTTCCTGAAGACGTTTCTTTGACTTGACTTTTGGCTGCTGGTAACTGAGAACTTTGTGACTCAAGGCTGTTTGGATCATGGGTCTGATAAAAGATGACAGTGATATCATCATGTAAAAATGGCACTAATGATCCAACACCTGAGCTTCTTCCTAGCAGCTCAATCTGGCCTGTGCCATCCCCTGAACAAAAGACCAGCTTCTGGGTGGGACCCGAGTTGGGTGTCACATTTTAACCGCATCTGATGGAGATAAATATCCATAAAATATACGCAGTGGGGAACGATTACAAGTCATTACTCAACCCTGCCTCTCTCTGTCGCTTTTTTGCTTTGTTATTCCTGCCTCATTGTTCCCTAAAATACATCGGATACAAAACCTGATACGGGAGCTTTTCAGTTTTTTAAGTGCTATTCATTACACTCGACTGAAAATAGCATTTATCCAAAGATGACACTTCGGGCTTTTCAAAAGACTACTTAGGAGTTGCTGCTGTGCTTTGAGACACTAAAAAGCAAGACTTTGGCAGGGGATGTTCCACCGTGGAGTTTTTTGAGGTGGGAAAGTATGGCTCTGGGATTAGTTAAGTGCTTCTGTGATCGTAGCCAACATTGAACACTACTGCTAATTACAGAGAGCACATCCCTTTTGGATTTGAGAAGTATGTTAATTCCATGTTGACCCGCAGCTGAAATTATGTCCTATTTCGTTTGTGACAGAGTGGAACTTTCGCTGCACATCAGACTGGAAAATTCATCGGGCACGCAGCCTCAAAAATGTCTCCCGTTCAGGCTGCTGCCGAGAAACAATAGTGCGTGAACATGGCGTGATCCACAGCAGCAGACTGTGTTTATTGACATCCATGAGTGACTGCTTCAGGTGTTCATGTCTCTTAGGGGACAAATGTGCTGAAAATATGCGGTCTGTCTGCCTTGTCAGAGCGAACAAAAGAAGGCAGGAAAATGAATTCTTCCACAGGTGTCTTTACACGCAGTCGGCCTCATGATGTGTATAAAGAGAGCGTCTGATCACTGAACCTCCACAGTGTCACATCAAGAAAAATGACTTTGTTTTAGGCTGACAGCAGTACATTATGAGGTTATCCGAAGGGATTTGAAAGGCCCAGGACGGCTATGCCATTCTCGGCCCAGAGAACAATAAACACAATGGTACATTTAAACTGACCATACATTAAAAACGGACAAACGTTAAGGTGATGAGACGTCAGCAGAGGTTTTGATAGAAGACGCAGATATTTTCAGCAACAAAAACAAAATGTCTCAGAGTATTTTTGGTAAGGACGTTGGATGACGGACAAGGCCATGGCAAATTAACCATTTCTGTTTCCCATTTTATTCATATCAGAAAAATGGAGTGTGTCAGACCAACCTGTTGCCACCGGGGAAGACACAAACTCCAAATCAGTGCCGCGTTATACATACTTTTCAGGTAAAAATGTTTATTCTAAAAATTCTAACACGATTTTTCATTTTGATCCTGTGCAGCCGTATTTTCCTGAAGTAACGCCCGTGTTCATCAGTGCAGTTGGTAGGGCTCCATATCTGGCCAAATGTCTCCCCAGCAGGGTGAACTCTATCTGTCAGACAGAATACAGCCCAGGCTCTGGAGCTGAAGGCCCATGACACCAATCACAACACCGCCCTGCTGCTCCAAGCCAACAACAATATATAGTCCAACGCGAGACTGGCACGACACGGACTTGAAATGTTTGAAAGAAATGCGCGGAGACAGTGCTTGGGTCATTTCTCGGTAGTAACAGACAATGTTCTCTTACCGGATTAAAAAGTGTAGACTGGAAAATGTAGCAGCGTCGCATGGAGGCAACGAGAGCTTTGATGTAATGCGAGGCGACGTTCGAATTTCTCTGTCTGTCCAACACAATGTGGGCAGTGTGGAAAACCGGGCTGGTGAGGTTTTTTTTTTTTTTTTTTTTTCAGAGTATCCATCACGGCAGGCGCTGCAGGCCTTACTTCTCGTCCACAGCGGTGTTAATCAAAAGCAGGCGGTTCTGGGGGCTCTTGGGTCATCGGCCCGAGAGAGGAAATTATTGATGGAAATAAAAGTGCTGGACCGACCTAACAGTTCACTCTGCTTTATGAACAAGGCCGAGTTGTTCATGTCTGATTTAGGAGCTGCTTTTGTCATGTCACAGGCCAAAGAAGGACTCATGCTTTTATTGGCTGTTTAGTCTATTTCCATTTCTTGACCTGCATTGAAAATCCACTAAAATTTAATAAGTCTTTAATGTTTTCTTACTTTGAAAATTGCTTATGGACAGAGTGGAGCCTGTGATTTACTGACCTCAGCCGCTCGAGTCGCACAACAAGACTATTTCTTTCTCGGTCCCCTATTATAACATATGAAATCACTTATGAGTAGCTACTAATTCACAGCACTCTGTCAAACTGTTTTAATCGAGACACGGGGCCATTACGGGACGCGATGACATCTTGTGCGCAGACTGTCGTAATTTGGAAAGAGAAGTGCTACAGAGAAAAGCGTCATGATAGAAGAGTCGGAGTCGTGCGGCTCAGGTTGCCGGAGTGGGCTGTTGTGTGAAGTGTCTGTTGATAGCCAGGCTGTTGTGGGATGCTGCTGGACAGGGAGGTGAGAGGCAGGTTAATTACTAGACTGAGAGGGAAGGGGGGAGATGCTTTACACGGCCCTTTGTGGCTCGCTGTCTTGGGTTTCCACGCAAGCACAGGTGAGAGCAAAAGGTGCAGGTGAGGCTGGCCAAGTCCATCCATAAAGTCAGCGCACGACAAGAGCTGTGAGAGTGAGACGACACACACAAGTCTCAGTTCTCATTATATTTAACTGTACCAGGACTATTTTACAGAGCTGGTAAAAGTATTCACATTCTGTTCTTAAGAAGAAGTACAGATACATGTGTTCAAAACGACAAAGGTAAAAGTAGAAGTACTGATTCACCTTCTTTACTCAAGTAAAAGTAAAAAAGTCAAAAGTGCTTGTCAATGATAGACAGTACATTTGTGATAACTCTGCAATAACTCTTTCATCAGCAATGTTTAGTTTAGGTTTCAAGTTAGGTTTCAGACACAATCAAGACTGAACCAGAATTACAATAGCAATTTGTAACGCAATTATTTATATTCTGCATCATTCACCACACAATCACCAAACAATATTAGATGTTGACTGACCGTGATCATCAGTTGGGGGCCCGGGGGCCACATCAGCCCCCACACAGCTTTTCAGAATGATGGGAGAAAATAGAGTTCAAACATATACAATGACTATTAAAATGACTCAAAGATACAAGCTGCCCCTTGAACAATTTTAGTTGATGACCCCTGTAGTATGAGTTTATATCAATAACATATTTTGCAACATGCAACAATCACCTTCTCTTATTCGCATGCTTGACTTTCTATCTTTTGTTAGTTACGTGTATTACGTCATGTTGTCATCCTCTGAGGTTGTAGAGGGAGTAGAAAGTACAGATATTTGTGTTCAAAAGTAAAAATTTGTCAGATAAATAAAAAACAAGTAAAGTACAGATACCTGAGAGATCTACTTAAGTACAGTAACGAAGAACAAATATTTTGTTACTTCCAACTCTTCTCTGCTATTTGAACTGTTTTTAAACCAAGAAAAAGACTAGTCCGTCTGGTATTTAAATAAGGATGAGCACAATTAAACAACATTGCATAGCCAGTAGCTTACATTTACTTACTATATATTTTGTATAATATATAAAATTATAAATAATAGCTTATAATTAAGAATAGCCTTAATGTTTTTTGGAATGCTCAGTCAAGATGTCCCCTTGCTTTGGTATTCTATCCTATTTAACAAAAGTGCTATCTTGCTATCATGTGAACTGTACCCAAATGGATAATAGTTAGCTCAGTAGGTTAGGTTTAGTAGCTACTAAGGTCAATACCACGCTTCATTGCTTGCTAACTGTAAAAAAAACCCCTGCAAGTTAACCATGTGACTGCCTCTCTAAGTCTCAAGCACTTCAACAAAAATCAGTTACAGTGAAGTTAAGTGAAGTCCTACAAACTCTGGGTTAAAAGCCTGAGTACCTGCGAGCACCTGCCCGTTCTGTCCCCTGACCTCTGGCAACACATACAGCACACACATTGTCACCAGCTCTGCATCTCACCCAAACCTCATTAATACAATCCAAATGGTTCCAGTTGGATGTTTACTTTATTTCTTAATCAAAACTCGCCCGTGCCCCAGGCCTTATGAATCCCCTCTTTATTTCCCCGTCCGAGGCCAGAGGAAGGAAACGCTTGATTTACAGTCTCACAAAGCTGCCACAGGTCGATTAGCAAAAAAGCATAAATGTCGATATTTACCTTTTAGCATTAGGGAACCAGTGAGGGTCTTCATGTCCGGAGACCACTATGTTGGCTCTCAGTTTATTTTCATGGCTCTGAACACAGTGCAGTACTTTTGGACTTCATTAAGTAAATGAACAGGTGTTTCCCCCCCTTAAGTCTTCAGACGCAGCTAATGAGCTCACTTAAGTGTGCTTAAATTATTAGGCAATTAGAGACGGGAAATGTAGAAAACACCGAACACAGGAAGACATGAGGTGTGTGTACGCATGCTGCAAACATCTAGTTCTTTTTTGTGTGTTTTCAATACTGAATGTGTTTGTCATTAGTGCTTATGAAAAATGAGTTTGCTCTATGTTAAATCAACCACAGCTTTATTCACTCTTAATGGATCTTGATACTGGGAGAATAAAACTGACCTCAGCTTAAGTCAACTGTGCCACACTCCCTCGGGTTTGAGATTTTTTGTTGACTGTGACAACTGAGACCTTAAAGACTTCACCTTGACTTTATTATTAAGGATTTAATACAAGAGTAGTTCAGCACTTACCAGAGGCTTTGGCCAATCACATGCTCACATGTTGAGAGGTCCCAAGTTGGGTACACTCCCACTGGCCACATGGTTTGTCAACAAGGAAGTAATGACTACAGACAATACAGATATTTACACTTGTAAAGAGTTTTTGAGGATGAAGTTCAATGTGGAAGATAACATTTGTACTTTCTGTCAAAATAGAATAGAGTCTCAATAACATTGGTTACAACTGTACAACTGTTGAAAAATTCTTGGATGATTTGCATAATTGTCTCCTTACCAAAATATAATACTTTTATTCAATTATAACAAATAACATTTGGAATCTTTTTTCAAAACAAAATGTAAAATATGGTTTATAATGTATTGATAAATTTCCATATACATCATATACATCATTAAAAGTAAACCCCAATTTCATTGCATTTCAGTTGAATGTTTTTTGTAAATCCCTTTAAAAAACTAAATGTAAAAATGCCTAACCATTGTTTTATTTTTTATATATTAAGTGTTTTTGTTTGTTTGTTTTTTTTCATTGAAGTTATGCTGCTAAGGCTTTACATTTTTACAGAATGTTGTTGCCATTTTAATTGTTACTGTGATTGAACTTTTCCAAAAAAAAAAAGTCAATAGTCATTATGCTTTTGTTGGGGGTTGGGACCGGGATGGAAGAAAAATTTGGGTAATGCATCTTTAATGTGTCTCTGCTGGTGTTATATACTGTGAAACAATCTGTGCAAACACAAACATATGAAGTAACAAAGATGACATAAGATTGAGATATAGAAATACAGACACGTTTCACAATGATGACATTGTTGATTTATTCTAAGAAATTCAGCCCTTAATCTCCAAATACGTATTTAGCCAATTACCATTTATATTGTTTATCGAAATGTATACTATTGTTATCTGTAAAGTTATTCTTATTGAATAACAAGTGAAAGAAAATGAAACAGGACAGGACTGACCTTTAGGGCCTCTAGACACAGGCAGCTAATGAAAACTTAAGTAACCTTTAGTCCTGCCGCGAAAATGTTCCACTTGTGCTTTAGCCTGTAACGCAAGCCTTTTTCTGTGAAGTGCTTGATTAGGCTGATTTAGTTCAAAGGAAACCAAACAAAACAGCTGACGTGCAAGCTGACAGAGGACCAGTGGTTGGCACTTGAACAGCTCAATAATTCACCACAGTCACAGTTGGCGAATGAAAAAGAGAAACGATGTAGCGCTCTGTGAGGAAAAACCTGATCTGTCTCCTAACAAGGGGAAGTGTGAATATGACAAAGGCATCCATCTGACACCCAAGCCAACAAACAGCCATCTGTCATCATTATAAGTGGCGCCTGATGTGCTGCACTTAAGGGCCACGCTGAATCTTTCATGCTCCACCAGCAATTAAGCTCAGCCAATTATCTTCTGAATTATTGAGTCAAATTTGGAAACCCAATCGCTTATTCATAAACAGACCAATAGAATCCCATCCAAAATGTCCTCACTGTGTTACTTATTCATATATTTGGATGAGCTAATCTTGTCTTCGTGTCAGCTCACTAGCAGTGTCTGCCCCTGTAGCGACGCCAGCTCTTTGGTTATTCATATTCCTGGCTCCACACAATAGCAACCTCTTCAAACGCCATAACAGATAATCCTCCAGCCGCAAAAAGTCACCTGTCTCAGGTGTATCGAGGGAGAATGTCAGCTGAAACATTATCGCCGGGATGGACCTTGCAAAAAATATTCTCCTCCTTTTTGTTCATTTGACAGGACTTAACACCACTTACAGGCGCTCTGACAGCTCCATGACTCCTGTTTTCCACCATTATGCGGCGGGTGTGGAAATTAAATCATGCCACAGGTTATATGATGACACGTTATATTCATTTGAACAGGAGTCATTAGTATCTCCTGTATCTGGTGACTAATCCCAAAATCAGCACAAAAGAGCGGCAGAGGAAGGGAGGTGTGATATCTGTCCCCTCATCTCAGTCCTTTTCCTTGTCATCAGAACAAATTCACAACAGAGGCCTTTGAAAGACTTTAATCCTCGTCAGAACAATGTGAACTGAATCCGGTAAAGCCAGTTCAATGTGACAAATTTCATTAAGTCCATATAGTTATACATGTATTAGCGCTGACAAATATCTATAGAATAAAATAAAGTAGGAACAATTCTTTACAAAAAGACGAGTAATTGAATGAAAAGATATTTTCTACACCATCCTTATCGTAATGTATTGGGAATTTCTAAGCAGCAAGTAAACTGAAGTGCTAAGTTCATTATAAGATATATACTACTGGCATTATAGGTTATGGAATCATTAAATCTTACGAAGAAATCTTTTCCCCCACACAGTGTATTTACAGTTGCAGCAGCATCGTGTGACACTTTGAGAACACCTCAGACTTTTCTGTCTCTGCCTTGTGTTGATCCAAAGGCCGTCCGGCTCTGTCTGAGCTACACTTCTTGACTGACAGCGTCTTAATATTTGATGAGGGACTTGGGATGAACCAGAGGTGGCTCTCTCAGAGTGTGTGATGCGGGGGAACACCCTAGACCGCTGCTATTGTTATCCCCTCATCCTGCCCTGCTATTCATAGACAGAGGGATAGGGTTCTGCACTCCCACTCGGCCAGTTTCACCGATGAGAGGAGCACAATGAAGTGAGAATAACAAAGGTTGCCGTGGCCTTCTCATCTCTATCATGTGAGCTGCTCCATAAGAGGAATGATGGACAGTTTAAATTAAGGATAGGCACCGTCTAGGTTTCCCGAAAATATTACTGTCATCATATACTATGGCTGCAAATTACATTACTACAGTGCACATTACAAATTAAAGAACTCTTCCATTAACAGCAGTGGGAATATTATATTCACATTAATAATAAGTCATTAGACCCCATGAAAGCCATATTTTAGATTATTGATGTAAGGAGATCTATTTGGATGTTCGTCCACGTGCCACTAAGGCAATATCACATTAAGCTGCCATTTAATCCAATCGCTTTAGTGTTGTTGGAACACTAAAACTTTTCCATAATGACATAATGAGTGTTTTCATTCTTTATCAGTGTTTTGTAAAGCTAACAATTTAAAGGTACAGTGTATAGTTTTTGATGACATCCAATAGTGACGTTGCAGACCTCACCCCTCCTTTCTACAGCCTATGAGCACCGACAGTAACAGTAGTATTAATGGCTGTAATGTAAAATAAATCATTGTTTAATTTCTAGCAGTTTGTATGCTTTTATCTTACAGTCATTATTAGTTTGATTCATAAGAAAGAATAAGGTCAAAAGCCTCCATAGGTGTTAATGCTTAGTGATAGTGATGCACCTAATGTGGCTCAAAGATATGGATGAAATATACTGTATCATGTGTCCTGCAGGTGTTTCTCTGCGGCTCAGTGGGAATCCATAGGATTTAGAGCTGGACTTAGAGGTGCACTCATTTCAGACCGCTGCTGGCAAAGTGCCTGAAGGAATCAACAGCTTGAACTTTTTTTTCAGATGACTGTCAGGGCATCCATGAGAGTTTTGGCAGCTTGGAAAGAAACACTGAAACCGATCCTCTACTTTTGCCTTCTTCTGCACAGCCCTTAATCCATAAACCATCCCAGATCAGTCCATCTGGCATCAGGACGCCTGCTCATCCACTCTGTCTCCCTTCCACTCTGAACTGCAGGCCGTGCTGAGAGTTTTTCAGCCTGGGATTTCACTTTGCCAGTTCATGTATTTTATTCTCATTTTTTCACACCTCTGCCACACTGTCATTCAAGCACAGTCTCTGGCTCAAATGGTGTGTGAGGTGATTTCTAGTAAATTATGTCGACATTCATTTGATTGTGAATCAGAACTTTTTACTCATCAATTTCAGCAGCCTTGGGATAAGTGTTCATTGAATATGGACGCAAAGGTTGCCACTGTTCCAGCAATTATAATAAAATGTAAAATGTAAAGAAGAGACTACTTTTGATTATTATTAAATATCTGGTGCTGAGCTCAGGAGAAGCATTAATTCTTAATGCAAACACTTTCTCGTATTAAATAATCTAAATGTATACAACCCTTAAACAAAAGTCCCCTTAATACAAACAGTACTATTTAAAGTATAGCTTTGAACTAACCGTCATAACAATAATAAAATCTCTGAAGCCTGTATTTAGGAACAGAAGCAGGTGAGAGCCCTTTAGCGAAGGCACATAGATCCTTCACAATTCATAAGCTGCCCACACACACAGCAGCTCTCATGACGTCTTCAGGTGTCACTGATTCTCCTCTTGTTTTTTCACTTTTCTTCTCCCAGGAAGCATGGTACGGGCCCGCTGCCTTTTCCTTGGTGACCTTGCAAAGCCACAACACAAACAGCAGTGGCCATATCGGGCCCCAGCTGCCGACATGTCTGCTCAGCAGCATATTTATTTAAACCTGCCGCTGGCCCTGGCGGTCCTGCGAAGGCCTCGCCGGGGGCCTCCCCGGCTTGTTTGAGAATCCATTCACACCTGCGCATTAAATTACTGACACTAATGTTACTAGTAATGCTTGGACCAGCTCCCACTTTTGAACCCATAAACCTGCAGGAGCTGGAAGTTTTGGACATGTTGTTGAGAAAAAAGGAGGTACGATACGGCACAAGTCGTCGGACTGTGTTTTTATATTCAGGCTTCACAAATGTTTGTGTCTGGCCATGTTTTTGTCACTTAAAGTTCCATAAAATAATATGTATATGATGTCATGGTCAGAGTTGGCATTTGGGTTAATATATATATTTTCATTGTCAGCATTAATGCATGACGTGACCAGGAGGTGTTGCGATTAGCTCTTTAAAGCCTGCGCTACGATCTGACAAAAACAGAAGACAATCTTGCCTCAGGGTGGGAGTGGCTGACACTGGGCCTGACTTTTACCTGGTTGCTAAGGACTCAGTGGCTTTTGAACTAAAAGAGGTGTGGAGACATGAACACCTGCATGCCCCCCCTCACTCTGAAAACGCCTGGATGCCTTTCACCCTGTCTCAGTCTGAAGCTCTCATCGAGTGAAGAGAAGAAAAGACAACGGTGGTGGAGAAAGGAAAGTATCCGAAAGACATCTCCTAGGTTGTCAGTCTGGGGTCAGGGGTCAAAGGTCAGCATGGAGGGGGCATGTCAGGTGTTAAGTGGAGCAGACAAGCCAATGGAGGCCTTGGTAAATGCTTACCTGGCGACCTGCTAACCTGCAGCCAGGTGGGAACACAAAGCACCAGGGCTTACTACAAGATCAGCAACAGGACGAAGATCACAGGAAACACACCTGACTTGGATCTAGTGCGACATAATAAACATGAACATGAAGAAAGTTCTGCTCTGCTTTAAAATAAAAAAAAAAATCTATTAGCCACTTTTCAAATTGACCAGTTTATTTAGGTCCAAAACTGTCATAATAAAAACAATTACATTTACCAGAACTAAAATGTTATTATTCTCAGTTGTAACGTGAAACATGCGGTTCTTATTTTCTGCAAAACAGGTATTCTTGTGCTCTAGTAGCACTTAAAGGTTGCTTTACTAGGAAAACATAAAACTAATCTAATCATTCAATTCTAAACAAATGTTTTTGCAGTTAAATTTGTAAATGCTAGAGCTGGCTAAAATATATATATTTTACTACATATTAACAATTTGGTTTTACTGTCATTGTTGAGCTAATCTGTAAAGCCGATCATCTAAACAAACAGAGTGAGTGAAGCTTAATTACAAAACACGACACTGCTAACACTATATTAGCATGTTTATAGTGAGAATCTGACTGGCCGATGAAAAGGCTTTTTTGCTTAGTGTTGTGTGTGTCTAAGCCTCGGGACAAGGCTAGACGACGTTAATGATGATTTGTGACAGACGTCTGAGGAGTATTGGGAGGGGCGTGTGGGGGTGGGGTCCTCTTCAGTCAGGTAAGTATTGTGTGGACTTGACATTCAGCTCTCTGTCCAGCTGTCTATTATTTATTGATGCCTATTGTCCTGTGGTCACAGCGTGGAAACACACACTGTTGTGAGAAAAGAGAAGGTAACACTTCAGTCCTAGTCCTGCTTTGCGAGGCTGTGCAGGCCGACACCAGATCAACCACAGGGACAACATCAGCTCAGCATAAAAAGCTATCGTCTATGACACAATAAAACTGACACAAGAGAACATAATGAACCAACATCAAAATCAGCACACGTTGCCTTTCAATACACAGAAGAAGTGGCCCAACAAACCAGTCTGTTCAGTCTATTCTCCGCATATCACACTGGGGCTGTGGCAAATTAGTTTTGGGTGGTTTGTTATTGTAAGGTTTTCAGATACCAGTAATAATATTGCTATAGTGTATAAATTTATACGTGCCAGTGCCCAGTAAAAAAGGTGTCATTATAAAGCTTTCTTTAGCAGTGCAATGGAGATAATGCATAATCATCAATATTGATATTAAAATAACTAATAAATAACAAATAATGCAGACTTCTGCAGAATCAGACTTAGGGCACATGGTTTGCTTTCCCCATACTTTGTAACAGTTTAAATATATTTTAATGGTGCAGAAAATTGCATCTGCATATATTATACAGGTTTTATTGGGTTTTTTTTTGTTGTTATTTTTTTTTACAAAGCAAGTAAAGTAGTTCATGTGAATTTTTCAAATACAGCCAAATGTTGAATCAAATATGTTCTATATGTTCAACAGTTAAATATAAGCATCATTAATTCAATAGTCAAATAGCCCCATTCTGGAGAATGTTCAATTTAGTTTTTAAGGGATATGTTTCCTTAAAGTTACCCAGCATCTCTGATTAGTTGTCAGGAGAGTTTTAAAAATGTGCAGCTATTGTTCATGCGATTGTGGCTTCGCTCTTTAAGTTCTTCAGATCAGGAAGTGTTTAACCAGGGTTAATTAGCTGATATTTGCTGCATGCGCGGCCTGGCAGTTCTTCTCAGCCACTGATCTGACAGGAGTCGTGCCCTCTAGGGTCCCGTGGCTCAATTATGGGGCCTTACACCGTAAGTCTTTCAGAAACATAAGACAAGCTCAATCCCAGGTTTCCCTTCAGTTCTTTTGGGTGCAACATCATCTTTGAGATCAGGAAACCGTCATCTCCACAAATATAGACTGATTCTTGATTTTCACTTTACATTTAAAATTAGTTGCTGATTTACTAATGCAGACATTCTTTTTTTTTTTTTATTTAACAGCCCTTCTTGAGTATACATACACAAATACAAACCCACTACAAGGCCCAGTTTCCTGCTGACAGAGCCAGACTCCCTCTGCTGCTGTTATTCTGTAAACACATGCCCTATCGACTGCTCCTCATTGTATATGACACACAGGTACCGAACTAAAACTAGTTACAAAAAGCCAAGCTAGTTCATTTATAGAATTGTCTATTTTACAAACCTATATGGTGGATACTGTCCACTGTTAATTTAATTTAAGGATTACAAGGACAAATGCATATTTTACACAATGAAACATTTAAACATTTAATTTCTACATTTAAATTATGAAAATTTGCTTGAAAACAGGACTCTAACAAAAAAAGAAATCCCCAAAAATATACACAACTATGAGGAGTTCATAAAGTACAGAGCTTTTGCTAAATTGGGTAAATGCAGTATGTTAATTCCATTACAAAATGTACAACGTTTTAGCAGAAATCTAACTTACTACCCACTGTTAATATCTATTGCTTGGCATAAAAAAGTGATATATCATTTTCTCTCTTTTTTTTAGAAGTGTGCATTAGTTCTTGTGTGTTGTTGTTCTATTTATTTATATTTTAAATTAACAAATAAAAATGAAGTCTCCTTCTGACAAAGTGCTATTTTGACATTGCACTCGGGTTTTTCAATTTTTAATTTGTCCTTGCAAAAAAGTGTGCCTCAAATGATCTAAGATCTAAGATAAACAAGAGTCAGACATGTGTCACCCTTTTTCCAATTATCATTAATAAGAGGCGTATTTGGAGGGAGAGGCCTGAACAAAAACACTCGCCGCCGCTCCTCAGTCATCAAATTAACTTGTCATTGGAGCGTCTGCCTTAACCCTGCACGCTTACGGGAAAAAAGACCATTCTAGGTTCAGAGTGCCATGTAACATTCAATTACAATTTAACAGCCGGCGCTCTATTAGCTGGTGTTCATTTCAGGGTTGGAGGAAAGGGGTCGTGACCTGCTCCTCCGTGCGTCTCAAACAGGTGCTTCGCGGGGGCTGACAAACGCAGAGATTACGTCCGATACAAAACACACCTGGTCAACTCAATCTCAGCCATCGTCCCCTCGCTGGAGTTTGTCTGTCACATGAAAACACACACACTCAGACAAGTACACACTCAAGTGGAAATTCAAGCTGACAGTCAACATCTCAAATAAATATATTTCTCCATCTTTTTGTTTTAAGATATTAAAGTAATTTCTATAATTGTTTGAAACAAGTCCACTTTTCCTAATTCCCATCTGTGTCCTTGACAACGGGGTCACAGCGGAGCCCTCTCTTGGCAGCTGCGCCAGATGGTGAAGAGACGTGAAAGAAAGTAAAAGGGGGACGGAGGGAGAAGAGAGAAGACTTCAATGTCAAATGGAGAATTAGAGTTATTTCCCAGCCTTTTGAGTTGGCTTTACCTGTCCACTGCCCCAGAATGACAAGCCGATAGCCTTAGGCAGCAAAAGTCAGCCGCGACTGCGAAAAGAGCTGGAAAAATCCCTACCTGTTTAAAGAATCGTTTGAACTCCTAATTGTCCAGAGCCTTTGGCAAATCAGAGGGTGTTAGAGAGAAGATCCTGTCCAAACAGACAAGAATAAGTCAACTCTTCTCAGCAGCTTTGCAAGAACAGCAGTCGAGACAAATAACGGGCAAAAAGAGATTGACGAAAGATGGCCGACAGGACAGACATGTTTTTTCTGGACATGTTAAAGCCACAGCCCTTCTTATTTGTCCTTTATTGACACTGAACAATGTCAGTTTTAAGTTGACTGCACTTTTTTGCCAAGTGTTTTCAGAGGATACTTACACAGCTGCATTTGTAGTAGATGAGTAACTTACAATGCTTCCCCAATTTTATTTTATTTTTTTAAGAAATGGGGCAAGAACAGGTGGTCGTCCACACATTCGCCATTACATTGTAAAAAAAATAAAAAAATAAAGGACATCAAAAGGGATTTCTAATCTGTGAGGATTCATCTTATTTTTCATTAATCCTGCATATCATAAACATTTTAGCTAAATAAGGTAAAAATAACACTAGTATTTATCAAGAAACATCCTAATTTCAAGAAGCATGCGCTTAGTGTCAGCAAGAAAGTCCTGGGTTACTTTGTGGCTGTACACTGCATGAGATTCTCAGAGCAGTGGCTCAGATCTAACGGCTGCAGAGACACTGACATTAGTTCATGGCAATCATAAAACAAATTTCAACTTAAAGCATTTAGAGAAAGAGGATGACAATGTTGTAAGTACATGTCTAAAGTATTCCATAAATAAACAGTGTGTGACAGTCACCACACTCTTGTTCAAATATGGCTTTTAAAACAACAGTGAGACTGTTCCAGTCGGGCTGCAGTCGAGGCTAACCAGTTGCACTTCTCTCCTGTGACAAAACACTTGAAAGGTAATATAATCGGGGCGAGTGTGCAGAAATAGAGCAGGCTACACATTGGTCACAGTAAAATGTTATTTAGCCACTTTGCCTGTCAGCATCCTCTCACCCCGCACTACAAGACTTAAATCTGGTTCTTATCGAGAGCAGAGTTAAATGTAACCAAACAAGTGCCAAAAGGTGGGCACCGGTCTGCACGTGTTCAGTCCCCATAGTAGCTTGAAAAATAAGCAGGCGACGCATTGACGACATCCTGGGCCCCACTGGGTATTTCTGAAAGGCTCAGAGCACTCCTGTTGGGGCCGCTGCGTCAAACTTAGGAAGAGCAGCCACAACAAATGCTTTAGCTTTTGTTTAGAGCTCAATTCAACCAGTTCTGCTTCAGAGAAAGAACGCACAATAAAAAGTACTGTACTTTTAGTTAGCAGTAATGCAACTCAAAATGTATCAGTCATGGTTGCAAGATGCTTTTTACATTTCAGTAATACACTACTTCTGCATAAAAAAGTATCTGCTTGATTAGAGAAAAGAGTAGAGGGACAAACAAACACAAATAAAATACCTGCTCCTGTAATGTGGTTTCAATACACCGAAGCATGTAAAAAGTGATGTAGGAAAAGAAACCTGGATAAAATTCAGTTTTCCACTTTTGTTGGTGTGCTCCGTTCCCTCACAAAGAGACATGCTATGACTTGTCATAGTCCATTACAGATGCAATCAGACCACGTCTCCTCCTCAGCAGCTGGCAAAAAGGCCCCTCCATTCATCACCACATCTCTTCCACTCATAGACCTTTCCCTATTATTAGTGTTAATACAAGGCCAGAGGACACGGGGAGAAACAGGCCTGGCAGCCCTTAAAAAGCCCAAATGTCATTGCGTGACATGCTGCCAGCTGCCGGCGGCTTTGATACGCTCGGGCTGGATGATGCTTATTTGATCGTTTCATTAGAAAATTTGGTCTAGGTGTCAAAGAGGTTCCCTATGTCTGTGCTGCAGCTATTAGGCTCAATTATAGCTGCCAGAAAGAGGGCGAACTGAGCTGGCTCTGTGTGCTGCATTCAGAGTGGCCTTAAAGAGCCACTGAGAGAGTCACAGAAATTGCTATTCATAACACTTAATGACTTATGAATTAAGTTTTCCTTCTAATTATTTGTAATAACACAGGCAACAAAAAGAAATCCCATATTTGCCTTTGGAATCACCACACCTGACTGGGTCCCTTCTCCAACTTTTAGCAGTATTTGGGATTTAAACTGTTTTGTCTGATTAGTTGTTCACATACGCATGCTTTTTCTAGTTGTTAAAAAACAAAAACAAATTAATAAAAGGACTTTTGTGACAACTTAAACTTACAGTCCTTGTTAGTCACCTATTTATGCTTTCAGCTTAAACTATTAAATAGATTTAAACTAAAAATATGGCAATTATTAAATTCTAACCTTTTCATTTCTGTGACCATGTAGTGTATATAATACAGCTAGCCCTGAGGAAAAAGAGTCAGGGCAACATTACCATTTCAACTGTCCGACTTGAAATTGCCTCTATGACGTATGCGCTCATACATGTGCTGCTTCTTATTTTTTTGGATCCACTTACAGATTAGATGTAATAGATGTGCCGGGAAATGTGCAGCTGAAGGAATGTCAACCACATGTTCAAAAATAAATAGACCTGTGAGAATTGAAACAAGCACTCATAAGGTTAATCAAATCTAATTTCTTCATGGTTTCTCAGCTTTGGTCCACCAGCATTTTGCCTGTCATTGTATTATTGTAGATTTCTTCTGAGCAACAGTAATCCAGCCATAACTAGGCCCTGCCACACTAAATTAGCTGCAAACAGATGTAAAGCAGAGCGAGAGGGTGCATTTCTCACCTTGTGCATAACAGGCTCAGAAAGGCCACGTACCAGCACCACGTGGGGAAATTAACTAATTACAAAATGGAGGGTCGGCTGATTTGGACTGGTGTCCGATTACAGAAAATACTTTTCTTCTTATGTTGTTTTTTTGTGGTTGGTTGTAGCAGGTAGAGAAACCCCTCCTTCTGCAGCAGTAGCAGCAGTAGCTCTGTTGTGTGCTGTGAGGTGATTATTAGGTTGGTCAGAACAAAAGATGTGAAAGGTTAAGCAGTAAGGTCTGCAGAACTTCCCTCTCACATTTGTTGCAGCCTCATGCAGGCCAAACAGAACGAGTGTTAGAGCTCTGAGACTGAGAGGAGTGACAGGACCCCTCAAGCTCCTCTCTGTTCTTTAATGGACTCCTCCATCTCCATAGCGGGAAAGAAACATCACAACTTCATATTCCCCACATGAGACTGGTTTGCACCCTCCCCATATGATGGTGTTGCCTTTCAGATTCCTAAATGGCTCCATCTCTTTTGCCCAAAGAATAAGTCCTATCAGTGAAATCAAAAGCGATTACACAGCTCACTAGTCATTTCAGATCTCTGTGGCTGTGGGAAGTATGTAATGCAGGCCGCAGCCTCAAAGTCTCTGTTTATTCAGTGAAAGTGCTCTGTAATTTATTTAAAATAATCTATTTTAACAAATAAAGAGGTCATTGAGAGAGCGCATTGCTGCAGGCACACATTTAAATACCTCTCTAAGAGTCTGACTGGCTGACAGGCAGCCGAGCTGGCTGGACCCAGAGGGCGCAGAGGCAGCCCTCCTGCTCTGAACAAAGTGATTCACCAAGATCTCAACCCAACATCACATGGGCCGAGAGAGTACCTGCCCAATGTTGATTTTAAACGGGACACTGAGAACCGATCAGCAAGGCGAGCCCTTTGCCCCTCATCTTATTGAGATGCACACTTTGATTCCTATCCAGAGAGCTTGTTTGAAGAGGGGGTGGGCTCAGGCCCTTGTGGATGTTTGGAGGGCTGGAGTAAATATGACGGATGGGATTACAAGGAAAGCCTCTCAGCAATTTCGAAGAGCTTGAAATAGAGCTGGTTTTTCCTGCATACCAGTGTATCTCCCCACTTGCTCGGTGCGGTAGCTTCAGCAGCTCAGGTGCACTGTATCGACATTATGTCTTGTGTCAGATGGATCCTGACTGCACCACGGAGCAGGATGCTTCAAAGGAGGTCAAAGAGAGCAGGCCCTTCCAACTGTAATATTCTCTGTTATATAAATGGAGCCAAGTACTTTGCTTTATTTGGACTTGTTTGGCCTTATTTGTTTGTACACACAGCTTTACAGATGCAGAGCAAAGTTTCCCCCTACTTCAAACATACTGTAAATCACACAGTATGGGATATGTTGATGCTTATAAATAACGCATTTCCATCAATAAATCATAAATATTATCATTTTCTAAAATTCTGGCCAACAATAGTCTCATCAAAAACACCTTTAACTGTACCTTTTTCCTCATTAAAAGTTTTTCCATGCCACATTTTGGCAGAGTCATCCTGGACGAGGTTGGGAGCACACAGGCTCACTCACCGATGAATCGCATACATTCAGTAGACGTGTGAGGCTCAAGAGCTAACAAAGTGGCTAATTTTTGAGCACACACAGAGGGGGAACGAGGAAGACTGACATTTCACCAAACTTCTCTACAAAAACAGTGGCGGAGCATGACTGGCATCTGGTGCAATAAGTGGTTGGTTTGCAGCGAGTCTCTTCTGTTCTGGCCAAAGAAAACCCAGTTTAGTAAAACCACTGCTTCCTAATGTCAAGAGAAAAGGACAGAAAGAACTTAAAGTTGTGAAAAATTGTTTCATCGCAATCGCTTCCTAACATGTTGAAATATGAGGATGTTGTCATTTTCCCCAATAGCTAAAAGTTCATTCTCTGTTGATCTAGACAGATAACTTCGGTCGTACCTCTGATGGTGAACAGCACCATCTGTACAGCTCACATTGTGGTCTGGGTCAGCGAGTAAGGCTGATGGATTACTTTACTAATGATTTTGGCCTGAGAAGGAGCTTGTTTTAAAAGGCAGACATTTGGCGAGTCAGTTTAGGTTTCATACAATGTTATGAATTGGCAGAGTTATGTGTAGCGCTCCTCTTCAACAGCCAAACTCAACGCTTGATTATTTAATTTTCTTGTTTTACAACCCGGACTTAATCTGCAGAGCAAAGAAACAAGAAATTCAATCAGCACAACTAGTTTTTTTTAAAACCTTAAGCCAGTAGAATTTTTTTCATTCACAAAAATATGTCATGCTGATGATGGCTGCTTTTTCCGATCATCTGCGTGGCTGAACGTAACATAATATAGTGATTCACATTTGAGATGTTTGCATGTACTGTACCACCAGCGGAAGATGTCCTCCAAGATGGAGCCCACCCAGACTGCAGTGTTGTGAGGGAGCGTGCCCCTTACCTCCCTTTGGGGGCAACAAGGTCCTGTGTCCACATTTCTAGCAGGCCTGTCACTCACAGTAGGGGAGAAAGGGTTCTGTCTTGGGGTCAACACTTATGTTCTCCAGCTAAGAAAGCAAGTCCGGCTCTCAAGAGGACAGGCTGCAGTTCAACACAGCATGCTTTGTGTTGCATCTCTACAGACGAGATGGGAGGGGCCCGGAGATGAGCCCAGAAGATGTGAAACCTGATGGAGAAAAGGAACAGGCAACATTTGTATTTCAAAAGAATTTAAAAAGGAAATACAGTATATTTGGTTTGGAGCACCTGTGGAAATACTGCGTGCTGGTTTCAGGTGATCAATTCATTGCTATGATGCACAATACTTCTTAAAAAGGTAAAGACATTTAAATGCAAAGACAAAAGACCTTGGACAAATCTGATTCATAACAGTTTCACTAAAAACAAAGTTCACCACAATAACAACCATAATACCTTTCTGACTAAGGGCTATGAATAAAGTTTGGAGCTGACTGCGATGTTTGTTCATATTAAGCTGCAGCTCTTCACAGAGTGCGAACAGATGATGTCATATACCCTTTACCAAGGAATGGTGTGTCTGCTGCCAATTTGTCTGTCTTTGAACTTCTAATGAAGTTAGTTGGGATTAGCATGGACAACAGTTCTTATACAAGATAAAAGAAGCGTGTTTAGGTCGCTGTCACCTCTTAATGTAATTTGGCACATGGTGCTATGTGCTTCTTATGGTGTAGGGTTTCTTTTAAGTGGCTAATGCCTGTGGTGGGTGAGCACCCATGGGGGACAAGAGAGGTCAGTGTTTTAGGTGGAAGCGTGTAGAATAGGTGTGGGCGATCTTCCTGTCATTCAGCACTCATTCATCTGGGCTCTGGTGACATTTGACCTCATGCAGACGCACCTCAACCCACAGCTTTAGCAGGACAACACGTTCTGTAAAAACATGTATCTTGAGCAGGTTTAGAGTGAGTCCTGTGATTTCTTTTAGTTCATTTATCTTTTAATATTGACAACTGTAACCATTATCAAAAGAGAATGAGCTTAACAGATGAGCTCAATATTGGAAGTTGGCCTTTCTTGTGTAAATTTTTTGATGAACAATAATACTAGGACAAAAAGCATTCAGTGAATCTAAAAAAACTAATATTTTTGTGTTTGTGGTTGTTTTTTGGAGTTTAAGAATCTATGTCACACCTACATATGGTTCATATTACTCATCCAAGCAACACAGGAAAGGTTAAGATAATGTCCAAAGTGGAAAAAATTGAGCTGTTAACTTGGGAGTGATCCTAAGCAGGACATCCACTATTTGTCACCTGAGGCGTCCAACCAGCGCCAGCTTCTCACAAGCTCTTTTTCCATCCCTCCCCTTACTGTATGTCTCACAAAATGTAGATGTGTTGCAAACCTTTAATTAGCTTCCCAATGTTACAACTTCTCCATTTCATTTGCTGTACTTGTCAATGCACTTTGCCAAATTGGCAGACATCTGTTGATAATTATTGCCCAGTCTCAGAAGAGAACTAGTGACATTTAATATTTCCTCACCACTTGAACAAATAAGCTATAATAACTGCAAGATACTTGACCACAGGAGTGGAGGAGATGCTGCATGAATGGCACTGTACACTTTAGTCAAATGTAACTTTCCATAGTATTTTACTTAGTATGTGTTGGAAAAAGGGTATCAACTTAAAAACGCACCACCCACCAATTCCCAAACCACAAAAACTTAAACACTGAACAAACATTATAAATCACTACTTATAAACACTCACAAACGCCATACTACGCACATATACTGACATTCACACTCTTGTAGCTGATGCACTGCCGAGGTGTTGCAGAACTGCAGAGCATCAAGAGACATTCACAAAACACTCATTAACTTCTTTTACAAAGCTGCCTTTGTGACCTGCCAGACCCTTGGCCACTCTAGCCTGCTCTCTCTGCTGCTCTTTCACTTTTGTGTAGCCTATACACGGAGGGTTTCTAGGCCAATGAGAACACCCAATAGGATTAGCTTACAGTATGTGGTTATCTGTTCATTTTCTGAATTGTCATGGGGCTTATTGTGAGCCAGAACGACAATGTTATTTTTGATTCATTTTTGTATTTTGGAGTTGGTTTCCGTAGAAGCAGTCAATGACAAATAGGAAAACACAGGACTTGGATTCACACCTCAGTCCTCAGAGATAGCTGTGGCCACAGGATCAACAGACTATTTTATTAGGTCATAAATTATTTATCAGATAAATCTAAAATTAAAATCTTTTTTGACATAACCTTAACATAAAATGCAAAAGTAAAGGGACAGCATAAAATTGTTGTGACTAAACTAATATATCATAAGCAGTGTGAGAAGTCTTTGCTTTTAGTGCCCAGTAGATGTCTGCTTCTACATTTTGTGTGAGAGGACATACCTGTTTGCAGTAAATTACCTTTTAAGGTACAGTGACATAATTTTATTAGACAAACAGAGCCTAGAAAATCAAATATTGATTAAATCATAAGAGTAAAAATACTAGATGTCTGTATGTTGTAATGGTAGCTGACTTGTAATCATTTTCAAATAATTTAAATTTTTATGTTATATATTCGCAGTGCTGCTGAAATTGTCTTTATGAATTTTTGTAACTTTAATCAACTGATGCGCACATATGCTGGTATTAATATTATATGAATACAAGAACTTATATCCAGGTTGTCTTTTGGATCTTGAGTTGAACATCACTTGAATCAGCAGTTTTGGCACGAGTGAGCCGCAGAGTGATGAAGCTGCTTCTATTCAGTAATGAATTTACCACAAGGCCCTGCTTCCTGCTTGCCTTCTGATCAAAGTGAGCAACCTGCTCAGGTTTCATCAACCAGGAGCAAAGGGGGGAACGCGGCTTGTTTCTTTTCCTGCAGATGAGTGGAGAGACGTGGGGAAGAGGTCAGCGGCACACCGGGGGATTCCCTGACAGCCGCCCTACCAAAGACCACCAAGGAGATGAGATGAAGTGACATGCTGCATTCTTCTCCTTACTCCCCAAGGGCAGTGCAGACACAAAGAAGGTGTAAACATCACAGCATTTGGACTTTTCTGCGCAGTGAGGGCCTATCCTTATGTATGTCATTATTTACAGTATATATGGCCACTGTGCTGAAGCTGGAAAGAGGCTGCAGTCGAAATGCTGTTTTATAAAGGCATACTTGTATGACTGACTGCAGTTGAGTCAAGAGTGTAAAGATGGAGGGAAACAACCTTCATGATGGATGATAGAGAAATAAGTATCTGGGCTGGAGGAAACTCTTAATTACAAGATGGGAGGCACATACTCAGTCATCCCATGGGGGGTTCTTAGGGCCTCGGCCTCATGAACTGAACAGTGTGGTGAGGGGACGGACCAGAAGCAGCACCTTAACCAACCACAGTGCATAAGCCGCTTGACCCCTTTACCACATGCAATTGCTGCCTCTACACATCGAGAGCCATCACATAATCAAGTGCTTCTCTCTGCCTCACACCAAAAAAGACACCCATCTGAATACAGCCCCTCTCGTTTATTGCCTTATAAAAAGAATTTTGGTCAGTTTTTGCAACTCTAAAAAGAGTGTGCTGGTTTCCTCTACATAGTGCTCCATTCATCATTGGCTGGTGTAGGGAGACCTACTGCTCTTATATTTCCTGTAATTGGAGTGGCAGAGGTCCAAAGGTTGGCATTAATATTAAAAAAAGCAGCAAAAATGAATTATTTCCTGACAGTTGCTTGCTTTTGCCAACTAATATTTTGGTAATCAGTTATGTTCCACCAAGTTGTTGTCTTTGTTTGGTTACAAACCAATTTGTCACCTTTATACTTCCAACTTCCTCTTAGGTCAAGAGGCCCCTGTGGCACCCTAAATGCTCTCCACAAGCTTATGGGGCTTGGTGGTGAATCTGGGCCTGTGAGGCATAATTCTCCCTGTCAAAATACAGAGGAAAGTATGATCCTTTGCCACAAAGTCCCATGTTGCTGGACTCTAATAAGCCAACGACTATGAGATCATTTTTTAATGTTTGCTTGTTAACTTTTATTGAAGTAGACTTTATTGTTCATTAAAACCAGTCATGGGAATTGTGTTGCTGTAAAAGGGACACTGTAAACAGATTAGTTTATTGGATGAAAAGACCAAATTTGAAGATAAATTATGTCATTAACACTAAAGCACAGCTTGGTTTTGCCAAATTTGATGTTGAAGAAAAATAAAAACCTGTTCTGCACTTGACCACTTTCTCAAAATGGGCTGTTGTCCAGCAGCTACATGTAGTCACTTGAAGGGTTTGTGTTACAGTGCATATTGACATTTGAACTGAATGTTTCGAAATATTGGCCAATCATGTAGTTTGACAAACGTAACCCTCATTGAGTGTTTCTTTTTTGGTGAAAAGAAAACATGTGGAGATGATCATTTACAGGAATGTTTTCTTCCATCGTGCAATGCTGGAGTGCACACACTGTAGACATGAAAATGAACTTTAAAAAGGGAAACAAGACTAAAAAAGGAGCTTTTGATAGAATGAACTGCACCCAACTGTGAGCTGGACCTGACACATGGGAAGTATAAATAAACGTGCTTATTATGCCAGGATTTCAACAAACCACTCACTAAATGGAAGATTTTATTTCAAATTAGTCGATCTTGAGAAATCAGATGTAATGCTAATCAGAGGTGATGGATGTTAAATTAGTTTTGGTTTAGTTTGATTTAGATGTTACACAGATTTCCCAAGAACAGGGTTGTGCTTTATTTAGTAGCCTGCACCTGCTGAGCGGCAATATATTGCTCATAAATATTTAATGAAAATAAGTGTCACAAGAGAGATTACTATCAAAGTGTATCTTTTAGCTTATTACTAATTTTACTTTTTGATACATTTGTAAAAATACAGCTTGTATGTTTAAACTCTTAAATACCTGATGTTTGTTTGGATTTTTGTTGCAGTGTAATTAGGTCCTTATGCATCAATATATTTGCACAAAAAGCTTAAGAGGTTGGATTAGTCACTTTCAAAGGCCTTTTTATTGGCAAATAAGAATAAATGACTTTGCTCTTGACCATCACATGCATTAAGATGTTTTCTTTTTCAACGCAGTCAATCATGTGATTTGACATACAAAAATACACCAAGACACTTAGCAAAGAAAACCTCATTTATAACACACTTGAGTGCACATATTACCCACATGTAGGTAATGTGTGAATGCTGTATGAGTGCTACAAGAGCCACTTTAGCTTGTGTTTGCTTTAATTAATGGAATTGGCAATTAAATTAACACTTCAATTCTGTCTCAAAACAGAGGTGGCCTCATGTGACTAAAGTTCAACTGCTTAAGCACAGGGTTGTGTCTGGGGTAATAATAAGTGGACAGCCCCGTGAAGAAAAACTGCTCTAACATGAAACAGTGCTAAGAGCATTACCCTTCATGGTGGGTGCGTCAAGAGACTTTTTCTTGTTTACTTTAAGCTGGCTGCCTTTTAAAAGTGATAGAACGCAGGTTTCCTCTTGTATTCATGCACTGTGAGTCTTGGATGCTACGTACAACATGAAATATTTGTGTGGGAACATCATCGTGGTTCAAATATATTGGCAATGGCAATGGGGCATAAGGGCTTCCCTATTTGTGCCACAAGATGAGAGGGTGTATTTTTTTGCTGGCGCCAGAGGCCCTGTGAACCATGGGTTGATTAAACGGGTGATCACAGGTCCGTGCTGACAGTGGGTGTGTTTGAATACTGCTCTCCGGGGCTGAGACAATGAGCTTGGAGCTTGGACTGAGTAAGAGGAAAAGATGGGATGTCTGTTTGGGGTTTGTGGTTAAAGGATCATCTGTCAGTTCATGTTAAAAGTGTCAAACACCTCACCACTGGTTTGGTCCCCGTCAAACAAATCTGGTTCAAACGATCTTGTAACTGGAACAAATAAAAAATAAATAAATAAAACGAGCATTTCTGAAAAAATGACAAAAATACATGCTTTACTTTAGACCCATATATATTACATTGTTTTAAATGTCTACCTGTACCAGCTAAAAGATTATCATGTCCAAATGGGAGAGCAGTAATGTGACTATTGAGAAAAATAGTGAACTTAAAATGGCTAAATCATGTATTGAATGTCTGTTCATTATCTGCTAGCTGTGAAACTAGACCAAATATGAACATATAATTGGCCCAGAAAACAGACAAAATACACTTTAAACGTAAACCCATACTGAAAGCCTGAAAGACAAATTATGTGCATATCACGTTATCCACATCAAGGATATGATTTTAATCAAGGCAAATGTCTGATGAATGGCATGAACATTAATACCAGTCACTGTAGTAAATCCACAAGTATAGATGCCCATGACTATGACATCCTAAAACCCTGCTGTAATAGCAGTAATATTTGGCTTGAAAGAGCACATGATATTTATTAGCAAACATTAAAATTTCCATATGTATATTATTTTTCATTGTGGGAGAAAGAATGCGCATATTAAATCCAATCCAGGTGTGATGCATTGCTCTACTGTCATACAGCAACAATGTACTAATAACATTAAGGTCTTGTTTTGTTTGTTTGTTTTTATTACATCTATCGAGTGCTTATTTTCTCACTTGCTATATATATATATATATATATATATATATATATATATATAAATGGATCAAAGGAGCCATAGTTTCCCTATTTGTGTTTCCATATTTGGTGTAAAACAGTAATATGTGGATTCAGCTTTTCCCCACTTGATCCTGCCATTATTTATCGCCATTGACGCTCTGCGCAGGCCCACAGGAAGTGAAGCGTAAGTGCAACAGGAAAAGGGGAAGGTGGACGGTGTGATCCCCAGCATGTAAATCAAGCTTTTTTATGAGGCTGGCCACCCTGAAAGATGAAGTGCTCTTGTTGTGAAAGAAAACAGTGGAGCAGTACACATGTCATAACATTGACACCTAGAAGGGGGTCGGCTGGGATCCATCCTCAGGCCACGGCTCCTATATGCCCTCTTGGCCTAAGACACCACCAAGCTCCTGTTGCTTGAGACCCCTAAAATGTATTAGTCCCTCACACACTCATCTCGCTCTCTCGTTTTCAGTGCCCTTCCTTTCTTTTCTCTGTTGGTTCCTTACGATGACTTGAGTGTTGCCCGGCTTCTGTTCATGAAAACACTTTCTCAAACAATAAACAAAGGTCCTAGGTGGTCCTGTCAGAGGCGCTGTCTTCATAGAATAACCAGTTACCACAGGAATCTCTTCTAGTGCCGTCTGTGGACAGCCTACACTCTCATAAGCACATTCACCCTATTTACATCATTGTCAAAAGCTCCTTAAATTGTTTTAGTACAAATGTCACAGTCCAAATTGCTGCTAATTGGATTTGCTTCACATATTCAGGCGGGACACTGACAAAATCTGGCTTGTTATTAATACTTAGGCCCAGTGGCAGTGATAAGAGGGACTTTTCAAGTGTATATTTTTAGATGTTTGCGTGTAAAAGGTTGCTTTTTTAACTCTAGCTGTGTTGAATCAACTACTGGTCATGTCAACAACATGTGTGTGTATGTACTGGAAGGAACACTTTGGTGTTTGTGTGGAAACACTTTGTCACATTTCATTAGTTCATGTGAACCACTTTACTTGCCTTTTGCCCAGGTTACGTCAGCTCTCAGAGCAGTTACATCAACATATGATGCTTAATGTAATAAAAGCTCTTTAGTTGCTGACCTTTGACAAAGGTTATCTTTAAAACTCGATTGGACACTTTTGTTTCCACCTCCATTTTCAACAAAGTCAGCAAGATTTAATGTTGTTGAAGCTGATCTAATTGCAATAGCACCAGAGGTACTTTGCAGGAAGCTCTGTGTTTACCCTTGAATATGTGACAGGAGCTCAAGAGATGGCTGGTATAATGGGGTTTATTTACGTTCACACTCACTTTGAGTGCGCAGTGTCTGGCAGTCTTAGTAGGGGAACACGTTCTTGCTGAGAGACGTCATTGGTGCCGCTGCACATAAAAACTGTGCCGTGGGGTCACTCACAAGGATTATTCAAATTGAACGGGCAAGAGTTGGAGAGGAGACTGTAATGGCAACTTATTAAGAACTTTGCCTATATTTAACTGCTGAAATACTGACTTTGTTAGAGCCTTCATTGGCTACTTTCAATATTGCCTATTATGGTATCTATTTTACATAAGACATTATGTCGGTCTCCTGTCAGAATTACATATAATTTCCGCAAACATTAATGTTTTGCCTTTTTTTTTTTTAGGTTATTGGCAAAACAAAGATCAGAACACAAAGAAGGAAACAGTTGAAAGAAATTTGAAGGTGTTGTATAATCAAATAAGTAATTATTTTTAAAAAATGTAATTAAAAGTATAATTTATCTACCTTGTTTGTATAATAATTTAGTGATTGATAATACTGTTAATTGGTAACTGAAATGCTGTATCTAAATGTATATGATTACACTACTATGGTGTATGTGTCAAGAACATTTAAAAGGGTCATTTAAAGTTTGAAATAAAATCACACACTAGCAGTATTTGAATTTGAGGACCGTCTATTTGGAGTCACTGTATATTTATGCTGGAGTGTTTAGCTTGGCATCCCTCTGCTGATAATTTATGACACGTCTGGTGTCAATCTGCCATCACCTTCCTCATAAAAGGTCCCCAAATCATGAATATATTCTTTAGATGGCAAGAAATGCTCATTATAAGTTGGGTTTTATTTCTGGAGGATCTTTTTCATAGCTGTAAATTTGGTTTCACTCAATGTGTCTCACAGAAAATAGGTGTCTGTCTGTGGTGGCCAGTATCAGGACATATGGCTCCACAACAGAAACTGAGCAGCATTAAGTTTTAGGGAAAAACATCATGCATGCATTACTCCTCTAGTTATTCAGCATCACGATACAACTTTTTGTGTATCATCTGCTTGTCACAAAACAAAAGTCAGATTATTCTTTCAGTATATATATTTTTATTCTACTATCAATTATAGCCAGCTATCAATGTGAAATCATTTTAGTATATTTAGTCTTCTAGTCTTAATACTTTAAGAATTATTCTCAAGTGGTGAATGGAGTGTGGAGGTTATTTTTATTTATTCATTTACAAAGGTTTTAATTTCTCACATATTGCTCTAGGTTAGACATTAAAATGTCTTGCTGAAAGGTTTCAGTTAGAATATTCTGCATTGCGGCAAATGAGGAGGCTGGAGAGAGGGCAGGTCAGTGAATGTTTCATTATATCTAATGTTGCCTTCCCTGAAGCGCTCTCCAAAGTAAGCGAGCTGCGTGAGCTGGAGCTCGAAATGCTCAACCCCCTTGTGACCACTTGGAGCAAAGCAACTCTCCACTTTCTTATTTTCGCCCTCAAACGAGAGCCTCTGCATAGATTATGTGTTTGAACACAGTAGTGCTTTTTATTTCACTTGATTTTTGCTTGCACATTTAAAAGGGTAGGGTTTCATTCCAAATGGGTGCCTGACATGATGAAAACAGGGCTAATATTTTTAGATTGATAAAGAGGCAAGTGACGAATCATTTTGTTACATGTTACAAACGCTGATATATGTAAACTGTAACCGTTTGGTAATCTGATGAGATTTATGGTTTAGGAGCACATCAGTTTTTGTTAGCTGTTAAGGTGATTATTCAGGGCACATTATTGATTAAAACATTTTTAATGAAATAAAAAAATGTTTAAAGACTGTCTACTCAGATATAGTGTGGGTCTAGTTTTATTTTTCATAAGAAAATCAGTGGTTGTACCTGAGTGTCACTGGGAATGATGTTAATTGGCTCCATTATTGCCCTAAATGGTTAATGACAGTGATTAGGTACACACAGAGCTTTGTGAATGTGTGCACTATAACAGCTGTGTGTAAGCCTCGCTGCAGCCGCCTGCGAGGTTTCTGCTTTGATTTCCCTGCGCCGGCATGTGCGAGGACTTAGCGGCCGAGCTCCAGACATCTGTTGAATATTAGGGGCAATAACAGCTGGGCGGACCTCAAACATGGTCACCCACTTCACCTCGCCGTGTCTCTGAGGATAACCCCAGCTGCCTCACACTCCAGATGACAAGTGCCCGTTCAGCGGCCCGCTGAGCTCGAGGCCTGCCGATGATGAGCCAAGCGGCCTCACTTCAAAACAATCTATCAGAAACCCTCTCCTCCTCTTTCTCCTCCACTTTCTCCCGCTGTGCATGGGAACAAAGTGGGTGGTGTACAGTGATTTCACCACCACGATATCCCACCATGTTTTATTTCTCATAAAGTGTCAGCTTGTTGTTGAAATAAATCTTAGCTCCACGGTGGTTGTCAGTCAACCTCTCCTTTAATAAAATGCAAAGAGAAGGGCTGGCCATACAAGCACAAAAAAAAGTTGTAGTAATTGTTAATTTAAGTTTTACAAAATGTTACTTTTGAGCTGGAGAAATGTAGAATTCAGCCTTTAAAAACTATGCAGCAAATAGAAACAACATGAACTGAATCACCTGATTTGCAGAAATTTAAACGTTTGAAAGTTACCTGTCACTGCCACCTTGCAGAGTTGCCCAGAAAAGCTTTAAAAGTGCTATTCAATACTGATATCAATAACCACATTCATATCCAGCTCCACTCACTCACCGCTGTATAACTTACTACAGAGTGTGTAACATTTTAAGACGGACCATTGCATTCTGGGTGTCGTTATGGAGTCCCATTTTATGACCTTGTGATTAGTGTTTTTATGGCGGTAGGGGGGTCTGCAGATGGTCTATGTAAACTTGTCACACTGAGGGGCTCTTGTCAGCCAGGGAAGAGGAGAAGGAGAGCTCTGTTAAAAAGCATGGATAAACAGAGGCAGAGTGCCCTCTTCTGGAGGCCTTTACCATTTACAGCAGAGGACGGATGAATGTCATTAGTGAATGTTACAACAGGCATTTTCATATGGTGCTTACAAAGTATAGAGTGTGCAAATGAGTGTTTTGTGTGTGTGTGTTATTTATTTTTTCCAGTGTGGCTGTAAATGTACTAAATCTTGGCCCATCTTGGTACTTGTGGTTAGGATTCTAATGAGTTGTATACTTTGATTAAATATATATTGATAACAAATTTAATGCGCTATACACAATGCGTTGTGAGTTGAGTTATCTCAACTTTAACACTGTGCTCTGGGTGTATGTGGCTGAAGAAGGAGGTGTTCCTGATGACCCTTACATCCTGCTCAGTGAGCTGGCATTAACAGCCCATGTGTTAAGAGTTTTACACATAGGCTCTAGTTTCAGCAACATGGTCCCTGTCTCACATATGTACCACACATGAAGCCAAACCAGTGGGACATATTTGAGACCATTGAGGGCCATGTTTTTTGCCTTTTGCACTTTTTAAAAATGTATTTATTTATAGGAAACCTAATTATTTTATTTATTTTATTTTTGCCAAAGTTGCTAGATATAAGATTATGAAGGTAATTTATTAATAGTTTCCAATTAAACAGCCAGAACAGGACCTACTAATACTAAGTAAGTAGTATCATGTCAGCTCAATTAGAATAATAATTTACTATTTAAACAATTATCCTAAACAATTGTGCGTGTATATTGTTTATGTGCTTATGTGTCATTTATTTTAGTTCAACTGAATAAGGTCATATGAGACCTGTCCACAGTAACTTAGTCTGAATTCATTTTAAGACATGCTGTTCTCATGGCTGTTATGTAAAGGACAGTGTTTATGAGTGAATCAAATTTCATTTCACACATCATCATACTAAACTCCCACTAATTCATTTGCCACTGAGCAAAACATAAAGAGGAAATGCAGTTTGACAAAAGTGACAAAGTGTATATGTAAAATGAAAAATGTCTATCAAATAACAAATTATAAACTATAATGGATTTACCTCAAATGGTGCATGGACATGTGTAAAATTAATAGAACTTCAAATGTGCTTCTTTGTAATTCAGTGGATCTGTGATAAGAGGAAATCTGTGCACTTTTGACACTGAGCGGGCCCAGCAGTTTCGCTGAAAACTTTTCTGAAGCTACAGCCCACATTTACAGCAAAAAATATCTGTCATCAGAATTAAAAAAAAGAAAAAAAGTTAAAGTAGTCTCACCTGAGACAACTGGGGGTTATTCTTCCTGCTGCTCCTGAGTGAAGACTGGCTCAACTACCGCCCCTTGACCTGCACATATCAGTGTTTTTTGGTTCAGTTTTAAACAAAACTACAGTGTCTAACTAATTTGAATTAGATATAAAATAGATAAACAATAATCTGTGCTTGATTAGCTTGCTGGCGTTGGTTTACAGTCTCTATTAAATGCTATGGTAGCAGAGGAGCTGTGCGTGCAAAGACAGGCATAAGACCTACTGCTAACTTTAGCTGCTTCTAGCAAAGTATGCTGCAAATCAAACTCTACACACTTTTCGAGCAAAATGCATTATTTTTTTAAATAAACTATAAATTACCCTCCATTTTCACACAGTAGCACTGTTTTGCAGTCGCCTCTCGCGCTAATGAGCGGCAGCTGTACCTGCTGCGGAGTGACGTCTTCACGAAGACCACGCCCCCTCTATAATCAGACCCTTATTTATTGTTAGTTTACGCACGGAATTATATTTTATCTGGGGTGTGTTAATGTATTTATTTCACAATATCAGATGTTTATATTAAGTTTTCTGGATTTCAGACTATATTTAAAACGTACAGTGTCTCTTTTTTTGTTTAGTTGCCCAGCTTCTGTGGGATTTTTACTGAACTTTCCACTCTGCCCATACTGGCCACATCTGAGCCATGGCAGCTTCTGTTACCCACTGAGTATTTAACAGATACTTACCATGCTTGTCCAGCAGTTTACTGTCAGTCATAGTGGAAGCATTTCAATGGGACTCAACTAATTGTTGGCAAATGCATCTGCTAAAAAATATACAAATGTCTCAGCTATATTATTAACATGCAGTGCTTGCCTCCCTCAATTTTTTACGATTATTCTTTGTGGCAGCCATCTCATAAGAAAGACATCTTTAATTTGTTTGGATTCAGCTGAAAGGGAGGCATATTACATCTATATTTAACTCAGCGGTGCCTCCACTTGGACGAGTCGGCCGAGCCAGCTTATTTTTTCAGGTGCTTGTACTTTGGACAACGGTGAGCCACAGCCTTAGAGATTTCCACTCAGCAGACCCACGCACTCCCAACAGCACAGACTTCTGGGAAGGCTGAGTGTGACGGCAGGGTTTTGCCAATAGCTGGATGGATAATGATGAAACAATTAATCATGACATGGTCCATTAATGCTGCAGCTCAGGAGTGTGGAACATGGAAGATGGCTGGATCATATAAACATAGACACACCACTGAGGTCATCTAGTAGAGTTAGTCATCTTATGGATCTTCTCATCGGTTAAAGTTCTGGATTTTGCAAACATGCCCCTTTGCTATACGTCATCAACAGGTACCAGAACATGTTGAGGTCAGTGGTCAAAAACAGTTCACTCTCATGTTGTAGTCTCCTCTTTGTGTTCATCCTGCTTGGAGAGGTGGACAAACAAACATTATGAGTAGAGCGTCCAAGGATTGCTATAAAAATAACTCAGAGACAGAAGTTAAGGTGAAATAGTAAAGCAATCAGAGAAATTGAGAACGAGCGTCCCGGTGTGGCAGCATGTTTGTACAGCTGAACACAAGCTGAAGAAGCCCAGGCCCCTCTCTCACACTCCATTAGGCTCTAAGCTCCACGGAGCGTTGCACTCAACACATAAACAGCCTCAGCACTGAATGTATGGAGAGGCAAGGGACACCAGGCTTCACAGTAAGGAACAACAACTGCCTTCTCTCATCAGCACAATGCATTTATACAGACTCTGAAATACAACCCAAAATCTTACTATGTTTTTAGGTATTACAGTCGCCACAAAGTGAAATGCAAGGTCTGAATGTTCCTTTGAGTCCGTGCAGCATTGGATGTTGGACATTTTAAGATTCAAGATTGGGATGAACAGATAATGGGCAGATAATTCAAGAGCATGGAGACAGGGTAATGTCAGGATGGCTGTTCTTTTAAAGCCATGCCGCGGAAAAGGTCTATTAAATTGAGTAAAAATGTATGGCCCTAACGTCAAACTAGACTCTGTCATTTCATTTCATCATTTTATATCAAAATATAATTGAACAAAAGGAAAGATTACAAAAACAAAGCAATGGGACCCAATCTGCAAAACAAAGAAGAACAGTATTCTTCTTTTTTAACACATATAAGTATTCTCTCTCCTTTCACATCAAAGCAGTGCTGCGGGGAATCAACCGAGCGATAAGGTGACAATGGTCAGTTTTGAAAAACCACAAACAGTCCAAGTGCTTCTTTCACCATAAAGGGTATCATATTTTATTTCCATTAGGAACTGGCACCCTCTCAATTTTTACTCACATGTCAAGTCTGCTAGAAAACACGTATTCATCACAGACCGGAGGCGTTTCTGGATACGGGGCCCGTATTAACAGAGCAAGAGCAAGAAATTGTCTGATTTGTTGTGTGTACGTGCAGGTAAAAGCCGCTGTGTATCAAACAGTCTACATTTGGACTTGTTTATAATGTACAAGCTGTGATAAATGCTGACTGGAATGGCATACACATGTGCTAAATGTGTTCTTAGCATGCGAGGTATGTCTACTGAACACACCTGCATGTTTTAAAGGCTTTTTTTTTCTATCTTTCCACTTTCATCCGTTCAGGATTGAGAAGTGACCCTTCACCCTCTTTCTTCTGACAAATGAACAAGGTGTGTAAAGTTTTATAAATACTACATCAAATGAACCAGTTGGGTAAGAGTATCTTTTTGGAGCACTTGTTAATTCAGTTCTTTGATCGAGTATATCTAACTAATTACTACCTACATCTGCATACAAACCCTCGAGACGCCTCCACAACCCAAGTGTCCAGAGCCAGACATGTGATTTCTCGCACGATTGTGATGAGGAGAGCGCTGCTGGAGTGTGACGGCCAAAGAGATGACTGTTTTCCAGCGGTGGAGATCGGCCGAGGTTCAGACTGCTGCAGTAAGGACCACACAGAAGAACGGCTCCTCTCCACCGGCTGACTGATGATTAAGCGAGGCCTGGTATATTTTCCTATGGCTCCATAAAGACGCAAGCTGGGAGAGCCGTAAAAAGATGGTGCAGAAAGACAATGGGCTGGATATAAATAAAGCCGAGTGGGAAACACTTTGCTTTTCAACCAATAAAACCCACAAACAGGCCCCTGTCTACATTTCTGCCCGAGTTGTTTCATTTTGTAGCTGATGTAGCTCAGACGTCAATTTTGCTTTAAAGAAACATGAATGTGCTTCTTCTCGAGCAGTTCTCAGTTTATCCCATCAGGGCAATTCCACAAAACATCATCTGTGAGGTTTGCAAGGGCAAATGAAATTGATGAAAACTGGTTGGTGACTGGATAAAACCTCCCAGCCTATCATCGTCTATTAAAAGGTGATTTTATCCAATCAGAGCGACGCTATGTTGTTTCCATTAAACCTAAAGAACACCAATAACTGCCAAATCAGTAATAAATGTAATACTTTTTCTTCTACTTAATTTTAAATGCAAAAAATCTAGAAGAAATATGGATTATGTTTTGGGGATTATGCACCTTTCTTTTCCATATTCCAGCAATGATAAAGTGTTGTAAGACATAATGCGCCCCTATGAGTCGGCTCCTTCCAGTTCTCTACAGATTAATGGGCCGTGTTGGGAAAAGTGTGCAGCCAGGCATAGAGCATAAATAAGGCCTTTAAGTAGGTAGCTATGGCGGCTGAGGGCTCAGCGGACGGCCCTGTCTGCGAACACACAAAGACCAGACTGTGATTTACTGGTCCGACATTACAGCTCATTCCTAGAGATAAAAGAGAGACAGGAAGAATGTGGTCCGTGACTGCATGTGCGCTTCCAAAGGTACATAAACCAAGGGCTGTGTCAATGGAAAAGTTTCACTCAAAGTCGCCCAGGCACTTGGAGGAATTGTGATGCTCGCAGAGACCGCGTAAGGTTTTTTTTTGTTTTTTTGAAGCTCCCAGTTAGAAACAAGGTCGGGAATCCTGTGAAGAGGCTGCTTTGTTTTGCTTAATGATGAACACTGTCTGGGGCACAATTTGGCCTCGTTTGTAACCCAATCTTTAACCCGTATTTTGACTTTCACTTTTGGAGCAGCTGGAGTTAGGCCAGCTGCAACATTTTAAAAAGATCTTTCAACACGCTCCTTTACACATGTGCCCTGTAATTGAACATTAACCTGACTTCAACTGGAGTCCATTAAACACACGGTAATGATCTTATCAAACCACTACATACAACTATCATTTGACAGCATTTGAAACAGATTGTCTGAAATGTTGTGCAGAGTAGATGATCATTTGTGGATTTCTTCTGCTGTGGCTTAATGAAGCTGCTCCTAATAACAACTGTGCCAAAAGCAAGGTCAAGAAAAAAACAACAACATATGAGCTTACATTAAAGCCATTTTAGCTTTTATTACCTCTTCACTGGCTGCCAGTTAAATACCCACCATACATCAAGTATGAGCAATGACAAAAATCCTCATCAGTATAAGTAGATAGCATTTTGGTTATACTAAGTTAGATCGGTTTGTTAATCTTTCTAATTCCTGAAAGTATGTTTAATTGCAGTTATTGCTGTAACTCAAGACATGTATTTTTTCACACTATATTTATAGGCATGTGATTTATTTTACCTTTATTTACAACCAGAAAACCAGGAACATCCCACTGAGATTGCTAATATCCTTTTAAGGGGAGTCCTGACCCCATTGTACATGTTTGTGTTCATACTGTTAGAACATTCACACTCCACACAGGCAGGGATTGAACCCAAGACCTGCCCAGGTTGGTCAATATGTAATTTTTATTTTATTTTATAGCTTTGAACGTATTCTGTGTTGTAACAGAGAAACTCACCCTATCTATGTAAGTGACTCATTCTGATTGACGGAGTATCAGAAAAACACAGTACTGACAACCAGAAACAAGAAGAAACACAGTGGTGTTTGAGATTCCTCTGAGAATTCCTGCTGAAGGAGGGGTGCTCAGAGTTGAGTTAATTTAGCATTAAGAGAGAGTGGGTCTCATTTGAAATAACCCTGAACAGTGTGAGCAGATGTTTTGGGAGCCGCCGCAGCAGCTGTGTGTTCACGGCCGGCGGTGACTATATTGTAACACGCCACAGTGGACAGCAGTCAACGCACTTGATCCATGAATTTAAAGGCTGAACACTGAATACCACCCACTGAATACCACACACAGATGTGCTGCCGGGGAAGTGGGATGCACCAACATGCCTCACAGAGATATGGGAGTGGAGCTGGCTAATCCACTGGCATTATGTGATGGTGTTGAACTGCTATAACCTTTCACACACAGGAGATACAAAGAGGCTGATCCCCTCTTCAAAAAGTACATAAATCACAATGAGAAGATCCTCCAACCCAGTCTCAGCACAAAATGTAAAATAGTCATTTATGAGTTTAAACGAAGATCTTGTCTCGACATTGTTAAAATTGTTATACTTTCACGTTTTGTTTCACTGGTTATCTCTATGTTTTTCAGCGTAAATCTAGGAATTATCTCGTGTTATTATTAATTTATTTTAATAATAAAATAATAAAAATACATCCAGGTGCTGAAATAAGTTTCTTTTTTATAAACTTGATTAGTACAAAGATGCGAGCTGTGCTTACGTGGGCTCTTTAGGAACTAGTTTCATACATAGAATTATTATTTTGCATACATTAATTAAAATAATTTAGTTGACAAGAGAAGTGGTGAGAAAATGACATTCATTGTTGCCTTTATTTGTGATTATGGGCTTCAACCTTTTACATTTAGTAGTTACATAAATTTAATGCATGAAAATGTAGACATTTTACGTTTTTAGTCTTGCCGGCTACTTATTTTATTGTCCATAAAAACATATTGTACAATACAAGAGACAAGTAAACAAAACATTATGTGTAAATGTGATTTTATTGTTTGGAACATTTTTACGGATTTTTTTTAGTTTATGGAGGAAACATTTGCGATCGTTCACGGGCTTTCCAAATGTTTGGAAATTGTAGGTATTTCACGTTTTGTGCCTTACTAGCGACCTTTTCTAGCATTCTTACTTCTTTTACGATATGAATATGCCCTAACTAAACAATGTGTCCTTCACAAAGCAGATGATGAGCTTCTTGGAAGAGGGCCTGAAGCTGTACTTCCCTGAGCTGCACGTGGTTCTGCTGGAGATGGTCCTGGTCGCTGTGCAGCATGAGGACTACAGTCTCTGCTGTGAGCAAGACCCGGTGAAGAAGAGTTTCATGGTGCTGCCTGTGGTTAGAGCTCAGGTTTGAGGAGAGCGTAGGCAAACCGGCTGGACCTGAGGAAGAGTACCAGACCGGTCAGGGTCAACCCTGAGAGTAGCACATCTCTGGTCTGAGACTCATGAGAACTAACAATTCACAAAGAGCGTGAGACTGTACTAAAGGAAAGTGACTCCCAAAAACACAAAACAAAAGATTCCCCTTCACTGATCTGTAATTTCAAATGTTTCCAGATGATGTTAACATGTTTTGGATAAACAACCTCTTGAAATTAATTTTATTTTTACACTGCCATATGGTAAATGACACTATTGTAAATTAATGTTTGCATCAAAAGATTTTTTGTTTTTTACTTTCAAATGTCATATACAACTCAGATTAAAACTTGATTTATTTGACCAATTTTAGCAGAATTGTCCACAAAAGCAAATGTGTGTGAGAGCTTTTTAATGCTGGATGAGAGTTTGGTGTTGATATTAGTCTGTTGTATTCAAGCAAACTGAGACTGAAAAAAGGGACGACTGAAGTTTATGAAATTCTGTTGTAAGTCAAAATGTCTGATTTGTTTGTTGTAAATAAAGGTAATGTAATGAATTGCTACCATTAAAGGTGTCCATAGAGAAATAGCTTTTTTCTTTGTACACCACATTTTAAAAAGGTGTCACTATAAACCAGTATAGACAGAAAAATATCCTCCACAAGTCCTAGGGTTTGGCCAAGGAAGAAACATGCAAAAATACAACTTCTTCATTAAACTTATTATGTAGTAACATTTTGTGGTGGTCCATGGGGGGTTCAACTGAATGAACCCATTAGGCGCCAAGGGTTTTTTTTTCACCTCTCCAAATGTACACCCACTCTTAAGCACCCTCCCTGTTTATGTGCCAAGCCCCGGTCCGGTCCGGCCCGTGCTCCTGGTTCTCTGAACACATCAGAGGGCCAAGCCTAGACCCGTGCTCCACATCCAGGCCCAGGCTCAGCCCCTGGTTCTATACACACACACTTAAAACTTTGTGCCCTTGGTACTCCGTGACAGAACTTAGAGCAGGAGCCAGGCCCGGGGCGCACTCCCCGGCGTATAGCCCACAACACCCGCTCCTTCATCCAAGCTTAAGCCCCCCCACCACTCCACCCTTTGAGCCCTTCTTCTTCCCCCTCCATCTCTCTTTTTCTACATGGATATGAGTTATTTCTATGGGGACATGGTAACCCATACATAATTCCGGCCATCTTTCGGGAAATTTCACAGGCGCTTATGCGCTTGTTTCATGTGGACACAAACTCAGAGACAGGTTTCAAGTTTGATAAAGGACCTCACAGGCGCTCCATCCTGTTAAGCCCGGGACAGAACAGGGTAGGAGACATTGAACCCCCCTGCCTCTCCCCAGTGGGGAGAGGAGAGTTGGGTACCCAGAGGCGCGCGGTGGGACCCCCACACCGTGCTGCGTAAAAGCTGACAAACAGCCGGGAGGAACGGGCCTCCCCACCAGACTGGTGTGTGCCGTGCGTGCCCTCGGAGCTAAGCGCGCGGGCCCGTCCAGTGGCAGAGAGCTCTCCAGCCAGGTGGAGGGGCTCCCTCGTATGGCTCCTTGGACAGACGGGGCGTCTGGGTCTCGCTTCCCACGGGTCCGGCCGGGGAGAGGCCCCCCTTCCCCCGGACCGCAGAGGCGAACTCGCAGTGCGCAGGAACCGTCCACTCTGGACCGGAGACGGAACCAGGCAGAGGCCCTGCGAAGGCGAGTCACGTAAGCCCATCGACCAGTGATCGAGATCGGATACACAGGAACCGTGATTTGGACCTATCTCTGTTGGACCTATCTAGGTTTCTGAAATCCGTCTGGCAGGTCGAGCACTGTGTCGGGGGAAAGTGCAACTGGGAGGCGTCAGCCCGGGACTCCCGGGCTGGAGCTTATCAACGCTGCGCGGCAAAACACTTAGTCTTTTTTGAACGCTGCAGAAAAAAGACTCATAAACTCATAAATAAAAGTGTATATGAATTAAATAGTTGAAGATTATAAGATTAAAGACCACACTTCTCGCTAAAAATTTAACCAAATTGATTTTAGTGCTCAAAATAGGCAATAAAATTGCATTTTATCTCCAAAGTCGGCCATGTTTTCCCCTAGCGTCTGCGGCAGCCCTGACATCACGTGACATCAATAGAAAAGAATGGAACAAAAAAACGTGACAGTGTCACAAATTTTGGGCCCGTTTTGTGAAATGTATACGTTTTACCATGTGGACCAACGTGACTATTTTACATTTTGTGCTGAGACTGGGTTGGATCCTCAGGTTTCTAAACACAGTGGAGTTGTCGTGGCCACTGTGCTCTATATGAACCAAATATTATTAACTTAGGTAGATTACATTACATGAGAAGAGACTTTTTAAAAGAGATGTTAGATGCAGATTCTTTGAGCTTTTGGTGCAGGAGATTTCACTGTATGAAAACATGCACAGCTGTTGTGTGGAAGAAGGGAAAATAAAAGCTTATCTTTTGGGCTATGGAGAATTATATACTAAACAAACCCAAGACTAGTGGATTACTTTCTACTATGCTACTTATGCAGAAAATGTTAGTGATGAAAAACTATAAAAAACTGTACTTTGCACCAAAGGTGCTAAAATGTTTTTTCATTTACATTTCTTACAGAAAAGGTGTCTCCAAACCACTACAGTAGACTTTGTGAAGCAACAAGTACTCCCACAAATATTATGTAACAACAGAGCTGCTCACATTTAAATAAAACACTGCTCTAAGTGTAAAAGTATGTGCACTTCTGTAACTAAATGGGTTCTCAGATCGTCAGTCATCGGCTCCACAGGAGTCCATACCTGTCAACTGAGGCAGGACTTGATTTAGTAATCAAGTGAAATAACAATAGAGGCCCAAACAGATCTGTGTGCTGATGGATCACTTTAGCAAGTGCCATGATAAATGCACACACTGATGATTGCAGTGAAACTCAGCTATGATATATTGCAGATCAACTCTGCTGTTACAAATGACCTCACTTTGTCGAGGAACAAATATTATCTTTTCAAAGTGAAATGCTTACAGTGCAGGAGCAGAAGACATTCAACAGTATTTTCTCTGAAAAGTCTTGCTCAGCCGAGAGAGTTGAGGTGATACTGTTGGATTTAAAGTTGATCAAACCCTGTGTGGTCAGAGTGAGTATTTTTGCAGACACAGTGACACTAACTATAGACTGAATGCTCAGCAGATGAAGGGACTCATTGTGACTCACGTTTCAGTGTGTTTCCCAATAATTGCACAATTTTGAAATGATGCATTTCACTGCGGCTTTGGTTTTGCCCAAATGGCTCAAATTTATCATAAAAAGGCTTATAAATCATTTGCAGACTCATATAATTATGATATATATGTAAAGTGGTCTCTCATATAGCTACTCTTTATGTGATGTAATTACGCACCAGGTTGAAACTTTATGTTTTTATGGCTGCTCATGTGTAAGAGCCTTATATTCCCCAGTGCATTTAAAGTGGATTATGTCCCATTGGCATAATTACAGCAGCATTACCTGGAAAAACACAAAAGGGAATAGGTCTGGGAACTTTTATTACACCAACCGGAAATTAAGGGAATTCTGCAAACTGGTAATTCCTTAATGGTTTGGTCCATAATTGTATTTTTCGAGTGTGTACAGCAGAGGGTCTGAGCCACCCTGCTGCCCTCATCTAAAAAAAGACCCACCACTGTTTTTTTTTTTCAGCATGTAATTTCCTGCAATTCCTTATAATTTAGTTTGGTTTCAGAGGAAAGCACAACACAAAGAGAAGCTGCAGTTTAAGTAAGTTTAAGTTTCTATAAGTCCGTATAGTGTGCCCTGTCTGGACCACTCTGAGACTGTACTTACTTAACCTGTATTAGACCTGCTGTTTGCCACTAGGTGGGGCTAACATGCTAACATGTTCTCTATTGTAGTTTGTCTGTTTACTTGAGCCCAAAACCACTACCCATTTACCCTTTACCCTACATTTATCATGTGCTGCTGTATATGGGGAATCTGAGAGACCAATTTAGGCAATGTTTCTGGTGGTACTTTATCAATTTAAATTCTCTGATGCATGGACTTTGCTGTAAATGCAGTGTGTGTCTGCATTCATTCAATAGTCTTTGCAACTACAATGTCAAGCTGCATGGCATGTCATTTTTCAGACAGTAGAGGGAGACAGCTGCTAATGTCTCACAGTCCAGCAAGTCTGGATCACAGGCAAAGCTTTAAATCCACATTGTGCAGAATATCTAATACATGTAAACACTCCTTCCACCTGTAACAACTGTCATTACGGGCTTTACGTCATAAAGCAAAGAAGGCAACAATTATAAATCACTGAATGTGACTCATGAAGCACACTGTATGGCATCTCTTCTGCAACACTGTACCTAATCACACATAAACAGTGCAGCAGGGATGTCAAATCTGCTCCGAGGAAAGATATCAAAGAGCAGTAAAGCACTCGCCTTGTACACCAGTGCATACAAATAGATCAGATCCGGATGCGAGTGATCAGATAAAGGAGCGATCTGCAGATTAAGACAAAGCGCTTATAGGAACTAACCCCAAATGAGAGTCTTTCAAAGCTTCCTCGGCACACAATGCCTCGGGCACGGAGTCGCCTGAGGAAGAGAGAGGCACACGGTTTACCACATCACATTTCATCCTGCATAAGACAATGAGACACTTTTATGGAGTATCTTGGCCTGTGTTAACATTGTACATGACTCCTTAAACAAATGCAATCTAAATGGAAGAGATGTTTTCAACCAAAGGAAAAGCTGAATGAACACAGTGATGATGTAACAGGAAAGAAATCATAAATGGGTACAGAGGATCTTAGCATGTATAATACACTGAATCACATACTAACCTTGTCATAAAATTATACATTAATGGGTTTGGAAGCAGCAGCTTACACATTTGCATGGACTGTCATCAAAAATAACAGGAAAGGAAGTTGTACTGTTTATTCACTGCAGAGCTTCAGATATTCATGAACTTTATGATGAAGGATTTTAATAGATGAGAACGTTCAGCCCGTGATGTCAAGCTTGCACACACTGGGGTCTATTTCCTCATGGGAAAAGGGACGATCCCAATTGACTTGTCAACATTGAATCAATGGCTGCAGAAAATCCTACTGAGAAAGTTTCTCAATCAAGTGGTGGCTTAGTGTGCTCATAAAGAGATCTTAGGAAAAGGGAATAACGGTTGGCAATTTGAGGCATTTTGTGAGCCTCTGTCTGACACTGAACTCAGAGCAAGAAGTTTATAGTAAACTTATAAGTATTTTGCAAAGTGGAATTGGTTCAGAAGTACTTTTTTTAAATAAAGTAAAAGCTGTGAGGTCACTGTGCTGTTGTCTGGAGCGTGAGGGAAAGAGTTTTCGGTTAATGCAGCTTTAAAGTTGGTTTATGTCATGTATTTCGACACTCCACCCTGGGTTACTAACACTTGAAACAACATAGATTTCACACAGCATTTATTCTGCCACATATTTTGGTGAGTTTGCCAAAAAGCACCAATTTATCCCATTTGCCTTTGTTAATGTACCAGCCTCATCATGCGCGCAACACTCATTTGCTCCGTTATGCAACACTCTTCCACCGTTGCGTCGCGGTGCAAATGTAACCGAGTTAATTGCTGTATGTGCTGCTAAAAGCTCCGCTCAAGTACTCTTTCCCACATGCAGCTCATCCTCTCCGTGTTAGTCCGTTCGTTGCCAAAGTGAGGAAAATGCTCGGAGCTTATCAGCGCTCTCCTCCTTTTCCAGTCCTGATAAACACTTGTGCAAGCCCTCAGTTTGTGGATATTCATCAGAGCAACAAGCCATTCAGTGCTACACCCAAGTGATAGTCTGTTTTTTTCCCCCCTGTAGGTTCTATTGTTCGATATACAGCACATAGATAAGTAAAACCTATTTGCAACGACACACTTGATATTTTGATCGAAGGCCGTTTTTTTCTTTTGTCTCCCGTCTCCAGGAGGATTACGTTTCAAGGAATTTTCATGAAACACCATTTAAGCAGCAGCGATAAGGCTGTCTTCGGACTGAGATAAGAGCCTATCCGCGCACATTATTGATCTTCCTCTGACCTGTTTGTGGAAGGAAATCTGGAAGGGGCTAAAGCACTTGTCAAACAGAGAGCGGTGCCCACGAGAGAAAAGAGAAAAGGACTGGGGACAATAGACAAAGAGAGGCAGGCTCAACTTACTGTTTATCAAATTAGGACTTTAAAGTTAGTAAGTGATAGCTCGGACCTGGATAAGAATGTTATGGAGGACGCACTTTAGTTTCATTTGTAAATTTTAATCTATATGTAAATGAAAAGTGAAATTTATTTTGCCGCATTTGTCTCTTTTAGTTCTTCTGAAAAGTTACACAGAGTTGCTTTAATTAGCTCACTCAGAAACACAAAAAGAGACAGTGCAAAACCTTTTCACGTGTTTGTTTTGTACAAAGGTGAAACTCTTCAGTCTGACACTTCCAGGAGAAAGTATCTACAAGGGAGCTTTTGCCCTTAAAAGGCCACTTCCCCATACTTTCATTTCAAAGCCCCTAAAAATATAATAATCTGCCATCCGCCGGACACCTTAAGCTAAATTGCCTGTGTCCTGAGCTCATCCTAAGCGCGCCACAAGCAGCACTACACACCCAACATGGAGATGGGCCTGTGGCGGCGGCGGGAGCTGGAGAGAGCGTTGTGGCTTTGCGGCGTGCCAGCAGCGCACCCTCGCTGCGTGCTAGATGGCAGACGCGCACTGGGGGCCGCTGCACATGACCTTCCGCTATCAGAGGAGACACGCTCATTTATCACAGCAACCTTGAATCATTGTTTTACTCAGCTTGAACCCTTGTGCCTCTGCTCACGCGAAAAATAGAATAAGTGCATTTTGGTTTAAGGCAAAAACGTGAAGGCATGGATGCACCAAAGTCCTTTCAGCAGCATGTCTTTGTTTTTTTTTTGGCTCCTTGCATCTCATACCAATTCACTGGGATTTTCTGTATTTCTGAAAAGTACTATTGTAGATTAAGTTGGTGTACTTAACCCAAGGCTGAGGGGTAGGGGTGTGCAGAGGCACAAACTGGGAGACCCCCTGCTGTTTTATAGATTGGAGCAGCAGTTGACCCATGGGCCTCTGAAGACGTGTGTGAAGCATCTTCAAGGGGATCCGCTTCAATGAAGGCTGTGTAGTTTTTGGGAATAACTGTTGGCAAAAGAGCAGATCCATACCTCACATTCTCTTTTGCAGAGCATGTGAACAGCCATGGCGTCCAAACCGTTCTAGTCTGTTTTTGTCATTGTTCTTTTCTAATTCTTCACATCTTTACAAATCTACACACTTCAGTATCCAGTTTGTTTGCTAATTCCGTTTTTAGAGGTTACCATCCGGATGTACTGCAGAAGTGTAAAGAGAAATCAAACAAAAATACTCACAATTTTAGCCTAGAGGAGCTGCTTTTTCTGTTGTTAAATATGGAATACACCCAGAAAATACTGGAAAATTTTTCTGGGTGCATTCAAATGAAGACATTGGGAAGTAATGTAGGGTTTATTGTAAGATCACATCTAGCAATGACCTGATATGTATGGACGTTACTGTTTATTTTATCATGTTTTTGCAAAAAGGTCAGACAAAAAGTCTAAATCTAAATATTTCTGTTTCTTCCAAATGTGCCACATAGGATCTACATTAGTCATATTTAGCTAATGAGAATGAACAGTGAGCATAAACAATCTACATTTCTACATTTCACCTTTGATTTGTGTGCAGTGAAATAGTATGTGATGATATCATTTTGTCTAAAATTGAAAAAAAAATACAAAGAGGAAAGCATGTGACAACACCCAAAATAAATCCTTCCCACTCTACACACTAAGAACATCTGTATTGACTGTTTATTCATTCTCATTTTAATTCCCGCTCTTTGAGGAGACCGACAAGTAAAATGGAGCTGAATTTACCAGCTCAGTGATTAATCCTCCAGTCAGTGAATAGGTATTTCAGCAGCAGCCGAGTGGATGTAAAATGATTGCGTCTTTTCGCCCATTCTTCCTGAATGACAGACAACAAAACAACCCACTCGAACCCCATCGCACCCACTTCCTGTAAAACGCTCCGATTTGCACACATGATTCACTCAAGCCATCAGCGCGGGAAAATGATATTCAAGGTTGCACTTGGGCATGTCAAATGAAAAAGGTTCCGGCCCGGTGGGACAGACGAGGCGGCACACACACAAACATGCACACACATTGCCGTGGGAAGTGATGGATAGTCCGACTTCCTGCTGGAGAAAGGCTTGATTAATGGCCGTCCACTCGACAAAACACACCAGCTGCGAGGGGAGATAAGTACCAATACAAAGAGCAAATTACTGTCTGTACTGTGATATTAACCTCGCAGACCAATATGCGCTGGAAGTATGTTCTCTTTCGAAACAGCCTCATTTCCTCATCATATGCTAAAACAAAAAAAACTATCTCTTCAAGTGGCAAACCCATGTTTAGCAGCAGAATTTAGAAGTGTTTCATGCTCGGCTGCGCAGTTCCCAGAGATATATGAGCAAATTACTGGCTGAAGTTATTTGAAAAGGGAGCGTCCATTGTGAAAATGACAACACACCGCTGCCAAGCATATCCCCTGGTGCAGAATGGGGATCCAGACAGTCTTCAGTGAGATATATGGAGTGGAATAATTGCTTGGGCACAGGCAGGAAGGGATACAAATAAACAGTGTAGCTTCTGGACTGGCTGCTGCGCTTGGCTAACGTGGTTTAAAAGTTAGGCTACAGCTGGAGGAGCTTGAGCGCAATATGTGTGTGTGGAAAAGGGAGGGAGGAAAAAAAATACTCTGCACACTTCCCTCTGTCGCCTGATGTTTTAACTAAAATATTTGATCAGCTTGTCGAAAACACAAGCCAAGCATTCCACCTGCTGGAACCACTCACCGTAAACGTACATAATTATTCTTCATGCCAACCGAGTTCCTGGTGGTTATAAACTGAAAGCCATCCATAGTGAGAGCGAGAAGTGAAATACCTGGCTTTGAGACGCCCACCGGTTCATTTGGATTGTTATTCCTTCAGCAAGAGATTTAATACTGTGTTTGTGACAGGGTCAATAAATATAACATGCAGTTTAACCGTATTTACTAACAGCATTATATAAGAAAAAAAATATTATGCCGAAATCAACATTAATTGAGATGAAACTGATTTATTGTTCTGTCAAATGTCAATGTGAATCGTAAATCACCCTAAAACACCCTTGAACCACCACTATTTTAGCTGAAGCTTATACCTACCTTTATTCTTCAAACCATGCATAATGTCTTCCTGGAAGTACAGTCTTGAGGGTAAGAAGTTTAGTCCATTATGGAGAGTATTTACTTAAAGGTAAATTAGGTCCATCTATTTGTTCCATTGAATCAGAGAGGATTCTTATGTTGAAATTAGCACATCTAACTGGATAAAACAAATGAAATGATGCCATCTGCCTCATTAAATGATGTCAAATACTTTCCCAAACTATTACACACAGGCCATACTGTGTTGTTTAATCATTGTTTTAACATTGCATTAGTTTGTTGTCTTGTAAATCCATATTCACTGTGACTTTTACAGTGCTAAAAACATCAATCAACTGTAACATTTTAAGCACCAATATCAAAAAGACATGTGGGGTCACCATGAATCTAACATGAGTCTGACATTAAGGTTAATATAAGTCTACATCCAAGCACTAGAAGTTCTGACACCGAGACAAAACTAAGACTTAACATGAGTTCAGAACAAGACCTTTAATGAGTCTTGACTGCTATAAAACTAAGAAAGTCCAGCCAGTAAATGCAACATTATGCTTTGCTTTTTATGTCATGTATTGATACCTTATTCCAGTTTCTCTGCATTTTATTGAAAGTGTCTATGATAGCACTATGATGAAAAAACTTCCACATACGCTTTTATTATGAAATTTAGAAAAAATGTTTTAAAAAAAATGCAGATACACCACAAACCACGCATGTTTTTTAACTGGGAAAAATGTAAATTGCACATTTAGAGATGTTGGAATCCTCAAAGAATTCTTTCTATGTCAAAACCACATTTGTATTCTCAAACAACATTAATGTTTCCTCCCTTTATTGTGCAACTGTAGCTTAATGTATGAGATGAAACATTCCTTTAGTAACACAAACCACTTCTTTCATCAAATGCAGTTTCATATGGCGCCGTCGTGGCTTCTTCAAAGGCCTGTTCTTGATATGCGAGCATTTGAATGGTCAGCGCAAAGCAAACAAACGTTGCGGTCTTTATTGTTGGAAGCTATCTGAGTCCGGCACATGGCAGCTGAACGGCGGGGAAACACAGAACAGTGCTCACATTGTGCGGGCTGATCTTTGAAGTGTGGAGACCTCTTGCACTGGCTCTTAAAATCTGACCTTTTCCAGCAGGCCACCGACCGCTCCGTGCTCATACCCCTCTCCGAGATAATTACCTCCGAAAACATGTGTCCGAGCTGGCACACCTTCGCTTCAGATCTCACATGTGACAAATCATAGGCCTCATTTGACTTTACGAGCCGAGCCGAGAGACCTTTCCTTTTCTCGACTGTGTTTACTTTGGTTCCCTTCACCTCAGATCGGTTATGGTGGGTATTACCGCAGCTTTGAGGGGGGCTTCTTGTCATGCTGCTTTCCTTAAAGTCCTGTCTTATTAATGAGAGCCTCTAAACAGCTGCCTTAGCGGGAGGGGAATAGATTTTCGGCAATGCCCCAGCAACTCTCAACAGCATTCCATCAGGAAAAAGACACCAGGCAAATGGAGATAGAGGGAAAGCATTAAAGACTAAAAATAGTACTGCGCTTTTCTCCTTAAAAAGTGAAGCGAAACCAGGACATAAAAGACGGTGAGGATGCAGAACGACTCGACATGATCCGTATGAAGATGTCGTTTAAGTGTTTGTGATGGTGCTGCTACATTGAGTTGTGTATGTAGTTTTAAAGGGGCAGGCAGCAGTCAGAGACGATAAGAGCGCAGCCGAAGCTCCGAGGAGAGATGTCCCTTTGTTTGTTTAAAGGGCAGTAGAATCGATGGCCCCGTTTTTTGAGGCATGGCTTTGACCTCTGCCGGTGGCACCTGTATCAATCACGGGCCGGCTCGCTTCTCTGCCTCGCTGCTCGTCACATTTGTCTCCGGCGCTCAGGAGCTCGAGACTGAGGCCGTCGATCTACTGCGAAATGCCACTCGTCACTTCATGCCAGCTGTCAGACTGAAGCTGGGTAATACATAAACAGTGTGAAAGAAAAAACGAAAGAGTGACTGGAACAACTCTCAAGTAGAAACCGGTTGAAGTAACAATTGATTTTAGATGCTGTGAGGGCCACAGAGGAAAATGAAAAGCACTCTCTTTGTTGAATAAATTTGAGGACTGTAATAATATTCTGACAGCTGAACACCTCTTTCTCATGAAACACAAAGCATTTCCAGAGTTAAGTGTATTCAAATATGCTGCTGTTCAGTTGTGTTGCTGATATCTTGGGAAATGCAGGCTGAAATCCATTGATTAAACCAAGTAGAAATTCAATTTCCGCAGAGGCTACTTGAAGATATTGTTCTGTAGCAGTCGATACGTTTAATCGACCTGCCTCAGTGAGGTTGAAACACCTGCGCTCCGACTCCTTTATGTGATACAGATGTGCACAGAGAACAAGCCGAAATACAAAGTCGGTGCTTTTTCTTTTACGTTATACATAGGTAGATATGGAAGTCCAGAAAACATCTGAAGCTTATTGAATACAAATTACCATACTGTAAGTACACCCCACATCCACACGTACTAAACATATTGTCTTTGATTTATTTGTTCCCAGTTAATCTGTACGTATGGCCAATGGTTATGGAGCCTCACTGTAATCAGCCTCAGTTCTGGGCCATCCACGGAGGCTGTCTGCGCTGAAAGAGAGGGATGATTCCCATTATGGAGTAATTAGTCTTGTTGTCACCGCCGGACCTTGACAGTGAATCAACTTGCAGTGTTTCCAAAGGCGTTGGGCTGGATGCTACTGCTGAATCACAAACATCGCTTTGGCTTGACAAGGACATCTGCTCGACATTTTATACTAGTGGGTACCGCTCATGTGCAACATCAGTAAAACAGTACGCCTGTCACTTCTGATTCTTACACCTGTTTTGGGATACTTTACTCTCTTGACAGTTTGACGCCAGCACAAAGACTTTTTGCATCTTATGAAGCTTATGTACTTTCTTCACATATCCCTCATTTTGTGCTGCTGGCAGACACAATAAAACGATAATAAAGATTCCCACATTTCAATTACATAGCAAGGAACTAAATAAGACTATATATAATAGAGTCTGGCTCAGAGTAATTTTGCCACAGGACCTAGGGTTAGGAGAAGGTAAGGAACAGTACTTCCAGTTGGAATTGTAATTCAGAGTTCTGCAGGCATGTTTGGGGATTTAGAGTCTTGTCCAATACTGCCATTTTGAGTTGATAATTACAAGCTTGTACCATAGTTTACAAAAGAAAACTGATATTGATTCTTTCATCTTCTACCACTTAGTCCCGTTGGGGGTTGCTGGTGACTGGAGCCTATCCCAGCAACTGTAGGTCTAAAGTGGGGTACACCCTGGATAATGGCCAGTTAGTCACAGGGTCGCCGTTTAGACACAGACATTTGACATTGACAATCAACCATTCACTCTCACATTCATCCACCAGGGGCACTGTAGAGTCACCAATTCACCTACACATGCATGTCTTAGGGCGAAGCCGGAGAACGCAGCAGGAACCCAGAAAGATCAAAGTCTGTGTCGAACCCATAATCTTCTTGTTTTAAGGCAGGAACGACTAACGACAGTGCCACCCCAGAAAAGTGGCATATTTTGGATAAACATGAAGAGCTACCAGGTATGTAAGATGAATTTGATTAGACAGAATAGTGTCTTGTCTGAAATGTGACTCAAATGTAGCTCTGTGGATGTTTGTTAACTACTAGTCGGTGAGCTACTCTTCATTATGGCTTTGCCGCACAGAAAACTGCAATTTTAACAGCTAAAAGTAGATGCATTCCGAGCACTGTCTCTCTATGGGCCCTTTCAATGTCTATTCCCCAGCAATACATGTGGGATTCTCTGCGTAATTCATGTGCTAATCCTCCCAAGGTGAAAACAGTCCATCATATCACATCTAATCTTTTAAAGGGAGAACAAAGATGGCCTTGTTGGTCGTTGATCCGTTTGCCCGAGCTCCTGCTCCAATCTCCAGAGATCATATTAAACTCGGACCTTTGTCTTTTCTGCTCACCGGGTCTCTTAGGGTCTCTTTGTTGTTTCAAGTGATGGGCAAATGCCAAGAAACTGTCCTGGGGTTGAGTGGACTTCGGTGTTTATTTCCCAAGATGTATAATTCATTGTGTGAGATGTATTACGGCGATGATATTTAGTTAAATGATGCTTCAAGTGAACTTTTCTGAACTTTCTTTCCACATAACTACCTCCTATGAGTCTGCTCTTATCTTAAACTATCAGACACTTGGGTCAATTATTTTCCCTGCACTTACTCCAGCACTTTCCTATGAATGGGTATAATTGCCTTATTTAAGTTGCAGAGCCGCACAGCGATAGAGATTACGCCTGCGAGGATGAAGGCAGTGGAGGTAAGGATTTTTTGCAGCTAATGTACTGTAGCTTCCAGTTTCACCTCTGTGATTTTCCTATTGATTTCAACTTAATTATCTGCTCCTGTGAGATTAAATCCCACTGGTGCTTAAAGACGAAGTGGTCCTCAGACATGTTGCAGTGATGTAACCAGAAATCTGTTTCTATTAATCCCAGTCGGAGCAGGTAAATCTGTACACTGTCTCAGCGTGTTGTTTATTTTCCCATCAAAGGGAAATCGGGAGGTGATGTGAAAAGCTCTAACTCGATGTGACTGTAACTCACTGGAGAGAGTTGGGCTTCATGCAAATTTCCACATCTCGGCTTCGTGAGAAATGAGAGCCTGCAGCTTTTCGTAAGAATTCTGTCTAAAGTAAATGTGAATACTGTTGCTGTCTCGTGCAAATGTGGAGCTGTGTTTGTAATGCAGCTGACGGATTGTGGTGCAACATATCACTCAAATAGCGGCAGGCGATCCTTTTGCTGAAGCTGCTCGAACGCGGAGCGGGACACGGCGGCCTTGAGGTGACGCAAAATGCTGAGTTACTTTTCCAGCCTTTCATTATGTTTACTTGATCCCCATCGAAAGAAAAAAAATCCCTAGCTTTTGACATATAGTTTTGTGTCACATCAAAGGGAAAAGTTAGATTTATGGCTCTCTCCTCTTGCAAATAATGAAGGCTGTTGGATTTAAGGATCAATGTGGTTTGTTACGGCAAGTTCAAGTTATTGTGTGGAGGTCACTGACTCTTGATATAATGAATGAGCAGAATGCGTGGCTTCTGCCCTTATCTAATTATCTCTCCAGCCACATCAGAATCGAAATAAAAACATTTATTTCACTTTCTATAGCAGTGGTGTCAAACTAAAAGTGGTGAATGGCCGCAATAATTGATAAGAATCCTTTCAGGGGCTTAAGATGGTGACATTTCGAAGCTTTTATTAAAGAAAGTTGTGTTAAACTTTTATTTCCACCTTTTTAACAGGTTTTAGTCATATTTGAACAGGTTTTAGTTGGATTCCAGCAGGTTTTAGTTGAATTTGAACAGGTTTTTGTTGGATCTGAACAGCTTTAATTGCATTTTAACATGTTTTAGTTGGGTCTCTAGTTGGATTTCTTATATGGGCTTTTAGTGTTACCATTTCAACCTGTCATTGGGAAACAGTAACGTCCTCCATCAGCAACTCGACTGAAGCGGTGCTCTTGATGAAGACTGGCAGTTTGCCGACATGTCAATAGTGCTTTACTGTCAGCTCCGGTCGATACGATTTAAAACCAGGAAGACGTATTGTGGAGCTAATACGGAGTGAAAGGCATTGCTAACTCTGCAGAAAACTCCTGTCTCCAAAATTTCAAAGGTTTAAAATGATTATGGAGCTGATTCGGGTTTGGGAAAAAATGTTTCCCCAGTTGGAGATCAAGTCATATCGGAGTCCGCGGGGAGTAAAGTGCTGGAATCAGGCAATGAATGAAGTCAATCACACAGCAGTTGTCAAAGATGTGAGTGAAAAAGCCTTTATACAAGAAAGCACTATCATTTATATTCTAAATGAGAAGATGTGTATTTACATTGACAACCAATAAAACATCATTATGTATAACGTACTATTTGTGCCATAGACAGAAGCCTCCTATTCTCTCTCAAGTAAAAAAATGAATGTTTTAGAGAAAGGACTACATATGATAGTTGCATTATAGATCAGAGCAAATGGCCTTGTTTGCCTTTTATGGGACAAAAAGCATATCTTGCCTAGTATTACAAGGCCAGATGAGACTTATCTGGTTATGTCTCCTCTATCTGGTTAGACAAAACAGCATCAGTCTGGATCAGAGGTGTCACAAAGCAGGTTTAGCATCTTGTTCAGCTAACCTTGGGTTTCTCTGTTGAGTTTTGACTGCGTTAATCTAAAACAGCTGCTAAACAACCAATCACATCGTCAAGTCAGAGGTACATTAATATGAAGATCTGCATAAAACAAACTAATCTGTAAAGACCAACAACCAGGAAGTGTCGAGTCTATTGTATTAATGGGAAATGTTAAGGTAAAATCATCACCACGGAGACTATTAATCAGTGGTCCTCAATATAATGCAGACAAATAATGCCTTTTTATCACATAGAGCAAAATATGTCACTCAATATATGCATTTATACATATACACTTTACAAAATCTCATGTGGAAGTTTAATGCTGTGATAATCAGCTGTGCCACTTATGCACTTATGTTTTTTTCCTTTTCTAACTCGGGCTTGTTTCTCACTTGATTGATCTGGGGGTTGTGTTTTTGTCTGGAAATGATCCTACTCTGGGGCAGAATCACCGTTCAAGAAGATCTTCCTTGATAATTTTCACTGAGACTCTCATTTAGCATTCACACACTAGCACCGCACACCAACGCTACCTTATCTTTCCCTTGTGTCCTCCTTCCTTATCATGTTGTTTGCGTGATGTTGTGTTGCTAATGCATTTTTCAATTATGAATGCATCCTCAGCTTTTTTAATCTTTTATATATTAAAAGCCATTTACATGGAACAGCAATGAATAAAACACCCACATGTATTTCTTTCTCCTTAAAAGGATGAGCATGTGCAATGTTATCGCAGTGCACAAAAGAAAGGACCTGGAAACATGGTAATGACCTTGCATATTTTAACAAAACAATATTTACTTGAGATTAATAAAATATGGAGAAGAAGTTGAGTGTTATAGAAGCATGACTGAAGATGCTCTCACAGCTTGAGAAGACTGAAGCATTTTGTCATATTTTGCTTAGTGGGTACTTTGGGTTGATCTCTGTGCCCAAAAACATGCAGTTGTAAGTAAATTAGTAAATGTAAATGCCCCATTGAATGTAAAAGTAAATGGTTGTCTGTCAGTGTATGTCTCTAAGTGTTAACCCTGCGACTAAATGGCCATTGTCCAGGGTGTACTTTACCTCAGGCCCAAAGACTTTCAGAAAAGAAGTTTTATTCTCCGTTGTTGGATACATGACACACTCTGGCATGTCAAATTAAAGTTTCAACAGATTTTTTCAACATTAATGAATACAAATAACAAATACTTTTGTTTACATTCTGGCCAAACTCTTTAAAATACATCAGAAAACAAGGACTTTCCAGACGACCACAGATCACAGCATTATGAGTCACTTTACATCCACACAGTCGTTATTTACTGCTGTATATGGCATGTGTTGTGTAATAAATGTAGATATTAGCTGTATCTCCTCATGTGAGGTGTGGAGAAGAAGTGTTATATGTACTGGCTTTATCTACTTATGAAGCTTACAGGCTGCGGTCTGTTGGAACACAGTGATAAAAAACCCATCTTCTTGACAGATTATGGTGTAGCCTGTGGTTATAGAATATGATTTCAAATAAACCATTCGGGCCCTGTTTTACTTCCTATAATTCTCTTTGGTCCAGTGTTTTTGTCAACGCTTCTGTCAACGTGTCTATGATTAAACATCTAAAGAGCAGAAGAGCTGAGATTGCCGCACGCTTTTTCCATCGTTCCCAAAGATGTGTGTCGTTATATTACCGTTGTCAAGGTCAGCGGTTAGAAAGGCCGTCAGAGATCATTATGCACACCTCCATCCGGCTCGCTCCCCAGAGATGTGTAAAATAAAATTACCCAACATCTCCAATAGTAGCATTTATCAAAAAGCACTTGTGCAGACGTTTATTCAAGCATTTACTCCCAGATGCCATTTCCGAAAGGTCAAAAAGGGACCGTTTTTGTCTCTGTGGATGTTTGGGTTTCCCCTTGCTTTTTTTTTTCTCAGCGATGAGAGCACAAGCTTTGCGGTGATAGAGGGCGAAGCAGAGTTCAGATTTTTCAGTAAAAGCACTCGAATGGACATTTTCCCTGCGCGGTGCAGAGGTTGTGTTTGCCTCGGTATCTGTGGCTTATCACTCACACTGAGTTGTTTTAGATAAAGGCATAAATCTTACAGCGGCACACAGGCAACAAAACAAAATGGGAAGGTCACAAGAAAAGTCACTCAGCGCTTAATACACTTTCTGACATTCCCTTTGTTCAGCTGCTTTTGACAGTGTTGAAAAGACATATCTACAAACACTCACCATATATAATTCAGTTTAGTTCAGCTGCTTTTTATGACTGATTTTTAATGTGTTTTACTAGCAGTCTCTGGGCACAGTCATGAGCCGCTGTTTGATGGATGATTTTACCAATTACCATATACCGAGGGTAATGCTTGATTTGAATGGTCATTTTTTTCTGTTAAATACTATATGTTTAATGATATGCCCCAAGAATAATCTGTGTATTGTCACTTAGAGGACTTTTGGACTTGTAAGGATTTAAAGACGTGTAGTGAGGATAGAGACGTTATGTAAAATTGTCTGGACATAACCATAGACATGATTAAGGACTTACAACTAAACTTAAAGTTTATATGTGGAAAGATGTCTTTGTTTGTGGCACAATATTAAGCCTACGATTGTTACTGTTGGCTTCATCCATCTTTAGTGCCCCACACTTTTATATATTTAAACTATTCATGGAGCGAACATGTTCCATTGTTTCAAGAAAGAAAGGAAAAAGAGAAAAACACAAAACAAAACAAAAGACAATTACATACAAAGTATTATTGTATTCAAATCAATTCCGGGGGAAATAATTCCAAGGTGTGATTGTCTGCCATTTAGAGTCAAAATATCAGCTGAGAGGTGACCAGTCTTTCCCAAAATTGTCCAAAATCCCTTGGAGTCCAATGAATAGTTTTTCACATGGCGTAATTTATGTTATTTTTCACACCACAGAGTTATTTTTGGTGCAGGTGTGAAGAACAAGCAGCATACACCATCATAGATATGATTTTACTGTCTTGAACAGACAATAAATTTAATACAAAGTGGACAGAGCATTTTCCAATTCCTAATAGAACAGACTCACAACACTTACACACAGTACTGTGGAGTGATACATGTAAAGTGATGAGGCTGCCTATGGATGAAATAAGCCAGGTTAAAACTCCTCTTGTCCACTCAAAAAGCTGAAACTACAACAGCAACAGTGTGCAAACCACAACTGTTTCATTTTGAATTGGACTAAAATAAACCCAAAACATCAAAAGTTATTTCAAAAAAGTTATTTCCTCACTCTTATCTACCTCATATCCTCAACTCAATCAGTCCCAAAGTGTCCAAGATGACAATGCTTAACACCCACAGGCTTTTCATTTTCTTAGATTACGGTCCTTAGCTCTAAATGAGTCCCTGTCATTTAATATAAAAAAAGCTTTTGATTTCCGGAGTCAAAGTGCTCACCAAGGCCCCGCTGCTCGACGGCTATTATTTTAACCGAGCCCAGCAAGTAACAATAAAATACAATTTCACGTTACAGTCCTTTTTTATACTTTCCATCTCCCAGACTCTCCCACTCCTACTCTGTCATTGTCTACCTTTTAATTATCTCAAGATGAATGATCTGAGTACCTAAAGTGAGCGTTCTAATTGTCAATGCCTTTCGCCTGCTGTAAATGCCATTTTCAGGTGAGTGTATGAAATTGCTTCCTTTTTTTACTTGAGCCATTTATTGTGCTGTTAGGTGATTGAATTGCCCAGACTCTTTTATTTATCAGGATGAATAGCTGCGACGCCATTAGGCTTCCACAGAGGTGTATGTTTAGGTCCCGCCTGTCACTCAAAAAGAGGGGAGAAATAATTCACTCCTGTTAAATGTCAGTCTTGAATGCTTAAACATCCTAAAATTAGACGATGCATTGTCTTGTGTAGCTGTATGTGTGTGTAACAAGTCTACAGGCAGTGGCTGTAATCTATTAAAATGCCTTAAATCTCTGGAATTATCTCTGGAAGGTTACGCACTACTGCCTTGTTGTATTGCATGCATTTTTAGTTGAATTCAAGAATCTAAATTGACTAGAATGAATGAATGTGAGTGTCAAAGATCTGTCTCTAATGCTAGATTCTCCCCAGAGTTATGCATGTGGCAAATCCAGCAATCCGGGTAAGATTTATAGTTCAAATTGATGTAAAGGAGGACCACCAACAGAAATGACCAATCTCAGAACAAGATTTGATCAATACCAGAGAGGTCCAAGCCTAAACGTAGCAGCTCAAACCTTCCGCCTCTTGCCTTGGCAACCCAGTCTCAGCACAAAATGTAAAATAGTCACGTTGGTCCACATGGTAAAACGTATACATTTCACAAAACGTTGTGAATGAATGAATATACATTCTATGGTTTTACCATGTGGACCAACGTGACTATTTTACATTTTGTGCTGAGACTGGGTTGGTCTTGGACATGAGACAGGGCTCGAAGTTTGATGGAGACAACCTGAGCTCTAATTTATTGGTTGTTTTTGCAACAAACATTTAAAATAAAGACGAAATATGTAAGATTTACCACCTCTACACCTCCCTGTCATGAGTAAGCACTGCCGGGGTTGATCCAAAGTTTATATCTGTGACAGAAACTATACCAGTCTGAGTCTTTACTTCTGCATTTACTCATAAATAGACAGAATCTGCCATATCTCCCCTTAAGCTCTAACAGCGGTTTAGGCTGGAGTTTGTCTCTGAAGATGGACACTGGCAGTTACACTGGATTATATTGAGAGCCAAATCTGCAGAGTAGCCCTGGGACTTAACCAGACCGGCAAGAAACAGAGTGAAACAGTGTGTATTCCTATTGACATATTGCGCCTATCCTTTTTTTTTTTTTTTTTGCATGTAATAGCTATTCTTATTCAGGTAAATCTTATTTGATTCTCCGTACTTTTGCGGTGGTCCTACAAAAAACAAGAAAATGGGATGAAAACAGGGAAAACCAGGGAGGGTTGAAAATATATACATAGATCCACTACTATGTTATGAATTCTTGCACATTATATCTTCAAATGATGAATTTTAAAGCTGGGAAAAACTCTGGAAAGCTACTGGGAACTTGGGAAATGAGAGAAGCGTGACCTGGAAGTCGATGTTGTGAGAGTTGTGTGAGTTCTTTAATCTGAAACTGTCAGATTATTAAATGCAGGAAGTGAAAGCAGTCTAAAATCTTCGCTCTTTAATTTAGAAAGTGGGTTTAGGGGAAATGGAAAAAAGGAGCAGGATGGAAAGTGTATGCAAAGCAGGTTTACCGCATGAAATTGAACACTCTGCAGCCACTACATTTAATTCTCACAAGATACATTGGCAATCAAAGTCGAACAGCGCAAACAGCCCGGCGATATCCATCTTGATTTGCACAAGATGTGTCCTCTGGCTCTTAAATTGTGCCTCGACTGCACCCGTCTGATGGAGTGCATATTGTGTTAGCGACAACTAGGCAGGTGGATTTGTTCCTCACCTTCTCCACTTAATGGCATGTGAAAGAAGCTGATTCAATTCCCACTTCCCACACCTAGGCCAGCAGAGTACCACCACAGAAGGACAGTGCTAAAAGATTTATCGGACAAGAGTGTGTCTGTGAAAGTCTGCCACTGGGCTCATGTGAAACATTGAAAGCAAACTAGGAAGAGGCAGCGAATAACACCAGGAATTTAGGAGCAGACAAAAAAGGCTGTGTTGTTTTAAAGATGCTTCAGCCAATCATTTCTTCTTCTTTCACCCCCAACAACAGCACAGCAACTATTCCTGCTTATATGTTATTAAAAAGGCCACACTGGATCCATTTACCAATTACAAAATGCTAATACATACACAATAAATACCAATACATTCACAAACCAAAGTTTAGAGCTTACCTTAAACTTTTAGCTCAGCTCTGTTTTTCCTGTTTTTGCCTTCTCCTTGTGTACCTTCTTTGTTTTATCTGTAGCCATTACTTTGTTGAGATCAATGTCGACCAATGGCAGCGTCCCTCATTAAAGAGCGAGCAGGTGATTGGCCAAAGCTTCTGGTATGTGCTCAATGTTTTCATCTTTTAAAATCCTTACTATACACTACATTTTTGTGTAAAACATGAACAGTGTTAATGAATCTGACAAGTACCAAGTTCATCTGAATTTAAAAGTCTATAATTAGCTGGCTAAGTTTTTCTATTCTACACAAAGAACGATCTTTGTAGATTCAAGTTGGATGTTTAGGTGGCAGTACAGATGGACGCAGAATAAACTGTCCCATTTTAGACAATTACTTGTCTAACAACATTTCTACAGAAGGAAAATAGATGTGATGGGATGGGTGAAAAGGGAAAGGCTGAGGCTGGACAGTCTGTCAGAAAACAAAATATGTTTTTTTGTTTGTTTGTTTTTGGCTTAATTGCTTTTGTTTTCAAATAAAAAAACAACAACAAACAACCCAACACATTTTCATAAAGTACACATTAGGGATGATGGGATGTTTATACCTGGACTCACAACTCTTGTTTTTAAATTTTTTTTCAATGCATCACATTTAGTAAGGGGAAAAAAAACATAGCTTATGGTAGATGAAGTGTGTGGTTGCTGGGGGTTGCCCAGTGCGGTGGGACCATCCGCCGTTGGTCCTGGCCCACAGCATGGCTCCATTTGTCTCCATTCTGTTCACACATATATTACTATTACTGTTCGTTTATTCATTTTCTCATACTATTGATTTTTTATTTATTTTGTCTATGTTTATTTTCCTCCATTGTAAGATGCAGGAACCACACATTCACACTGACACACCAGACTTATCGTCACTCAAATCTAGGTCCACATTTAAGGGTTTTTTGGGTTTTTTTTTTTTGTTTTTGAATCTTTATCTATCATGTCATTTATTTATGTTATTTATGGTTGTTTGTGTTTTGTATATTCAATGTATGGTTCACCTGTCAATATGTTTTCACCCGCATTGCTTAAATAAAAAAAAAAGTTGCATGTTGCATGTTTTAATAATGTATACTGATTTGGCACATCATTTTTTGTTTACTCACACATATGTTCTCCTTCAGTTGTTAAATGACTAAATCAAAAATATGTGTGTGTTTTTTTATACAGTCATTGTGTCTCACTGATAAGCCTGAAGAGCTAGGAGTCATTCCTCCAAACAAACCCCTGAACTCAGAGAAACGACAGCTTAGCCATGATTAACAGACTTCCTGATTCAAGGTGATGTCTGCGGCACAATGTTGAACCCTCGCTTGCCACGTCTCATTATCACCACGCCGCTAATGGAAGGAGGAGACAAATAATTCATCTGGCCCGATAGTGACATGGAGCAGAACAGGTCTACTCAGGGGAGACTCCACAGCCTGTCAGTCACAGAAGAGTGGGATACACACACACTGAACTACAATCTACTGTGTGTATTGGAATAATTATTGGTTTGTTGGTCTGTGGTAGAACATCTGTTACCTGGGTGCTGACTAATGACCAAACAAGTGAATAATAAGCTGGATAGAGATGCAGCAGCTGTCAAATTGGCCGATGTGAAAATTCTGCCATATAAGTGCTAGGAGTAATTGGAGAGAAGCTAAGCAATTACAAGTTCTAATTTGCTGTGCACTCACAAATCCCTATTTAATTTATATATTTCTGTATTTCCAATTAGGCAAGTGTAAATTGTGGTTGTAGTCCAGCCATCCTTTAATATATGTGAAATAGCTTGGGCACGTTACTACATAATACAAAAAAACAGTGCGTGAAAGAGGGCTTATCACACAGCAGTACAGCTCTCTGCGACTGAAGATAAGTGTGTTTCAGTGTTGTAAAAAGAGCTTGGGATATAAAGTTTGCATATGTATTTTTACATAGCCGTCTAGTTAACTGCTAAATACCTTTATAACATTATGATTTTCCTACATTTCTGACACTGCCTGACACTTGTATTCAATTATCTGATCCTGTCACTCTACCGTCGTCCTACAACCACTCACTATGACTAATTAGCATTCATCTTCAACGTCAAAAGTCTGACGTGTGACGAGGCTTGTAGCTTTGTTAACACTTTTTGGTTTGGTTCAACACACTCTGGGACAGTTTAAAGTCTGGACAAAGCAACAATCTTCTTTTTATTGTTTTGGTCGCATTTAAAAAGCCGTCGAACACTACCCAAACACGAACCCTAAATTAAACTGAACAACAAATCTTCAATTTGACCAGAATAAATGGAGCATAACATGCACCTGATTTGTCTAACAGTTTTATATGTAGTTCTATTCGGACCTTAATTAAATATTTGAGAAAGATTTACAACATCCTTGAACGGCAATGTCTCTCCGTACGGCCAGTGAACGCCTCCTGAAGAGCTGGAGGAAGAGTCTGGGGAGATGGAAGTCTGGGCACGTCTGCTTTGAATACTGCTCCCATGAACGGATGGATAGACAGAAGAATAATATGAATCTTTATCTTCATCCCATATTTTATAGCTAAAGGCAACAGCACATGATTGTAAGACTGCACCTTTAATTTCAAGAAGTTGTTGACACAGGAACAACCAACCAAAAGAGGTCAGATCCCTCCAAAAAGGATGGTGATGGAACAAGGAAACATGCTTCTGTAATTCAAGCACTTCTCTCCTCAGTGTGGGAAAGTTTCCATGAGTAAATGAACTAATTATCTCTCCTTAACCTTAGTGTCTCCTCTGTTGTTTTTCTTCTGCTGCCAATGAGTTTGTGCGGTGCAAAATAAATGATGGCGTTCATTCTTCATTTGATGCTTTTTAGAATATTAAAGTATACTTGTTCACACAGCCTCTTATGGCAGTGCAGGTGCTAAGGCGCGTATATGGGTGTATAGATAAAGTATAATTATGACTCAAAATTACCCTAAGGCGAGTTGGATTTGAAAAGAAAAGCTGTATAGTACGTACGCAAAAAGCTCTGCACTTGAAGCATTCATCGACAGAACATCTCAACCCCTTTAGCCTTGCTTGTGTCTTTTTAAGAGCGCAGCATGAAGCCGTTTTTATAAGCAGTGTTTTAACTAGGTCACAGCATGATGTCTTTTAAGTCCTGCTTCACCTGGTTTATCGGGGAGACCCACCATTCCTAACATAAAATATGAAATATAAAGCACGAACCTGGTTGTTTGGCTTTGAGAAGGCTGTTTGAGATGGAACACTTTAAAACCTGGGTGATAAATGAACAAGGATTGCCATATTGTGCCTGTGGTGCTACCGTGTACCTTTATGTCAAATAAATGTGCATGTGATTCACAAGATAATAATTTATTTGAGAGCCGTTTAAGGAATAAAAGTGCCTCATGTTTCCCTTGGGTCTAGTAAAAGGTCTGGAGGAAATATTGAGGCTTTAAGGATGTCTGTGCTTATACACACTCACATCTGCAGGAAGAGATAAGATGGTAAATGGGAAGGATTGTGGGAGAAAAAAAAAACAATCTGACATTGAGATCATGTGATGACCTTTTGGGTTAAAATGCAGCTCAGGATTTCACTCACTGCTGCCCCTTTTATTCTCATTCCCATCTCCCACCAATACTCCATCTCAGCCAGCCTTGAGCCCCATTTATTCTCTGCAGGCGACGCAGAAAAAAGCCACACCACTGCATTTAATTCTTCCAATCTGAGCCAATTAAACTGTGCTCATGTGTAATTATTACGGTGATAAACGTGTGTTATGAGCTGGACAGTAATCATGCGGCATATCTGCACTGTGACTTCTATAAACCCATGTGGAGGATGTGATTTGTCACACATGACCGCAACAGTTCAGTCGGGACCATTTGTCTCACGCACCGCTTCGTGACACTCTGGCTGTATTTGTGCCTTTTCGAGGAGACACCCACTGCCTGTGAGTGACCCCCTCGGAAAAAAATGACCAGAGCCTTGGTTTTGATTTGCAGCGGGTGCCAACTCGTTGTTGAAACGCCGCCTGTGGCCGTAGTTTTAATAAAAAGAGTGAGCTCACACGCTCTATATTCCAATATGTTGTGTCATGCAGTCAGTATTTATTTGCGGTTTTGGCGTGTGTCCCACGCTGAGTAGACCCAGTACCCAGCACACAGTGTTCTAAAGGGATATTTGGATGAAATAGCATCCAAAATGCATGAGTGAGCGCATGTTTCATTAAAGCATTCACGTGTAGAGACAGAACAGGGAGTTGGATACAACAGGAAAACAACAGATAGAATTACATTAGAATTACATAGATCTATCTATCTATCTATAGTGTGCAGAAGTTATAGGCAGGTGCAGATATAAAACGTACATCCTCGGACACCCTTAAAATCTTACACAATCTGAAATATTTTAAATCTTTTTTGTATTTCAAAAGGTGTGGCTGCATTAGACAGACACAACAAATACATATTACATTTTTTTGTTTATTGTATACTAGAAAAACTTACAAAACTAAATTCTTGACAGTTTCAATATGTTGGTTCTCAACATTGTCGGTATCAAAGTCAATATATAACAGAGAATGTGTTTCAAAACTTAAAAAAAAAACCAACTAAAAAAAATGCACTTGAAGACCTAAGAGTGATTCTTAATGCAATATTTAACAAATGCATGGGGTGTCTGAACCACTATATGTTTATTTTTACAGTTTACAAAATGCAAAGTAAAAGAACAGAAGACAATTCTAAATTAAATCAAATTTTCAACAGTTCTTGTAATTCCACTGTCTCAGTTCTTGAAGGGTCTGAGACATCTCATCCAGAGACAGGGAACCTTGGTGCTCTCTGTTGAACCAGAGCAGGCCAACCTTCACTTTTCTGTACCTAACGCTGTATTTAGTAAAAGACGCAACAGCCAAACGTTAACACCAGCTACATGTGAACCAACTTGTTTGGTTCTTGCTAGGAACCAACTTTTCAGGTTTTGAACCAAGTCACAGTTGATGTTGTACCTACAGCTGGCATGGAGCCTGGTCGTTGTGAAGGGGGGAATAAAAACGTCAAGACAAAGCCTGATCCATTTTAATAGGCAGTTAAAATTTTTAAATTCCAGATTTTTTAATCCTACTTCATATTCTTGGCTTGTTTTAAACACTCTGGCTCTGCTTTAAATGCCTCTCCGTTGTTGAGAGGAGAATCAGAAATATCATCAGTGTGATGCATTCTCGACCAGGCCTGGCTCTGCACAGCTGATGAATCGAATTTTCTGTATCCAATTCAATCTGCTCGTGGCGTACAACAGATGATACCTTTTCACACTTGTTGCAACGCTGGGGCTGAGAAACGCAGCGAGACCCAGCTGACTTCATGTGAGCGCAAACTGATGTAACAGCAGCAGGCGAAGCTCCAGCTGGGGTCTGTGTTGACTGTGGAGCGCTGACTTTGGGGAGAACCGTGACTTTGCAAACCCCACACTGAATAAATGACTACACATTTTCTGTATCTGTGTGAGGAGGTGGTAATTGCTTGACGGACTTCTGCGCCAAAACTAGTCGTTAAACAGCGAATATGTGTCTTTATAGCTTTGATGAGACATTTAAAGAGTCCCACCTGAATGTCCATCGGTGCACACATGGCCGACCTGGGTTTATCTGTCACTGAGCAGACACTGCAGACGTCGAACTTGGGTCGCTGCCTTCAGGAGGATGAATTAGATTTGTTTTCTGATCAGTAGAGGCTTGTGTTGCTTTAGGCTGGCTGCAGACTCAAAACATAATTGAACTTGGCATATTCTCAAAGGCTGTCAAAGTGCTGTCAAATACACTGCACTGCGAGCATATGTGAGTATGTGACTCGACTGCGGTTTGTTCACTGAAGTTGGTGCCAAATTTCAGAATCTGTCTTGGCACAGACACAAAGATGCAGGGAAACATGTAGCCGTAAGCGCACGAGTACACAATCTGATTTTCTTTTGAAATGCCTAAAAAAGGCAAAGGAAAAGTAGTCCATATTCTGCTGTTTTGATGCAAACACACAATATGCTGCGACTCTTCTCCAGTTCAAGTGGTCATTAATCCAGTTTAGAAAGTGCCAGAAAATGCACAGCTTTGAGTTAATGTTCTAAATGAGCAAACACTTGGGCACAAATGAATCAATAACTCTTTGTTTTGGGAGTTTCCGTTTTACCTTTGTCTTAATGGCGTTTATGGAAAATGAGCCTATTCTGCAAAGGCAACACTTTCTGTCCGCTCAGACGTTTTCTCTGCATTATCGGTGCCCTGCAGGTGCTCTCTCTTTCAAGTAACACACTTTGAAGGATAAAGGGTTCGAGGCAGAGTGCCACCTCTGCATTGTCTCTGCAGTGATGACAACTCTGGTGGCCTTTGTTTGGTGAAAATGCTGAAGCAGATAATTGGAATTGGCCAAAGGTGATCATCTTCCTTTAGGGACTGACCACTGGGAGTTTAAATCTTAATTAGGCTTCGGACATCAGCGGCATCATTTAAATAAGTTATAACCATTACACATAATGCTGTGGTGTAACCCATTGTCAATGCAAATGTCTTCCCAAAGAAAAGAAGTACACGTTTATTGTTATACGGGTGGAGTATTTGATATCTAATGTTGTTTGTCCAAGAGGTGTATCCAAAATACCATACCCTAGACTATTTTACGTGCAAATGGTCACAGCTTGCACATGACAAAACTATACTAAAGTATTGATGCAGATGAGGGAGTGATATGTAGCAGCAGGATAGCTTCTATGCAGTCACGGGGTTCTGACGATGCAAGGAAAAATTAGAGATTGAGGAAAACTAGTATTGAGCTGCAAATGTGGTAGCTCAGATGCTGTTTTAAGAGAATGATACAAACAGAAAAACACCATATTTTTTCCATGTCTTATGTGTTAGCTCTCAATGTCTTTTAGAGCACTAGGGCAGAGGTTACCCAGCTCCACTCCTCCTCCTGACCACAAACAAACTCCTGAACGTTTCTTGTTTTGATCAGAACGAACACAATAGATTTGTACTTTACCAACTGGCTTTTCAGAGGAATCTACCAGCCCTCCATCCAAAATTTGCAAAACTCTCTTGGAAGTGACATCAAGTCCAGACGATACTGGGCCCCCATTGATACACTCCATCTGACTGACAGGTGCCATGGCAACGGGGCAATCTGTGTTGTTCCCCTCATCTGTGTGTGCTAATAATAATTATAATGTTACGGCTGGTCCTATTGCGTCGTATTGTGGGTTTAGCCTCTGCTCTTCACCTTTTTTGTTACAATTCAAGTTAGCTTTGATGCTAAAGAGTGATGCCTCTGGATTGAAGGCAACCTCCAAATTGAACTGAAAGCTTGGAAACAACGATCACTATAATACTCCAGGATCCAAACCTAAATACGAACCTGCCCTAAACTCTTGTTCGAGCTGCAGAATATCAATTGGGCTCTGACCTCAGCGCGGCACACACTTCGATGTCGCTGAACGAGACAGATGGACTCGGCGAGCGCGGGGCTGTTTGTCTGGAGTAAACTAACCTGTGATTTGGGATTTGATGGTTGAAAGGATTGTTGGCTCGAATCAGTCAGGAGAGAAGTGAACAGAAGCATGAACTGCAGGAGTAATAGAGTGGAATAATGCGAGCCGCACTGAGCCCCCGTGTCCGGCACGAACGCCACAAATAATCCCGCTCAACCAAGCTCAAACTACAAAACTTTGATTGAAAAACTAAATGATGTTTAGCCCTGCTACAAATGTCCTAAACCGAAGCTAAAGAAGTTTCCCTTTTTATCATTGCTCTAATCTATTCATTTCCTGTTGTCCCCCTTGTTACCAGGGATTAGGCCTTAATCTGGTTTTACTCTCTTCAACTCTTCAAAGATCTGCCTTTTTATGATTTCTCATGACTACCCATGACTTTAGACCTATTCCTGTTTAGCCATGTTTTTCAATACACAATTTGGTCCTTCATAATTATCTGCAAAACTCCATGGATCTATACAGTTTTTAATATGTACTTTTTGCTCTTTCTAATACATTTTCATTTAGTTTAATTATATTTCCCACTTACTCAACTCTAACCTAAACTCTAACCTTTTACCAAACATAAAAATCACTTCCTGCTGCTGAACTATTGTGAGTAGAATAAATATGGTTGACTTTACAGGTTATTTGTCTGCTTATGGTGTAAACATGCTTTGTATCATTAAGAGCTGAGGTGCAAATGTCACCTTTATGCATTTTCTATAACTATCCTTTACAGCTCACTTCCCGATGACTGTATACTGTGTTTGGATCCAGTGGAGTTAATAACCCAGAAAGGAACACACGGTAACATCATGTTAAGATGTTCTCTATATATGATCCAGGCAGCAGAGGCCATTATGTGTGGTTAAATGGTTCTGATAGATTTAGCCGCCTACATCTTCGGTGAGAGCAGGTGCATGTGTGTTCAGTGGCTCGCTCGACCATAAATACACACAGACACCTGGGAGGTTCAGCGTCACGCAGCTATGTTATTATTCCAAATGTGGCAGAAGCGAAGCGACACCACATGATTGCAGCGTATAGGACTCTAACACATAATGACATGAGAGACTATAAAAAGTATGCGTATGTGATTAAATGTGTACAAAACCCCTCCTATAGCAAAGGCGTCAGAGTGAACATGGAATAGACAGGTGTAGAAACAGTCAGCAGCCCATGTGATGTGTAGAAATGTGCCTGTTGTTCACTCTGCTTCTATACCTTTAATAGGACTCAAGTTGTTATAACTTTGTTATATCTGTTATTGCTTCTATATTATTTATCTAAAAGTAAAAAGTCTATCCATTTTTCCGTCCCGTTGAAGCAGAGGTGTCAGTGTTACATTTTTGCAGTCAAAGTTAATTAACGCCTGAAGGACTTAAAATATGCGCTGTGTGCAGAGCCAGCATTTGTTCTGCTGATTCATCTTAGTCCAAAGACAGCTTTGTCTTTTACATCAGGACTTTTTATTCAGGGAAAAAGTCACTTAAACTTGGAGCAAACACTCTCCAGATTGAACTGAAACTCAGCATAGTTATTGGATAAAAGTTTTTGGATAAGCAAATAAAAAAACAAACCTGTTGTTTTTGGTTGTGAGGCATATCATGTTATTGACCAACTGTCTTTCATAGGCTGAGTCTCATGTGACTGTTGGCACCTGCTCCTGTTTGAAACTGACATTATTTGTCTGGAAAACAGCCTTATTCCCCTCATCATATATAAATCCCATGTAACTGAAGAAATCTACAAGAAATCATGATCTCTGGGCTCCCATGGCTGTGCATAATTAGATTCAATTCCTCGCTTCTTCTCGCTGCCATCTGGTCATTTCCTGGCCGTGGCTCGGCCAGATCTCGACCTTCATCCCGCAGTCCCCTGTGAGTTTGTGCTGCACCTGTAATCCATAGATACGGCGACAGCACGGTTTGTTCCAGTGGCCTGCTGTGAATTCAAGGCGTGAATAGAGAAGTGCACTTCACCTCATTACATGATCTATTTAAAAAGCCCAGCGCAGATGCTCTCGCGGACTGATTAAATGATGCCTGCGAATCTTCTGCCAACGTGCACTTCTCCAACAACAAGGCACCTGCGCCACTCACTGCTGCTGCACCACTCATGTCAAAGATTGGATATATTAACAGGTCCACATGACTCATTTATCCAGTATAGACGTCTAACCTGCATGCGTCCATTTATCCATCCATCCTTTACAGCTGTTAGACTCAAACTTCAATGCTAGTTTTGCGCTGAACAGAACATCTTCCTAACTTTAATCCATTATTTTGCAAAAGTTGACCCGTGAATTGTTTTGAACACTGCAGATTAAATCACCCGTGTGCAGGTTAGCCTCATCCTGACGCTGTACATCATTAATAATGTCACATCAGGAACACAGGACCTTAAAAGCTTTATGCCTCAGAGCAGCCTCATCACAGACGCTAACGCTCAGATTAAAAAGCTGTTCAGTCGGCACATCTCCCCAGCAACACAACTTTCTGGTGAAGGAGAATCTCATTATTGCTGCCATTATGTGACACCAAAGCAGATGCTTCTTTGAGGAAATTATTGCCATTTAGAGAACTGGTTTTAATGGATCGACTGTCATCACTCGAGAGCAGCTTTCCCTTTGCACTGAAGGGAACAAGGCGGAGTGACAAACTTCATTAATCACCGTGGGCTGGTTCACTGCAGGCTCAAGATGGTGGCTTTGTACCTGGATGCTCATTACTGCTCTGCTCCTGATGTATGAATGCAAGTGGCAGGCCAAATGTTTCGGCTTTTGTTTAAGGCTTGTGTATACAGTAGAAGCATTTGTCATTTTAATTGACTCTCCCCACTTTGTTGTGCTGATGTGGTCTTTTTTCAAATTCAATTTTTCACGTCGCCAGTGAGTCATTCTTGAAGTTGAGCATCACAGAGGACGTTTAAAGCTGAGCAGGTTTGACGAATCGCTGGTTATGACAGATGATGAGAATGCATTTTTTGTAAAGATGAATCTAGACACAATCTAATGAGTCAGGAGGCTAAAACTGAAGCTTTCTGAACACAATGGCAGCACGATGGTCATAAAACTGAAACTATGATTTAATTATGCTGTGAAGAAAATAAAAGAAGACGGATGTTGCTTGATACGAAAGCGTTTGTGCTCCATCGTTACTCCCAAATTGGACAGTGGGTATAAGATGTTTCATACACAGGCTTTAGGTTACATAGAAGGGAATACAACGCTACAAACGATAAAGAAACCAGTGTAAAACGCGTCTTAAGGCTGTGATGTTTAACAGCTCTGGCAGCAGCTCTGTGGAGGACGTGTGTCAGAAGATTTGGTTTCACACGCGTTCAACTCATTCCTGCCACTTCTGATCTGTGTCAGTAACGTGACTGTAGCTCCTGACACTTAGGGGTCAAAGGTCGGATACAAGTGTACAGCTACGGCTTTATGAGAGCCTGATGTGGGAAACTGAACTGCGTTGTTTGGAGTAAATATAGAATCTGCGCTGTCGTTCCCTGTTTAGTGTGAATTTGAAACACACACATGCTCTGTTCCGATTCCATATGAATGTAAATTGTACAAGGTAAATGATATATTACTAACATAAGTAAAAATAATGATAATGATAGATTTTATTTACAAAGCACTTTTTATTTCTAGAGAATCTCAGAGTGCTACAAAGTAAAAGTAGGATAAGAGCTAAAAAGTAAGTAAGTAAAACTACAAAAACTACAAAAGACATGGAAATGGTCCAAAATCGATCCACTTTACTTCAGACAAGTGGCACATTGGTCTAAATCCAAAGTAAAATACAGTAAATCACTAAATCAGATGGAGAAGCGACAAACAAACACAAAGAATAAGTACAAAGCATAAAAAACGCAAGTGAAAATGTGCTTTCTTTCAATCTATTAGCAAATGTTTTGTCCCTTTTTTGCTCTCTTTATGCCTTTGGATATTCCTGCCCTTTCTAACTTCAGTGAGAGAAGCATAAATGTGACAGCTAAACTTTACACAAACTCATTGAATGTGCTTTTTAGTTTTGATCACTTTGCACTGTTGAGTAAAGAGCTTGTGTGGCGTGTCCTGATAGAGACAGACCACAGAAATGAGAATAAATGGGCTTCTGATAGAAACTGTATGACCTCATTGTTTTGTTATGAAACCAGACCTTTGTTGAAATTCCCTCATTAGCCATCAGTCTGTGTTAAGTCACTGATTCAGCAGCTTCGAGCAGTCAGGGGCAGCTCTTGCACGGAGCAACGTGATCCACTCCAGCTGCTCTAATGCAGGCGCCGTATCGATCCTCGGAGCTGTTTGCGGACACTCTCGGTGCGACTGGCGCTATAGGGCAGACACATTTATAAAGCCACTGCAGCTGTTGAAGATAAGAAGAGGTTTGTGTGTTTTGGATGATAGAGAAAAGGAGGTTTTTCTACAAGCTGAGGTTTGGACCACGCTGCTGGGAGGTGACTGTGGTTTTTAACTTGATTTGGAAACAGAACAACTCCTCCGTTTGGCTCCGGATTTTGTTGTTTCTTGATAAAAGTTTGAAATTTAGCCATGTTTCCACTGGAGTGGTAGGGACAGGTCAAGTCAAGTGCGTTTTTAGAGACCGTAAAACGTATTTTAAGTTTTGGCCACTGCTCAGAAATGGCAGTGTTGTGCTTTCTGATGAGGCAGGCCTTTTTCTCTGATGTGTTGTGAGAAAACTACGGCCCCTAATATGTTGTGACAAATGACAGACAGACGCTACAGGAAGAATTAGCGCCTTGAAATAAGTGACATGTTTCTAGGGGAAAAAAACAAGTGAGAGCTGTAGTTGTCATTAAACATGCAACAGAGGCTCTTTAACACCTCTGGCTTTTACACTGATTAACTGTGTGACACCGACGTAAACAAAATGTAGGTCTGAGCCAAGATGTTGCAACATTTTGACATGAAGTTCCCCACTAATTCCCCTCCCAGAGCTAAACCCAATTTGACATGCTTTTAATAATCCTCCCAGAAAGTCCTACTACATATACAGTAATCCTGGGATACAAGATGAAAAACATCTACTTGGAGTCGTTTCATTATCTGCACAAGGCCAGGGCAAAAAGTTCAACCAATTCATAAAAGCATTTTGTGCTAACAGTGAGGCGTCTAAGAATGGTCGTTTATCAGACAGATGCTCCAGGTAAACATTGGATTCAAGGGATTTTCTCCATTATTTTCTCTGATTTTGGTCTATGGTCATGTTGTGGACACACTGATATATCAAAAAAAAAAAAAAAAGAGTCAAAATTGAGGTCAAGCAGTTCCAAAGTCCCAGAATCCCATATGCTCATCTGTTCAGATTTTCAACCAGCCTTGAGAAATCTATGGCATTGAAATCTACTCTTCTTATAGATATATGCCATTATCAGAGGTGGGAAGTAAAGTAGAGTTTTCAGCTGTACTTTACTTGAGTATTTATTTATCTGGCACTTTCTACTCCTTACATTGTCAAAATAGCCTTGTTACTTTTATAACCTCCGAGGATGACGACATGTTGTAAAAGTTGTAACTAACAAGAAATAAAAAGTCATGCACCAAAATAAAAGAAGGTGATTGAAGGTGCATGTTGCAAAATATTATATTCATAAAAATCCTTCAACATCTAATATTGTTTGGTGATTGTGTGATTGTGTGGGGAATGATGCAGAATGAAAATAATTGCAGAACAAATCACAATTGGAATACTGGTTTAGTCTTGATTATTCTGTCTGAAACCTATTAATTAATTTAAATTGATTTTCACTTTTTACTTAAGTACTCTTCAAAGAATGTACTTCTTCACTTACACTTGAGTCAAGGAGTTGAATCAGAACTTCTACTTTTACCAGAGTTGTTTTAACACAGGTTCTTCTACTTAAGTACAGAATGTGAATACTTTTGCCACCTCTGGCCGTTATATCCATCCATTTTTACAGTTCCTCCAGGGCCGGGTCATGGGAGCAGCTCCTCAGACATTTTCTCCAGCGTGTCTTGAATAAGCCCCGGGGTCTCCTTCCAGTGTGACATGTTCTGGGAGCCTCCAGAACAGATCCCCGAGCCACCTCAGCGGGCTCCTCCACTCCAATCTCCTTCCAGGGGACCAACATCCTCCTCTGCTTCTATATGAGATCTTGCCCTTTTGGATTCTGGAAGTTACTACTCGCCTCTGTGTGTAATTATAAGTGAGAGTTCATAGAAAATGAGTTAATGCGAGACACGATACTGTATGTAAGCGGTGCAAAGAAAAGAAAAGAAAAAAAAAAGTATTTCCAAATGGAGCTGGTTTGAAAGGAAAATCTTGATATTATCGTGTTGGTTGGAAATGGAGACCAGGCTGGAAAGAAAGGAAGGCAATTTTCTACCTTATAATTACCGTGTCATGTTCCAGCCCATTCTTTTGTCATGTCTCCTCCATGTTCAAGTCCTCGCGAACATGTCATTTGCATTTTAAAAAGCGAGCATTTCAATACACACCTGCGCTGCCGAGTAAATACTTCAATTCAAATGAGAGGCTGTTGGTCACGTTGTCATCAATGTCGAACATTTATTTATTTATTTTCTTTACTCAGTTGCCAGTAAATCGTTACATGAGTGAATATCATTATAAGTTCAATCAATCAAGCGTGTTTTCTTAATGCTGGGTTATTTTACTGATCAAAGCGAGCCAGCGTCACATTTTATTTTTACAGTAAATCCTTGAGTGAGAACTAAAAAATGTGATTGTTCTTTTATCATCTATCAAACTAAGTGCATAACATGGTTTAATATTGCATTTGTGTCTGTGTGTGTGCGCCATTTTATACCTGGTGCATAAAACAGATGGTGGAAAGCTCTTACATCAACATAGATTATATGCTTTGGCTGGTACAAAATATTTCAAAAGCATTTCCTCAGTTTGGCAGTAGTTTTATTGAAAAACACAGATACACCTGGTCTGGAACGTGCCAGAGCAGATTTGGATTTGGACATGCAATGAGGGCTATCAAGTTCAATTTAGGTGCAACATTTCTTTTGACAGCGTGTCAGGTAACATTTTATCTGCTGCTGCACAATTGTCGCATAATATTTGCTTTGAAATGCGGAGAACATTTCTACTGTGATCATTTTACTCCCACTGTCAAACCCTTTAGTGTAGTTCATGTCTGACTGAAGTTTGATCCACACGCAAAGGTACAAGCCCTTAAAAGGTGCTGTGTTTAACTGTTTTCAAAAATAATAAAAAATGCTACTCATGAGAATGCATGTTGGAAAGTTTATCTTGGACTAAAATGTAAAAATAGCCCACTGAGAAAGACTCTAAGTTGACAGGGACTATTATTGCCAGACACGAACGGATTACACCGTCCCTGGATGCACGGATCAAAGTGCTGGCAAGATACACATCGAGTAAAAAGCACAGTCAGAGGTTTGGAATGTGTCTATAGCGCTCAGCCTCCCTATAGTTAATCAGTCCGGCGAGTGTGTTTAGAACTGCTGAAGAAACAGACTGGAGCAAACAAGATTACAGTCTGCCAGGGGTTCAGACGGAGCACCAACCTTATCACCAACCTGTCAATTCCACACATGTCTCAACCCGGACCACCCTACACTCCCCCACCTGACGACGGACTTACTCTGACCTGATGATTGCGATGCTGGCATCCCACTGAACTCGTTTGACAGGAACGCCAGTCCTTACAGATTTACAGCCTGATGTTACTCTTTGATTTAAACAAGGAAAGGGCAGTGCTGTGTATGTACGCCGACAGATATCAACCAAGCAACCTGGCAACAATATGGCAGTCCAGGTCTGGCCCATATGAAGTTAATTTAGCCCAGATACAACATGGATGGATGGCAATAAGAGTGGTCTGCTTCTGTTTATCAAATGTAGCCCACAACTAAACCAGAACAATGTTGAATCTAGAAGTCTAGAAATCTAGAAGTGGCCCACATCTGAGTTTAATGAAGTGACGCAGAGTGTTGTTTATTAAATTCCACTGTTGTTGGTTTGAAACCAGCAAACATTTTGGACTAAATGTGGTGATATAAACTTTAATTGCTGCACAAATAAGTAAAAAAGCAGAGTAATAAATAAATGAAATGGTGAAAATGAAGATAAGATGATCCTACAGCTTCTGTAGGGCGACTGGGAATGTTTGTGTGACAGATAAGGGCAATCTTGAAATATTCCAGTCATTCACAGCATATTTACACATGTTTACACTGCACATAGTCAAACACAAGAATGGAAACCTGCCAAAATACTTTAAACTTAGACATACGTATATTTTGCTTGGTTTTATCAGCAGGAGAACATCACACCTAACAGCACTGGTTCTACTACTCCTTACAAACGCTTTGTAATAAATGGTTGTATTTCGACTCTAAGTACTTTGACATATTACAAAGAGGGGTCTTTAAAAAAGTCCTTGATCATTGCAGGCTATTACACGCCATGTGACACAGAACACGCTTTCTTAAAAAAACATTCAGTGAGCCAATGAATCCAAGGCCACTTCTAGTGTAAAAGAAACTTTTTTTTTTTTTTTAACAATGCACCAGTGCACTTAAGGGAAATATAAAAGTATGAATTCTCAAATGGTTTAGTGGAGGTTTTTTTTTTTTCCAAAGGCTTTACAATCCCTGCAGTTACTATTACATTGCTTTGCCCTCGAGCAAGGATTACTGCAGAACAGGATCTCAGTTTTCAAAGCTTTAGTTTCCTTAACAGATGAGATAAATTATCGCCACTTTTCAAGAGAGAATGCCAAATGTGTCACAATTAACCTGCATTGGGAGAATAGGAGGAAGAGAGAAATAAAAAATCTTTTTTTTTTTTTTTTTATGTCTAGATATTAGATTTCTTGTGATTAGACTCAGGTCAAAGTCAGGACTCAGCTCAAATGTCAACTTACCGTCAACAAAAAACTAAAGGAATATCTTTACGTAAAGGTAGTGCTGGGTACCACAACCTCATGCTCATCAAAACTAAGACCTGCATCAGTTGTCATGGCAGAAAGATGGAGTGTTTTTTGGGAGTAGAAATGAAGAAATGAAATCCCAGCATTCATGGACTGATTAGTCATGGCTCTGTCTGGCTAATGGCATGTTTATTAGGGCACAGTTCTCATGAGTTTCTTAGCAGGCTTTGTGCTAAAGGGTGATGCACTATGTCTGACTGTGAGCCTGACATGACCCCACGACTCATGCACTGGCTATTTCCATGTCGCCACTTTTTATAATTACAGTCTTTATCCCTCTGCTAGAGTTCTCAGACATTAGTGTTAATGCATTGCAATGATTCTGAAGGTCAAGTATAATTCCCAAGAACTTGCAGACTATAACTTGACCCATTCTGACAGTAAAAAAAAACACAACATGACTATTTCTCTTTCTTCTTCTTTTTTTAGACAACCTTCCTCACTCTTTTCTTACACTTCATATAATTGTCCAGTTCACCTCTGCGTTGCCCCAAACAACCTGAACGCCTTGAGACCGATAGGCTAATGTTATTTGACCTGTGTGTGCCGGTATCTATGAGGCAGATAAGAGCAGACAGGAGCTGCTGAAACAACAATATAGGAAGCCGTTAGAGGAGAAAACATTGACATCCCCGTTCCGCCGATCGAACACTCAGTCATTACAACTCTTACCTCTATTGTTTCGACAATACCTACTCATGGGTGTGCTTTATGCGCTGACCATTTTAAAGAAATAAATAGTCTTGTAAGGAAAGAGTTGCATGACCTTAACAATCGAGATCTTTCTGCATTGAGTAAAAGGAAGCGCAGAGAGTTATAATTCCATTTGTTTCTTCAATACCTAGTGTCTGTTCTGCCCTACAGCGCTAACAGCAGAGCCGCTGGAAAGAGTTTCTCGACTGTGGGTGTAAGTAAAGTAATTCAATTAGCGGCGAAACTTGCGTCCAAAGACTGTTAACGTCACTGTCGGGTTGAACCCAAGCCGAGGCCATTAAGGCACCTTGAAAACCCTCCACTTTGCTCTCAGTGCCGCGAGTATAAATAACACGGTGACTGTGTGCTTAATGGTTTACAGTCTGCCACCATGGTGATATGAGATACAATAATGTGCCAGAGGTGTTCCCATTAGTCCAAAAGCATCCGCTGTGAAAAGCCTGATACTCTGAGCTCACTTTGGTCGGAGCTAAAGTTAAATTGTCTGCTTTCTACTTTTTCTGCCCTGCACCAAAGGACAATGTGTGAGATATAATCGCACATATATTATCTGTACTATCTTCAGCCTTTTTGGGATACTAGTCCTTCAGAACCAACCCAATGGTGACTTTAAGTGAAATAAACACAAACCAAGAGAATGGTACAAAGAAATTATTCAGACTGCATTTGAATAAAAAGCACTTTGAGCCGATTGCAATATCTCTCCTTTTCTTTCCACACTTACAGGTGCCGTACATTTTTTTTTTTTTTCTTCAGCTAAAGAGCCACTTTTAAAGAAACGTTTCAGCCGTAATGCCGAATACGTCACCCTAATTGCGGCCCTTGTGAAGTTCGACCCGGCGTTCCCTCTTGGGCGAGAATAAAAGCGAAGTAAGACGTAATTGTTTTTTGAATCTGTCGTGCGGAGCAAATGAGAGGAAACCGAGCGGCGCACACAGGATAGGTGTTCACTTCTAAAACATCCTCCGGTGGACCGCATCCAGCCGAGAAAATAGGCCTAACAAGGAACAATCTGTGAATTCTTGCCAGTTGAGCACAAAAAGGTGGCGGGCAAGAACAGATTAGGGCAATAAAAATGACATTAGGGCACAGCTTATGGTGAGCACTAGACTTATCAAGGCAAAAGTCAGTCTTGCTTCCATTCTGTTCTTAAATATTGCAGTTTACCTGGTGGAGCTCTTCAAAAACTACATTCCTCAAGAAATATCAAAGACTGACCACTTCTGAATCCTCCGTAGTGACCCTTTAAGTGCATTCAAACCTGGCATTACACTTGGCACCTGAAACATATTTTAATGCCAGGTCTGAAGAAAGCCCTACACTGGAGAATTCATGATTATTTTCCCATTAAAAAGTGCAGAGAGGAGACTTGCTGAGAAAATGCAAATGGCCAAAGTGTTTCATCTTGTTTTACCTCCACAGCACCTGCACTCGCTTCTCTCCTTGATGTCAACTAATGGCGTTCAGGCTGGAAGACAATGGCACTTTTTTCTGCCTTTTCCTAAAGATGAAATGAGGACCTTTGAATTATTATGAGTGACGGTGTCCAACCAGAAGAGTCTCGGGAATCTTTAATGTTTGATGCAAGAGAGACTTTAATCTCCGATTTTTCTCTGAATCATTAGAGTGTATACGAGCGATGTTTCCATTTGTTTTTAAATGTATTTTCACATACACACTTCATTAATGAGCTCAAGTATTTGTACGCATTGTCTGCAAGCAACAAGGAAAGTGTGAGCATGACGATCACAGGTGAGGAGGGTACTCTGTGTTCACTTTTAAATGGGAATTTGTTAAAAGAATTGTACATTCATTCGTTTTAATTAGTTTTAAAGCCTATTTATGCTGCAGTGTGTGAGACAATGTATTTGTGCATTTCTAACACAAATACAACAGCAAAAGTGTACAAACCTTGCTGGAATCAACATGAACCATTGACAAATATGACTCATTCTTATGTAACAAACCGCTCCATGTTTTGCCTCCTACCTCTGACTCTTACCTCTTCTCTTTCTCATCATTTGATTAATTCCAGCAGCATCTCATCACCAGTCACTACTTTAGCCTCACCTTTTTGCTCAGTCACTGCGAGATTATTCTTTGCTTTTGATGCAAGATTTTTCAGCCTTTTATCAGCTCCTCATCCTGTCCAGACCTACCTGTTCCCATTGCCTGCTTCTGCTACCTGCTCCTAGAGGTATTTGTCTTCACCTTCACTGCCTGCCCCTTTCGGTACCAAAAATAAACTGGGACAATCCAATTGATTTTGATAGTGATGTGAAATAAAATGAGTTTTCAACGAGCCACAGCTGTGACAGGAGGAAGTTACAGATCCAAGTAACAGTCATCATTAGAGTAAACATCTTGGCGTAACACTCTTTTAAACTAGTTTACTCCATAACTATTTGATCAGCAGAAACAGATTCCATAAAGTCTCTGGTTTCAAAGTGAACTCAGCTGAGGACACAAACACGTCACCACAAGCTTATTAAGCTCACATTTCTGTACACGCTCCCACTTCTGGGGATGTTGAAATCAAATCGTCCCAAACACATCTGGAGAACAGCTCCTGCAGAGGCCGACAGTTGCAAGATTTATAACACAACTTTAATAAACTTTTCCTTTACTTGTTTAAAAGCGTGCCGATACTGATTACAACATCAGGCCGCTCCAGTGGCAGTTTGTCTCCGAACAAAGAGATACAAGCTTGTGTGCACAAACAGATGGCGGCGTCCCAGGCGATATGCCGCAGAAGTACCGCAGCTTGTCTGCAACCTGTTTACTGGTGTCACTACGGGGAGACAAATGAGCATGTGTCATGTAGTATCCCTCACGTCGAGCTACAGCACGTTCTGTCGCAAAGTAAAGTTTACAATTAAAAGTTAGCTCCGGACTCATCGGCTTGAAATGTGTTTTAAACCACTCTGGCAGACAGACTAGATAGATGAACTAATAACCAACAAAAACACAAACTTATTTTCAAGTTTACCAGAAATACTTTATGTATACCGCACTAATACTTCTTTTCCATAGAGAATGGAATGTAGATGTTTCCTTTTTGGTCAGATTTCAAAATGACTTCAGGGGTTTATCTTGGAGCATACTTCCAAGCAGCTTCAGATACTCCAATCAATCAACACAATAACATACTTCTCGCTGGATTGAAGCATCACAATACACTTTTGGTCTTAGTCAATGCTGGCTTCAGTGGTGGAAGAAGTAATTAATTCCTCTACTTAAGTAAAAGTACAGATAAGGAGAAAGAAATGTAGTCAAGTAAAAGTAAAAGTATCACATTAAAATTCTTCCTTAAGTGAAAGTATTAAAGTAGTTGCTTTTAAAGTATTTGTCTCAGCTTCAACAACTGATGTTGATCTTTCCCTCGGTTTGTAATGTTTTAATTGTAAGAGACACATGCTGTAACTGGGATCTGAATAATTATAATTAAACTGATGGTGGATGATTGTAAATTAGCAACACATTATGATCTTTTTTACTGCAAGAGGGACCGGACTTTGACAGTTAAAAAATTTGGCACAAAGTTCCCATGCACCTGGTGAGTCCCGGCTTTTAAATCTACGTAAGTAAAGTACAGATCCTTATACCTAAGTATAGTACTGGAGTGTTTTTAATTCGTTACATTCCACCTCTGGCTATCTTACAGTTGAATTAAAGTCATATTTTTTCACACTGATTGTAGTCAATGATAGATTCTCATTAATCCCGCTCTTGGTAAATGAACCATGTCTAAAAGTAGCATCTGAGCATAGCTTGAAACCATTTCCTCTCTTCATCCTTGTGCTTCTTTATGTCTGAGAGAGTGCTAGTGTGTTAAGGGTCTATTAGTCCTGCAGTGCTACTCAAACCTGTCTTTAAATGTCCTTAACCTTGAATTATTAACAAAAAAAAAACCTCTTCAGTTGATGCTATAAACCCTGACAATCTGATTTGTCTCTATATTGAGTGTTCAGAATCCAATCTAATCCACTTGGTCGTCACCACTTGTGCCAGGGTTTTGAAGTGACCAGAGGAAATCTTTGAAGGGTTGAATTTGTAGCTCATGAGCAGGTAGATTCCGGCTATTTCTAAACTATTACTTTATCTCCAGAGAGTAGAGATGAATCAGGTGGTTTGGAAATGGAGTAGTAGCCTTGACGAATACAATCCAGGCCTGAATACAAGCATTTGACATTTTTAATAGAGATTTTCACAGATTTAATTAAAAAAAGTGAGTAATTACTGCAGCAAATATTTAAACTTACACTGTTTTGGTTTTAAAATTCGTCTCTCTCTGGTAATTATAGCACATCATCAACTTTCACACTCCCTTTGATTTACGTCGAAGTCAACCAAACAACAAAGTCATAACATTTTTCTTCTTCTTTTTCTTTTCTTTTTTCTCCGTGTCCGGTTTACTCTTGAGAATCCTTCGGAGGGATGTCAAATTACAAATAACAGCCGGCAATTATTGGTGTGCTGTAAAAGTTTATGGCCTAACACGTCTTTAATCACAGAGACAAGCGGTGCGGCTCGTAAAAAAACACCGCGATGGCTCCTGCGCATGGAAAGAGCCCTTTTATATCGACACGCACAAATCATCACACGCCGGTTCTATTTATTAACAGCCTGGATTAGAGCCCCGGTTTGTTGGTGACTCGCTGTGATTTATAGGAGCTAATGAAGACACAGGGGCACGGCGTATTATCCCTGTGTTACCGCTGGCCTCAGACTCCCACTGTGGAGAAAATGACTCCCTCCTGTTTTGTGCAGCCACATCTATCTCTAACATGGCCGTATCAAATGATCCATCGTGCATGTATCTTCCCAGTGAGGAAATGGCTACCTCTGCACACTGCGTTTTCTGCCTCGCCGAGCTTACTGGGATATTTTGTATTTGTGCAGAGGTAATGTGATACGTTCATGACTCTGCTCCGTTGTTTTTGGGTTTTTTTTATTTTGTTTTTTTATCCACACACACACAAATTGTTGGGATTATTTGGTAAGGATGAGAATAACATAAAAATAATCCTGTTTGATTGAGAAGAGTGTACTCCTGCTGATTTCTTCATTGGCTGTTGGTGCTTTTATCTGAACCCTTCCTTTTCTCATTCCGTGAGCACCTACGGTAGCCCTGCAGGGACATAAGATAAGATAAGTCAAACCTTTATTAGTTCCACAGTGGTGAAATTGCAGAGGTACAGTAAGGTAGGCAAAAGTATCACACAGATCAAAGTGAAAAGCCAACCTGACTAGAACAAAAATTCAATAAAAAAAAAAAAACTAAAATAAAGTATACATCTGTAAATTAAAAACAATGCTAAAACAAATTAAATTAAACTAAAATAGACTATTTGTGTGTAAAATATATGGATATGAAAAAAGAAATATGAATAAAAAAGAGTAAATTGCAGATTGTATAACATACCCATTGGGCAACAGCTCAGATGTTTGTTCAGGATTTCATTCGTGCTTCTCTTTCAGCAGTGCTCAGTTTGTCCACACTGGGCTTGGATTGCATTGCACTGCACACTTCTACAGGAACAGGAAGTAATGGATTGTCCACTGTGGCTTCAAAGGCGCTTTAAATTTTCCAAGACAGATGATAAAAGGCTTTATACCCTCCTGAAAACACTTTCCCATTCTGTTCAACTGTACTGACAAACATTTCACTCTAAAATTGCACCCAAAGCTGAACATTACAACCAATTTACAACAATAAGGAAAAGATGGCGCTCTGAAATAGTCCTCACCCCAATAAATCTAGAGTACAAAGAGTAATTCTTTTCAGATAAAGCTGCTGAAGCCATCTGCCATGCCACGACATCAGAATGTATCAAAGAAACAAAATGTGCCATGTCTTTTCCCACTCTCAAGAAAAGTTGTTTTCCCCATAAACAATCCCCAAAGCCCTGCATTAGTAGAAAACAAAAAAAAAGGCGATTCATAATTTAAAAACTAAGTGGGTGGGCATCTCAGCGACATGGGGGCTCCAACGTGTGATCATTTATAGAACAATAATTATGACTGGATGTTCAAAAAGATTTTTATTTTGTGCAGCAATGGCCCGATAGTATCATTAGGATCAACTCTCCGAAAAGTCTAAAGTGAACAGCTCTGTGACACAGCCTCTAATATTCGCACCATGACGTTCTGTGTAGCGCTCCCCACTGTGCAATTATGCTCCATGTCATCTCGGGATGAGGCTCTGTCTTAAATTAGCCGCTAATGTGTTTCGCTTTCCTCCTCAAGTGCAAGCAGTAATGGCAAACAAACTTTTGTTGTAAATGAGCAGGAAAATACCCAAGGCAACAACAGACACGTAATTAGTTATTTTATCGGCCCCCACTGCAGCACGAGGCACATGGCGTTTGGAGCACAGTGCCGTATGAGTTCAGCCGTCTGGTACCGCTGCGATTTGGAGGCAGTAAACAAGGTTCCACAGGTGAGGCACGCAGCAGACACACACACGGCTATTCTGTCACTGAGAGGGGCTTTGAATCACAGTCAAATGCAATACAATGTCTGAGGTACTACCCTGCTTTGTGACAGTTCTGGACAATACACAATAAGGTAGCAGTTAGTGGTTGAAGTGGACTGTTTTCCACAAAGACCTTGAATGATCATGTTGATTGTTAGACCATGTTCACTGTGATTGCTCATGTACCTCTTTATACAAGCTCCAGAACAAACACATGTAAGTACAAGGTAAATGTGCCTCTATCCTTGTGCTATGCTTTTTTTTTTCCTCTCCACCCTGGGATACAGGTTTGGTCTTAGGGGCCATTGACACAAGAATGCAGATTAGGAATACGCAACTGTCATGTTGTTGCCGATTTGCGTTGAATTGACAACATTACGACACGTTCAAATGGAGCCACCCAAAATGCCCAAAACAATGTAGTACAAATGCCAGACCAGTATTTTTTTGTCTTTCAGGTTTTTTTTTTCAGAGAGGAAGCTGGGTTCACAGTTTACACGAGAGCAGAGCGGCAGCCGCAACAAAATTGAAAGCACCTCCTAGGACCGATTCAAAAGTGTGTTTTTGTGGTGTGCAAACACTAGTGTCATGTAAACAAGAGGCTTATCTGCAACAGAATCGTTGCCGATACAGCAAAACCCATTGTCATGGAAACGGCTCCTTAGATATGAACTTTGGCACAACTGCAGCAGCGCAGGAGTGAGTAGTGTGCTGGATATACAAATATAAGTGGATCTGGAATTGGCTACAGTAGCTTTAGTATTGGTTATAAACTAGTCTGTCAGTGGTGTCAGCATGAGCCTTTGTGAGTTAAATCGCTTCTGTTCCACAAAAAACAATTGGTTTATCCACTGGCTTCAAAAGTTGCTCCTTTGACAAACATTTAGGACACAGCACAATTGCTAAAACTGCCTGATATCCCTTCAGACCTGCACTGAATGTCTGGACTGAGTGATGGGAGATCTGAGTACACATTTGAAGATAGCCTGGGTCACATGTCTCGTGAATGAGTATGTGCCCTGGCTTATATTGATACTTTTTAGATCAGCAGCATGTCACTGTCACGTAAGCTTCTAAATACATTGGTAACAGGAAGGTCTGTGAGGCAGCAGTGTCTGCACATAATAATAATGATCATTATTGAGGCGTTTTACATCAGGGAGAATCATCAGAGAGAAAGCATTAGCTATAAAGTTGTACTGAGGACATTTAAAGTTAAGCAGGAAGTAAAATCATAAATGTTCTCTCTCTCAATTTGATAAAGGTAGTTGGACAAAGACAGATTAAGCAACGATAGCTTAAAAGGGCTGAGATGGTAATGCGATGATAACAGTAAAAGTGGGGATGAGAGTAATTACAGTCTATGCTTGTGTATCAGAAGAAAACGCAAGAAAAGTGCCAGTGTGGAGTGAGCCGTCAGCAGAAATCCAGTAAAGCTGATGTGACGTCCGTGGACAAGCCCTCTGCAGGACCACAGAAAAAAGTGAGGGGACAATAAAAGAGTGGATTGGAGGAGGGATCACAAAGAGTTTGAAGGAAGGGATGAGTTTTGATGCACAGCGCTCGGGGAAAGCTGTGGCCAAAATCCTTCCCTTTGATCCCATTTCACAAAGATCACGGCATGACGTCAAACTTCGTCATTCTTCCTCAAATCTCTGGAAGCCAAATAAAACCGTTTGCCTTGGAGAAGTGCACTGCCACCCACCTTTGCACAGGGCAAAGATAGAACTCCCCATCACATTTTTTTAATAAACTCATGCCCCGACGACCAACTTTAATGTTTCAAACAGTGTGAGCTTTCAAGCCATGTAACGAGGGGCATCTGGGCCATTTAAAGGGCAGCGAACTTCTCTTGATGAGGTCTGAGAAGGGCCCCGCCAACTGCTCCATCAGGAGTTTGAACACAGTCGGCTTACCCCAGAGGTTTACCTGTTATCTTTTATGTCTGCACGCTCAAAAGCACTCTTCCACGAACAGTAATACGCTCTAAGCTCTGTCAAAAGGCAGACCGTTCCAGGCACATTCATCTTGAGCAGCTTTATCTCTTTATGTCAGATATTTAGAATATTTCTTCTCCTCCTCAAAGTGACCTTCTTGGTAATCTATTTGTCTTTTTGCGAAACAGCACTGACTTCATAAAGTAATGCGATTCTATTCACCTTCAAAAATATCAAGCAGTCCAAGTCGATAATGGCACACATTTATGCATTAACATAACATTATGGCAGTCGTTTTCTGGCAGTTCATTTTCTTCTGTGCTATGTTTCTTTTCATTATCGGGGTCAATGATGTCACAGCAGCCATAAACACTGCAGATAAGGCTTAGCATTTTAGTATTCGGGTTATAATAAGGGAATTATGAAGTCTGCTGAAGACAGGAAATTGTCATCTTATAAATGTTAAACACTTGCAAAATTACACAAGGAAATATTACACAACATGAATACAACTAGAAAAAATGTTTAGTGATCATCTGCTGTTTCTTCTTCTTGTTTTACTTGAGAGCTGTCCTCATGGCAAAAAAGTGTATTTAAAACATATAAAGAAATAGAAAATCTGTTTCTAAGAACATTAGATGATCATTTAGCCATTGAACGTGTCCCAGTAAATAACACAAATTGTCCATTTTTAGGTGAATGTCCACATAAATAATACACTCTATATGCCATGGTCATCTTATTTATTATGTTAACTATTTCCTGATGTTTCCATTCTGTGCTATTGACAAAATGACAGCTTTTCCATATGTATTATAGATAACACTTGAAATAATGCTTAATTAGATTAATTATTGGCCACAAACCTGGTGGCACAATGGCAAAATGGTTAGCAATGTCACAGCAACCCCGGGCCGGGGAGGGTCTTACTGTGTGGAGTTCTCCCTGTGCTTGGGTAGGTTTTCTCCGGGTACTCCAGAGTCCCCCACCAACATCAAAAAACGTGCACTGTAGTCTCTAGTTAGTCACATGACCAATCACTGGAGCAAGATCAAGAGAGGGTTACCTCTGAGCACTGCTCCACAGAATGGGTTAAAACCAGAGAAAAAAATTTCCACAAAGATAATAAAGTGTAACTTCAACTTAAATATACCTGCCTGCCCATTCCTGTCATTTGTGCTTGATTAATTTGCAGTTTTATAATTGCTTTTTATGACACACAGCACAATAGTGAAAGCAGACCGTTATCATTTCATCAAAATGAAATGTGTGCCTTTTGACTTATGGACTTTTCTTCTATAGATAGTCTGAAACTGTTCAGAAAGGTGTCTGACAAGGTCAAGTGGCACACATTAATTAGTGACTCAAACGCAAGTAAAGATTATGAATATAGAAGGTAATGTCAACCTGCAGTAACATGCTGTAATTTAGAAAAGAGAAATCAGAAAAATGAGAAAGTTCACGTTATGGTGAAAATGATTATGTGCTGGGTCCTGCTGTGATGTCATCTCAGACTCCACTTTTTGGCCTCAAACTTTTATCCCATTTAATTCCAGAGATTTCATGGAAGTCATTTTATTGAAATTAAATCTGAATTACCCAATAACTCCTTTCCCCAAGCTCCCAGCCCCAACAACAGCATAGAAAACTGACTGTTTTGATTTATTTGAAAAAATACTGATGAATTTAGACACTTTCTCTGCAGGATTTTCAGATGCTTATGATTCATTGTTGGCAAGTTCAAGAGGGCCTTGTCTGAGAATATGTGATTGTAGGCACTTTACATTTTCATCTGTAAAATTCTTTGATAATACAGCCTTGATGAGGTCTTAACATCTTTTTGTTTTATTGTTTGTTAACAGATCTAGGTGTTTTCCTCTAATACAAGAAAAAAATGTAAACTGTTTTTTTGCTGCTTTTAAATAAATGTAATTTTTTTGAAAGCATTGTGGGAAAACAAAAGGAAATCTGTGACATACAATGCATTTCATACATTTTTGTTTTACAATTTATTTATTTGTTTATGTATTTATTTGTCAATTATTCATCTGTCCAATTAAGTTCCCTTTAACAGACAATATTTAATGACAGCCATGTGATGAAATGGGTCAAAGAAACCAAACCTTTCTCTAGCTGCATCAGTTTTTTTTCTTGGCCGTCTTTGTAACGTCAAGTCAAATGATACAAGAGACTTCCTGAGGCTTGACAACAGAATCCATTTCGACGGTGGAAATAAATACGCTGAACAAATCTGACAGTCTTTCTTATGGATCCATCAGTGCCACATTGACAAAGGTGCTTGATTGATCCAGCGATCCCAGACAGTTATCTCATTCGTGCCTGTCATCTTTTTGTGTGTGTGTTGCATCGCCGTGGTAACTGTCTGTGTTTAACCTCAGCTCCTGATCGAACACTTCTCGTTGGAGGCACTCGAGGCGGCCTCCCGGTGAGGGCCGATCGATATCAGGAGCACGCCTTCTAATCAAACACTGATTACTTTTTCACTGCTGATTGCAATTGGCGATTTAGTCTGTGCTGTTTCAAACGCTTTAAATAATCTACGAACACAAACTGACCTTTTTATTCCTTAGGCTCAATCACTTTTAACAATCGGACAAATTGGCAATCATTGTCAGACTCACCGTAGGGATTGGACTTTGTTTCATCTTACACCAAAATCTTTAGAATCAGTTTCGAATTGGGTTAAATGGAGGTGAACAAGGATAAGTGACATTTCTGTGTGTGAAATAGCATGTTGTGTAAGTTTTTCATAAACTGGTAAAACTGTTGAAACAATGTTCTTGACTCTAACAGTTTACACTATTGTTTTCTTTTCATTTTGTGCAAATGTAGACGACGGGGAAAAACTCTACTGGTGATGACATCCGCTGAAACTCACACTGACAGAATCCAACTTAGACAAACTATCACTGCAGCAGCCAACACCAGATCCACCACATACTGTACGCATTATGAATCCATTACATAAGAGTGTAATGAAAGACATGGACATCCCCAGCGGTCTGGCTCGTAATTACTTCAAGTGTTTTACTTGGCGCGCATGCAAAAGAGAGCTCACCTCATCCAGGCGACAGTATCATCCAGGGTTCTTGTGTAACTTTTACCCTTATGGATTTTTCATGTTCAGTGTTTCTTACTCCAACGGTTCAATCAAAAAGTGGGTGACTTTAAAAGAAGCAGAGAAAGAAGAGACCACTTTTAGCGTGAAAGCGAATTGCTGACCTATGGCCTACTATTACATGGCTCTTATGAATATTATCTCCAACATGTACACTCTGTTGTTGCTTTCCCATTAGCCACGAAGGTGCTTTGTGTAAAATGAAGGGTAGAGTTGAACGAAATCTGAAAAAACGAAACACTGAATAAAGACATTGTTTTAGAGTTATGATATTGAGCTCAGTGGAAGTCAGTTCAGTGGGTTCACTAAAAACCTGAGTGATGTTGGTCTGGCCAATCAAAATCAATAAAGCCATTAAGTTTAATAAGTAAAATAAATAAGCTTTTATACTCTTGGGACAATTAAAGCTCCATGGGAAAGAGCCATTTTTGTTCCTTTACTTTCCAGCAGATTAGAGCAGACAAACTGAGCACTGTTCAAGGAGAAGCACAGTCTTTTATACACATTTATGAAGTTTTAGGACATTTATGAATGAAATAAACTTTGTGTCTTAATGAGCTATTTTCAATGGGTTTGTTGATGGCTCCTCCAAAAAGGAGTGTGAGGTGTGCAGTTGCAGTCTTCTCTGTCACCACCAAATGTGTAAGACTAAAGGTAAGATAAGGTCACATAGTGTTGAGTGTTGATGAAGAAAGTACTATTTCTCTGGTATGGACTATGCAGGCCTGAGGAACACTGCAGACTCCACACAGCACAAATACATTTGTTACATAAATCCTCCAAAAATGCAGCCAGCCCCCAGCATTAAACCTTTCACCTTTCTGCTCTGTAACTATTTGAACTCAGCTAAACACACCTTCTCTGGAATGACACTAAATAAACACAATATATTTTAAGGAGTGTTTGTCTGACAGCTACATGACAGCTGCTGTGTGTACGTTTCCGCGGCCGCAGACCTCAGCAGTGAGCCGAGGCGTTGAGAGCCACGGAGCTGTTCTCAGACCACACATTTCATCTGTTTGCGCAGCACTATCACAATGATTGTTCTGAAAAAACAAGACAAAAAGCTGAAAAATGTGGTATGTGTATTCCTCATCTTTGTGTTATGTTTACCGTAGCACATTCCGTACTTTACTTTTTATGAAAATATTTTCATTTCTACTAAATCCTTGTATAAATGTGCCGCATGTTGAGAAGTGTAGCTGTTGGCACTCTTTTGTTCTTTGTGCGTTAAACTGAAGAGAATTTGAGGAAACAACTGCTTCCTAGTGGGACTCCGATTGGGTGAAAAGGTCTAATGAATTATTACCAGTCGTCAGCTGACACCAGGAACACGGCTGGATGGCTCGGCTCCTAAACACTCTGATAAGATTTATGTTTGTCAAAAATGTGGTCCATGCTGCGCTGCACTCTATATCCTGGCTGTGATTAAAATGCAACCTCCATTTACTGATATCCTCAGCAGTTATCTGGTAATACTCCTGTGACACACTCACGGATTTAAGATGTCACAATCTTCCACAATCTTTAAGTAGGTGCACACAATTCCACCGTCACACTATGGGGCTTTAAGCCATGTTTCTGGACACAGTGTTTTACCAAAGCTTTGTTTAGGTCAGTTTCCATTGCCAAAAGGAACAAGGATAAAAAGTGTTCCATAAAAAAACACATTGTACCATACTTCTTTTGTAACACCTCAGCTTTTGCTTCCATCAGTGTGGTCCACTTTCCAAAAGGTGGAGGTAAACACTGCAGTCTGTTGGTTTGGATAATAGAAAACATAAAAACACAAATGTTTTCAGATGAAGCCCCCTTGATCAGTGATATTCCAATAAAAACAAATGGTAAATATTCATTAATAAAGCCAGTGTTTATTAGAAAGAACTGGTTACAGTTTTAGAGCCATGACAATTCAAAGTAAGTACTTTAGATGCTGAAAAATGGCACAGCCTTCTATATAAACTTATATATTTTTGATAAGTTTATTGTTTTAATCTCTCATTGAAAGTACCTGTCTTTGTGTGACATACATGACAACTGATAATGAAACATTAAAAAAGTCCACAAAAAAGACAGAGCATGGGTTTTAAGTTCCTCTGAAAAAACTCATAGAAATGAAACAAAATAGAGCAAAGACTAAGGTTATCCAGCAGCTGGCATCCAATCCACAACTACAAAAATAAATACTGACTTGAAAGCCATGCTCACTTTACATACATTATAATCTTTTATTCATGTGCAGTTCTTACCATGTAGCTATAAAGTCAATATGATAGCACAGAACCAGCGCCTTCTGAAGACCCCTGTATAGATTACTGAGTGCAAAACGTTTGATGATTCCTGCTCTTGGGTTTGATTTACACAAATTCCTTATAATTGTAGATTCATTTGTAAATTCCTAAAACGTATTAAAGGCAAATTACAAGGTGACATTTGCTCCAGGTAAGAACGCAAAATCAATACAGGAATGGGAAACCAATCTTCAGGCAAACACTTATCCCAAATGAAGCTGCTTGTTTTGTATGCATCACTCCTGTTTAGGAGTCAATTATGAGCCCTGTGCTGTGGGATGATATCACTAGGCCAGCATTCCTTAATTGAAACCACCAGCTCCCCAAGCTATCCCATTACAGCGTCCAGGCTGGCGGGTCAAGGTATAAGAAAGCTCCCATGCGTAATTTATGGCCCTCTTGCCTGAGATAATCCATACATATAAGCTATGGGGTTATGAAGCTGCAGACCCCCTACCCATTTGCAGCCAATTTGGCCCCTGCACAATCCTCCTTAAATCACACAGCGCTCCAAGCCGCGCTGACTGGACTGTAGAGGAGTCGGCTTTCATTTGAATTCCCTTCACACTGGCCATTCTGCTAGATTTAAGGGGGAAAGGGAGCATGGGCATTAACTACCTGAACTGGTGATTCTCTTAAAAAGCCCACACCCTCTGGATTTTCCTCTCCGTGCAGTAAATTGCAAAGGAATGTGGCCCCAGCAGCAGATCAATAAAACTTCTTTGCAATTTAACAAGAACAGATGTTAGCAATTGTAGGTATGCCTCACAACATTTTAAATGAGATGGCCACAGTTTGGATGTGTGCGTCGGACGAATCCACCAAGACGGGGGCTTCTTCTGTAAGCAGCCCCTTATCTCAGGCATCGAACTTGTGATCCCTCTATCTGAGAGATTAAATAGTGCGAGGATTAGGCTTATCACAAATCACATTGCTGCACGCAGTTTCAATTATGAGGACAAACTCTGAGTCGGGGACACAGAGTTGGATGGTAAAAGATGGAGACAGATGATTGGTCCGAGGGAACACAGAGATGGCTGCTGGCTGTTTTCCAGCTGCTGTTTATCGCGAATCCATCTTTAAAGGGAAGAATGGTGGAACTTTGATCTATATAGTTGTGTGTTGAGCCCTCTGGCAACATTCAAAAGAAGACATTGGTTAAATAATGCAGAAAATTCCTTTATAGAAGTGTGCTTGTCTTTGGCTTCACAAAGCGGTCATCAAGGAGCCATTTTGTTTGTCTTTGGTAAATAGTCAGAAAGGATGACCAGGGATCAAATACATTCAAACTGAGGGATTTTGGAATGATTAAAGACTTGACAGAAACAAATATCCAACAATGTCAGAAATATAGAAGAATCATCAAGAATCTTTCACAAATCACAAACTTGTGCAATTTGTATTTTCCCCTTTTTTCTTATTACATTAATTCCACTTCCACAATTGATCCATACTGATGCTGCTTGTTGTTGACCTTAGATGAACTGCTACTAAGAGGTGACAAGGTGTAAATCCAACAATCAAGTTTTTGCTCAAAACATCTGGCCCAAACATTTCAAAAAGCACCCAACTTTCTGTAAGAATTTTGCCGTGTTGTTTTCTTTTCATTAAAGAGGCAATGGGGGACACTTGTCTGCAGGCAGTCTAGTAATGGACGACCAATTCTTGGACCGGATCAGCTTCTTTGAGCTATTCCTGAAATTCCGAGGATTTGTTTACTGCAAGGTCATATCAGAAAAATAGACTTTGAGTGTTTGGTCTACTCCCCCCCCAAAAAAGCATGTTGTTTCTATTAATTAAAGGCCTGACCCTTGCATCTATTTATAAAAACTCTGCTTTCTTTCAAACCCATAAATCTTAATCATGTTGAAAGCATGTTTTCAGAAAATGCAAGCCATTCTTTGAAATCTTAAGAGGTTTCAAGGGGTAGATGGGTAATTAAATTAGACCCAATGAAAAGCACACTGCTACTCTCACGGGGGCCGCTGGATACCTTCCACTCATTCTTCTACTTTATTAGATCCAGTTGTCTCAAATTAGATTTTCAGATTCTTACCCAGTGGATTTAAATGGCCCGAACTGGGAATGTCTCAGTTCTTTATAAATGGTCAGCAGGCTGCCTTCCCCCAGTAACCTCACCGCTGGATCGGCTCACACTTTGCATGTGCTCCGTGAAGCCGGTCTGAAGGGAGAAGGTAAACACTATTGAGTGAGGTGCGACAGTGGAACGGGCTCACTAAGCCTTGTCTGACAGCATTATCATGAGGACTGGAAACACTGAAGGGCACTATGTAAACAGCTTTCTCCCAAATGCCAATAAATCCTGAGCCATTACAGCGGTGAGTGAGGTGTCGCTTTGCATTTTAACTCCCACTTTCTATACAGAGACTGTGGAAAAAGTATGCGGAGTATACATAAACACAGAGGCATTGTGTGACAGAACAAAGTGCAGCTATCTCCTTCTGTTGCTAGGATACCACTTCTTCAGGCTCCTAAGTAAATCAGGGTGACTGGTGGCACAGACGGCGGTGAAAAATTAACACAAGCCGCGGTAACAGAGTAAAAGTAACTTGAGGGAAACTGCATCTACTCAGCCGCTTTTAGTTTAATGGAGCCGAGCCTCATTGGAACACTGTGAGCAAAAACACGGCTGGGCTGTGACCCGTGTCCCGCCGGCTCATACCTCTCATAGTCGGACTGTTATTGAGCAATTATGGCCATTGATTTTCCCTCCTGTTCTCGGTGCACTTGTGTATGACAGCCGGCTTCTGTGATGGCCTCGCTGGACTTATAAATGCTGCCCTTTGTGGCAACACTATTTGCTCCCAGATTTGGCCAATTTAACACGTTATTGCTGCCCTGTCGCCTAAAGGTGTACAGTGAAGCTCTGGAAAACAAGCACACAAGTCTTGAGAATGGACTAATGTTGCCACTTTAATATACTGCCCATGCAACATTTTCTTGGCTATTAGACCCATACGTCATTTCATTGCATTCATATCTGTGACGCTGATTCTAACGCTAACCCACAGTAGCTTTACCTGGAGCTGTTCACAAGATCCTTTTTCAGTTTTCAATCAAAATGCCACAATGACAGATATGTTTGACAATCCAAGGCCATTACTCATCTTCCCACAGTCACCGTAAAAGCTTTTTGCATCATTCTTCTTTTTCAAAGTGACAGCAAGCTGCAGAAGAAGTAGAGGTTCTGGAAAAAATACAAACATCGGTCGCTACATGCTCCCAGCTGTCAGAAATCTTGTGCAAACACAAACTCGGACAACTTTTCGAATACTTTGTGTAGTGTCGCGCAGCTTGGATTGGGGTCAGTGGCAGCAAAAATTGTTATATGTTGGTATGTGTGACAGGCAGTAGTGGAAATGGGACAAGAGGTAGAAATTGTGTTGGCAGGAAGTGAGAAGCCCAATTGATGATTCATTTCAAATAAGAACTAAAGCAAACGTCCACTAGTTCATCAGTTTGGAATTGTAGCAACACATATGACATGATACAATATGATACAATATGATACAATATGATACAATATGATACAATATGATACAATATGATACGATTTGATTCAATGTGATACAATATGATACAATGTGATACAATATGATACGATTTGATTCAATGTGATACAATATGATACAATATGATACGATTTGATTCAATGTGATACAATGTGATACAATATGATACAATATGATACAATATGATACGATTTGATTCAATGTGATACAATGTGATACAATATATGATATAATATTTTTTTAAAACCAGGATTATATGTGTGTGTGCGAACTGTCCAGAATCAAAGCAGCTGTGTATTATCAACAGTCCTTTGTGTCATTTAAAGAAACACGTGAACTGGTAGTACACTATTCAGCTATTTACATGTACCACATAAAACTTCAAAAATCCTGGAATATCACTTTAAAGCAATGGAGGACTAGCCTGGACAGGTGTCAGAGGCTGAGTAGGCCATGTTGGAGCAAATACCAAAATGTTGGCAGTAAATGCTTTGATACAGGGGTGTCCAACCTTTTTCACTGAGGTGCAAAAATATATGGAGGACTGGGCCTCTCACTAAGTTTACCCTAATGCCTATAATGCATTATTTACTTGCTGCAAGCTGTAGTTTGGACATTCCTGCTTTAATATCAATAAACTCCAACATAGGCACAACTTTTATAAACAGTGGAAATTATTGTGCAACCCTTCCCCTCAGCTTCAGATAGATGATGAAATTATAACCAATTTGCAACAGCACACACGCCTCATTCAGATGATCCGTGGATGTTTATACGTGACACCCCTCTAGAGGTTATTAGAGGTCACCAGCAGGATATCTTCAGATGAAAAAATCTGAATGAAGTCAGTATTGAAAAGGGAAAATTGCAGTTGCTTCTGGATCACGCTGCCATTTCAACTTGGAATTAAGCCAAATGAAATTTTTGTGTGATGTTTCTTCACGTTGCTATAAATCTGTCATGGTGAGAAAAGGTAACGGTAAAGGTGTTTATGTGTCTGTTGTGGGGTTTACTGACAATTTAAATGTCTGCAACAGCACAACAGGCCAGAGCATGACTTTGGAATTTACATTGCAAACATAAAATGACACCATCCGTCAGTGAGGAGCAGTTTTGTAAAGCCTTGTAAATACCACTACCATACCAAAAATACTTAGGATTACATAAGTATAAGTGTTAAAGCAACACAAATAGCACTCACCCAAATCAATCATTTTTTGCAACATGTTTTTTCCTGTCATGTTTTTGTGGCTTAAAGCTTCCACTTGAATGACTTTTTGTGATGGTGATGTGATTTTTCAAAATATTTTCCACACCAAACAGCCACCAATCCGTCTATTCAAAAGCTTGAAAACTTACTTTGGCTGATTCAGACCTCATAGTAAACCTTGCCTTGACTTTGAGAGCACAACTACACGCACAGAAGATGAAAAACACTTTTTCAAGTCAGACACACACACGTGACACTGGTACACAAACACTTCTATGAATCTCTTTTCAAAGTGCAGAGAGAGGTAATGGCTGCTCACAGTGGGCTCGAGTCAAATATTTCAACTGTGTCTAAGGTCTTTCCACTAATCTCCTGAGTTTAGGTTCTTTGAGTGGAAAACTAAATATCTGTGTCTGCGGCCTGTCACACAGCAATGCATCACGCGATGATCAAAACCCCTTCTGGCAAGCTTTTGCATTGTCTGAGAAAAGGGCCCTCTTTTAAACCGGGGGACGGGATGGAAGGGGCTGGCTGGTGGCGCCGGTGCACAAGAGCTCTGAGGAAGACTTGGAAGCGGGCTTAATCCCAGTCTGTCATTATCCTCACTTCTTAGACACAGCCTGCAAGCTTCCCCCCGTAATGAAGGCCATTTCCAAGGATTTGTACCTGGCACACACACACAACTCTGCAGTAATTACCGATACACAGAGATCTGTCTTACCTTTAGCCTCTGCCATGAGTTATAAATAGTAACGCTTCATTGTTCTGCTCAAACCTGGAGCACAAACTGTAGCTTCCCTTCATCTCCTCACTGATAATGATGTTTACAAAATGACAGTCATGCACAAGACAGAAAAGGAGTTAGTTGTATCTTATTTCATGATCGGTTTGTCGAATTAGAAGCGTGAAGACAAAATAATATCCTCATTATGCACGATTCAGTGAATACAGTAATGTAAAAAGTATTCTCTACACAAATGACAACGTGGAAGAAAGCATTAAATATTGCAAAGTGCTATCTGGTAACAACAAGCACTTATAAAGTAAAAGTGTGTCTGAAAATATCACTTTCTGAATCCTACTTTCTGAAAATTGAAGATTTTGCAGTAAATGTCAAACGCGAGATGTAGCTAGCTGCTCTTATTAAATGTTTTCTTTCTAACCATGTAACATCCATCAATTATTAATTCAAATTCTTAAGGCCAATACTTTTAAAGCCCGGACATTACTTCACTTTTGTACAGCCCCTTGTGGCCATTCAAGGAACAGTACATTTTTGCACACAGACAGTTTTAGCCCTGGAGCTTGTCACTTGATGTGCACAGACAAATGAAATTGGCAGAGCTCCCGTCAGTTAGCAACACCCTGCTGTGAGCCATGTTATCCACATGAGTCACTGAAACGCCCTCGGTTCTCATGGAGTGTCACTAGAACTTTCACATGAGTGAAAGTCACAGTGGGCATGGCTGGGCACGATCAGGCCCTGCCCTTTCTCCTCACTTCATTGGGTTTTTACAGTTTACAAAATCTGAATATGTCATGAAAGGAACACTTCAGTCATACTTGTTTCTGACATAGCGTTCCTGGAACTGGCTGGTTGGACTTTCCAGAGGCTTTACAGATCACACTGACATCTATCAGAGTGCACACACAATTTTCACTCTGGCCCCAACAATAGTCCAGACTTGATGTGGTCAGTTTGAGCAGGCCAAGCAAAATGTCATCTGAACTGGCTCCTTTCAGACCTGGCACTAAAAGAATTATGATCAACCTTGATGCAAGCTGTGAAACTGTTAAATGCATCCTGAGAAATCTAAATGTAGGTGAGACTATTTCAACTGGACTCTCCCCAGACATTTTTTGTGTTCATACATGCCATGAACAGTCCGGGTGGTTTTACTGAGAAGAATGATGACGGTGATTATTGCGCTAATACTGGAACTACAGTTATGTAGTCAGTAGAACTGTCAGCAACTTAACCAAACAGTAGATAGTGAAGTGAAGACGGCAGTCATGTCATCAGCTCACTGTGGAGCATATTTATTTATTTATTTTAAAGGGACTATTCACATTAATGAACATCTGTAACAAATGCCACCGCTGTAACATAAAATAACACACAATTAATAAACCAAAATACAAAAAAAAACAGGAAACACAGAATAAATGTTCAAGTTAAAAGTGTTTACAGACTTGGTTTGGTTGTATCCACCATTGTATCTGCTGACGGCATTCACACATTACAGCGACCCAGGCATGTCACTAGGGTCCCTGAAGGATCCGGGTCACCTTTTGGTATCTGTGGGTCACATCTATCTCGTAAACCATATTCCTCTGTATTTCGACCACTTGTATGTAGTGATGTGTCATGCTGTTCCGTTTGAATTAGCATTTCCCTGTTCAGTGCAATAAAATCCCCACAGAACAATCCAAACAATTGAAGCTTTTAAACAAAGCGTTGCGGATTAAAATGCAGAAGCGATATAAAAGAATCTGGATGACCTGCAGCGTTCCTTGTGAGGCCACTGAGTAATTAAACAGCCAAATTAAATGAGGAAATAATAGCTGTGCTGCAAAAGTAACTATTGTTCTTCTCTCGGTCTTGGGCTTTAAACAGAGCCAAAGTAAAATAGGTATATTGCAGCATCCCAAAATAAATGAATAGACAGTACTTAGAAAAAAGAGATGTGTGTGGAAAATGTATTAAAGGCTTCCGTATAGTGTTTCAGTTTATGTATTATGTTGAAGAATGACTGTTAATTGCTAAATTATCTTAAAAAACAAATTATTTGCAATATTTTCACAAGACAGATTGCAATGGATACCATATACAGATATTTACTCATTGCAATCTGTGAATCTGCCTGCAACAGTTTCAATGCACTGATATACAGCACTGTTTTCAAGCTTAGTTTTCATGTCAGAACACTGCAGGAGTTGTGTGTGGCTTACATAATGAGCTGTCTAGGTGAAATACAACACTCGATATCGTTGAAATTTTAATATCTCTTGAAAGCGTCTGATAGTTCTGCAAAAATATGTCGGCTGCTATCAAGTCTGTGACACCACTGCACCAACAAACTGCACACGAGCACAGACAAGTTTGTGTTGTTGTTCCACGCTCAATGACTGTTTTAAGCAGAGGGTAAAAGGGAGGCACTGAGGTGGCACTCGGGGCGTTTATGCCTGTGAATGCGTGCTATTGTTATGGTAATGCCCTCGGACGCTTTGGATGATCCTCAAAGCGGGATTATATTGTACAAACGGGCACCACAACTCCGCTGAATTCACACTTCCAGGAGACATGAAGGCAAAACCCAGGGATTACTCAACTGCACATAAAAACCAGTGTGGGAATTGAGCTCGGCCGAATCAGCACTTATTCTGGGATAATGGAATACCGGAACATGTGAGTTTGCATTTGGGATGCATTTAAGAAGAGGTGAGATGTGACCTTCTGCTGCTGCACAGATTCTCAGAGACTGTATAATGGGCCTCATCTTAAAGAACCAGCGCAGCACAATTTAATGGCAAATGGGCAAATCTGATACATATTCCATGAATAGATCCTTTAACATGCAGGGCTGTAGGGATAATGAAACGGAATGACTTATCTCTGGAGATGCAGCCCAAAAAAAAAAAAAAAAAAGATTTTGGTGGCAATTATGGAAGGATTCTTATAATGTAATAACATTTTTTTTTTGCCGGTGTGTAATTTGATATCCAGTGCTATTTGTCGGAGTGTGTTGCACTAGGAGACTATCCATTATTTTTATGTGCTTGTTTAGAATGAAGCAGAAAATAATTTGCATTTTAGCTAGCACTGTGTTAAGGATAACCATGGAAAACTGAGCAGAAACGTACAAAACTGCAGGCAGTAAAGTTATAATAGATAACATAAATAGTAATAAACAAAAACAATGCTTATTCATGACCAAATAATGTGCACAGGAGCCGAATGATGAAAGGTGAAGGTGGTCTAAGTTTCCGGGTTTGTAAATGTTTTCTTGCACTACAACACAGAGTGAGTATTGGTCAATGCTGTGACATATTCAGTCCATGCTTGCTTACATTGTGACACATGCTGTAGGTTATTCACGTGACACTTGCTCATCAACTTTCTCACACTGAATGTACAATCAACCATTCATTTAGTGACTCAGAGGAAATTAGGAAACAGCTGCTTTCATTGACTGGCAGAAAGTGAACTATTAAGACCCGGAGCCATAGTTTTGGAGAGAAAAAAGTAACTCAACAGGTGGTGAGATTGAGCAACTTGGACTGGGAGACTTCCCACACACTCGCACTGGGGACAAAGGAGATGAAGAATGCCAGGGATGAATAACCGTTGTGTCTCTTTCATTGATTTTTCTCAAAGCGAGGAGTGAAGGGAGAACTCCTGGAGACGGCACTGAATAGCCCCTTTTTTCAAGTTTCAAGTTGGTCCCCAAAAAGGAGCAATGGTGGGCACATTTCAAAAGCCTACAAAGACGCCTTCATTTGAACTTTGGCCATTTCCACTGCTGCCAAACCAGTTTGCATTGTTTGCCTCGTGATCACACACCATCATTTGTCTGCTGTCTCTTTTTCAAGTGTGTTTTGGTCACTTCCAGAAACATGTGCGCATAAGGAACCACCTGGACCACCTGCTTTGGTCCCGCCCCCTTCATCCCCTCCTCCTCTCCCCTCTCTCATGTTGCACACACTAGAACCCTTATCTCAGTCAAGTACAATCACTTTACAGCTCCGTGAGTCAGAGGGGGAGTGGTCTAACAGGCGTAACGCGGACGCACACACAACAGCTGACTCTCAAATACCGAGAGGACCGTGTGGCTCTCCATCACAACGCACTGGAGGCGCCCGGGAGAAGTGGAGCTCACATCGGAGACGACAGTACGCGCTCGGAACAGTTCGCACGCAGCTGGAGCACCGAGGGAGACTTCTCGAGGGTTGGTGCAGAGGGCGGGACACGCGGGCAAAACATGAGAAATACAGCGAGTGGCACGTCGTAGGAAAAGGTGAGACTTTACGCGCAAGCTTCGTACTGCATGTTTTCAAGTATTGTCATGTGTATCGTCTTGTAGGTTTGTTAGTCTGTGCGTGTTCAGCAGTTAAACCACTCCTTAGTTTGGTTCACTGACCGATGCTTCCTTGCTCTCGTGAATCCCTGGAAAAGTTGTGGCAATTATCCGAAATGAGCAATTACTGTTACGCAACCTTTTAGCAACTGGATTAAGTTTTAGACACTCAAATGTAGTTATACCGCCCCAAAACAGGACATCACATTGTTTGATACGATTTTAGATCCGTTCCAACGTTAGCATCCCTTGCTTTTTCACATTTTTTTTGCCTTTGTTTTGTTTAGGTGTGGTGGAATTAGAGAAGCAAAGTTAGTTGGACATGCAGAACAGCTACCTGTCTGTAGATTATTGTCTTTCATATCTTTCATACATTGTCCTCAAGCACACAGCATGCAACGTAAAGCAATACAACAGACTAGACAGTTTAGAGAATAGAAAGTTGTACAGCCTATACATTTCAGGAATTAGTTATTATCTATTAGGATCCAAAATAAGAAAAAATACTTAAACTGTTGTATCCTCTTTTTAAGCAATACATTTAAGTGTCTGGCATTTAAAACCAGAATATGGCTATATAAAATAAAAAGCAAATAACAAAATGTGTCAAATCTACAGTTGCATCTTTTTTTACGTCAATCACATAAAGTTGGTGATTAGAAATTGACAGTAATCGTCTTATTGTTGATATAAGACACAGCAGAGCAAAGACACAAGACATGTGGGCAGTTTAATATGAATAAACTCAGAAGCATTAATTAGCAATACTTTCATCCACTGCTTTCTAGCTCTTTACGACTATTGCTCAATGAAATATGTAAATATCAGTACAAGGAAATAGTTTATTGATGTATATGGCCATAAATTTGTCATGTTTTATGTTGTGGACTTTGAATTCCCTCACCAAACAGTGATGCATTTGTGTGACTTGGAGTGTTCTTGTTTATTCTCTTTGTATTAATAGCTGTCCTTCTCTTCCAGTTCCTGCTTGTGGCGAGAAAGGCAGTTTCCACTTCTTCCCCTTGGACTGGTGTCCTGAGGCAGCCGCTCTTTCAATGTGGGATACAGTTTTGTTGCTTTCGCCAGACTGAAATCCTCCAGGGTCAGGACCTCCGTCATGGCAGCGTTGCTCCTCGGGCTGCTGCTGTTCGCCATGCAGTCTCCCCCCGTCCCGTCCAGGCCCACTGCTGATGAGTGGCCTCCTGTGGATGCCACTGTGGCGCCTCCCGGAGACAATGGGACAACTGCTCACCCCAACGGGACGCTCCAGCAGCTCCCACAGATTATCATCATCGGCGTGAGGAAGGGGGGCACGCGGGCGCTCATTGAGATGCTCAGCTTGCACAGTTCGGTGGCGGCGGCTCAAAATGAGGTGCACTTTTTTGACTGGGAGAACCACTTTCAGAAAGGGTTATCGTGGTACCTGAGCCAAATGCCTTACTCCCTCCCAGACCAGCTAACGGTAGAGAAAACTCCAGCTTATTTCACCTCCAGCAAAGTCCCCAGACGCATCCACGAAATGAACCCCCACATCAAGCTGCTGCTCATTCTCAGAGACCCCACTGAGCGCGTGCTGTCGGACTACACACAGGTCTTCTACAATCGGCTGCAGAAGCACAAGCGCTACCAGCCCATCGAGCATGTCCTGGTGAAGGATGGGGACATCAACCTGGAATACAAGGCTCTGAACCGCAGCCTGTACTACGTGCACTTGCAGAACTGGCTGCAGTACTTCCCTTTAGAGAGTATCCATGTGGTGGACGGGGACGAGCTAATAAGGGACCCCTTGCCAGAGATGAAGAGGGTGGAGAGGTTTCTAAAGCTGGAGCCGCAAATAAATGCATCCAATTTTTATTTCAATAAAACAAAGGGATTTTACTGTTTGCGAGACCATGGGAGAGAGCGCTGTTTACATGACTCTAAAGGCAGGGCTCACCCTCATGTAGCCCCCGCTATCCTCCAGAAACTTTACAGGTTCTTTCACGAACCCAACAAAAGGTTCTTTCAGATGGTGGGTCGGACATTCAGCTGGAAATGAACACTTTTTTTTGTCTGTACTCAACAAAGTAGTGAAGAGAAGAAGCTAATGTAAAGGAAGCTAAATCTATTTTTGTACCAGTATGTTTGTTACACAGGTATGACTAAGACAAATTTCAGGGCATACCATGGATCATGACATGTTTTTGCACGACAGACATTTCATTGTGTGAAACAGCTGTTTGTCTGATCAAAGCAGACAACGGCATATGACACATACAGGTAATGTTAACTTTGCAGAGCTGTTCCATGTCGTCACAGACCCATTTATTTTAGATGACACAGTTAAAATCTAACTGCATTTATCGTTCTGAAGGATATTCATCTGCTGCTATAATTTCCTCAGTCACTTTCAGGTACAAGTCTCAAGCTGTGCTTTTTTAATTAATTATTATACCGATGCTCCGTGTGCACATCGTCATATACGCGCTATCATTGTGGTGTACTGTAAATAGATTTTATAAAAGTGAATTAATACCGTAATAAAGATGTATTTTATTTTTAGCAGGTCTGATGCTTCTTTTTAGTCTATTTTTACTCAGCCATCATGTATGAGAGAGAGCAAGTGGCTAGATCAGAACAAGCACAACTCAAGTCCGCTTTGCCTATTTTTTATTGATTATTGGGAGCTTTTTTAAAATACTTTCATGCTTGAGTATTATTTAAACACCATTCATGGTTTGTCTGTCCAGAGCATTAAAATAATTCCATTGTCAGTCAGAATCAGGACTATCAAGACTTTCCTGTTTTGCATTGTGTACAGCAAATACTGATTTGATTCTCAAGGAAGCTGTGATCTGATATCATTTTGATCATTTTCCATTTACCGTCAAAGTTTCGTCACTTAGTGTTTTCACACAGACAGAGGGTGAGTTACTTGTGCAAATTAAGATCAGCGGGAGGGAATTGAAAGGTAAACTCAGACACAATTGGAGCTGCGCGGAATCAAAAGCAGAAGTTGTTTACGCCCGAGGGTATGATCTTACTCCGTTTTTCAAGAGGCGAGGGATTATTTATTCAAATCTTATTGCCTCTTTGAAAACATCAGCAGCACCGTTTCAGAGACATTAAGCTCTGAAAACCAACAGTGGCTGCTTCTTATTTGAATGTGGCCTAGATTTATCTGGGGGCTTAGTGCAGCAGGAAGTTAACCTTTATTGAAACACACACCAAAGCTTAATTTCTCTGTCTTCACTGCATGAGGTACTTCCTGGTCTGCACGTAACTTTTTATCTGTTGGTGTTGAGTAAGGCTATCAACAGTTAGCCAAACAGGTTCGACGGCAGTTGAAGGGGAACAGAAAATAGATAGGGGTAAGGTACTCTGGACCTGCTTGCCTCATTTGGAGTGAGGAACAATAACAGTGTTTCAGTAGTACTTTGAAGGGCTCGTTTCTCTTGGTGGTCCTTTATAGCTGCTACATCTGGAGGGAGTTAGAGGCATATGAAAAGATAAGCCAGCAATGTCACCTTTCTGTGTGGCCAGCTGATGCAATTTCAGGATGATTTTGCTCTTTTAAAAACAGTTTCTCCTTCAGCTTTTAAGCATTATTATAGAACAAGAGCAAGTTAGAAATTACGGGGCTAATACTCGGATATGAAAAAAAATGTGTAGCCAAACAGAGAAAAAAAGTGTACAAAGAATCCGTGAAGAGTTCTGCGTTCTGTGCTCTTGACACTCCACTTACAGCTCCAGTAACACCATATAAATGTCACCAACACACACAACAACACCCTAACTCCTGGAACTTGTACATGACACAAAAGTGACACCAGGTCATCATCAGGATATGAACAACAGGACCCTGGAATCTAATTTAATGGAATGAAAGTGAAGGGTTAGTCCAAAAAAATGACATTTATGGTAAAGATCTGGGGCATGTTTCGGCGCAGTGTGAACTCAGTGTCAGTGCGGCGTCTATTAAGAGTTATGAACGGCCCATTAGTCTAGTCAGCTGTGCAGCCCCTACAAAGTTTTACAGCCACACATTTCCCTTAACATCACCTAATTAATCTCAGGCACATAATTAATTTGCCGTCTCGCCCCACACACGGCAGGAGCGCCAACGCCGAGCTGCGACCAGGATTAATGGCCTTGCCCTGCTCTTGTCTCCCTCCTGCTCCTCTGTAACCAGATCAGTAGTGGGCACTTTGTAGGCACGACCACAACCCCAATACTCCGCCGCACCTCTCTTTCTCATTGGGCCCACACTGGTTGTTCCTGAAGGGGCCTGTTTCCTCCTCATCACAATCAGCCATTCTGGACTCTTTCAAAAGGATGATGTGATCGGATGGAGCTCGGCCCCTCGTGCAGTGAACAGCGCTGGAGCTAGCTTTAATTGGAATAGATTTGTTTGTCCGCTCAATGTGTGAAGCCCTGCAGAAGTAACGTCCGTCCATCTCTCGCTTTCTCTTTCTGTTTGGTACACAAGAAGAGGAACATATGCACCTCGGCAGATTTTAAAGAATAGGATGCACAATTTGTTATTTCCTTATCAAATCAGAGATCAAGTATGTTTACTTCTAAAAGCACCAAGTAAAAAAAGAGCACTTCTGCACGTTGCATTTACTGCACACCTATTTTCAGCCGTGACTGGTCTGCATCCTGTCTGGGTTATTACAGGCGTCGTATACACTTTATGAAAGGCCAAAATTGAAATGAATAGCTTGTACTGTCACATTACATTTTCCAGGAAGTGTATACACTCACTCATTGTATGTCTCACCTCAAAACCAAACCAATACCAATAAAAGCTTCCTGGAAACTTGAACAAATTCGTTCGAAAGCGGTGAATCAATGCTCTTTCATTCAAACAAAACACCACCTGCTGTTTTCTGCTATTTAAAATAAGCATTGCATATAAATTGGTTTTGTTTTTTTTTAGGTGGTGTTGACAAGCTGTTATTTCACAATGACAACAAAAGAGTGACACTAGCACAATTAACAGTGGGGAATTTACATATGTAAACAAGCCATATGTCTTTACTTCACATATACATGAGGTTTCAGACTCATGTCTCCATTAAGTTTCTGTCTGTACTTGAACCTAATTGTAATGCATATTTAGTTGTGATAGTGTTGTTTTACTGCTGTTTACATGCTGTGCAGCATTGTGCCCAATGTTATAATGGGAAAACCCTAATCTTATCTGGTTGTTGTTGGGTTTTTTGGGGTTTTTTTGTAAATAGTAACGAAAACATTTATTTGGCTCTGAAAAAAATCTATTTCAATAATTGACCTGACAATTAAGACTGCACTAAATCCAAATGAATTAAATATATCAATAAACAACAAGTTCTAATGATACTACAATATTGTACTTTAAAGAAAAAAAAGTGTTATACTTTCTTCTACAGAAAAATGATATCTGAATGATGCTATTCATGAAAATGCCCCCTATTCAGCTGTTTTTTGCCCGGTGTCTCGCAACTTGTTTATGCCAGTAAGCAATGGTAACTTGTAATGCCATTTTCTTTTTACACTATGAACATAAACTGAACTAAATGTTTGATAAATAAAGGTTCTCTAAATAAAGAAAAGAAAGTAATACAAGCAGCAAGGGCGCAGAGCTAAAGTGATACGCCGCTAACACATCCAGTGTAAACCCACGGTAAGGCAGAAATATATTAGATGTTTGGTTCACTTAAGGATGTCTTATTCTTTAAAGACTGCACATTTTAATGTATCAATGTTTTTGGTAATAGGAAATACTGTGTGGTTAGAAATTTGGATTAAATCGATCGGATGTTGCATTTGCATCTCGCACCTCTTCGTTCTGGCCATTTCCCTGAAGAACTCTGCCCAGTGTCGACATTTCAAAAAATCATGCCAAGGGTGGAGTGCCATTTGGAGATACTTCCCATTTCCTCCTGCACAAACAAAACACTTTCGTCAGTAGATGACAACATTACAGTGAATAAATTGAATCACTTCAGCTAAATACCATATGAGTCAACGCTATGATTCCCTCTCACAGTCCATCACGCAAATCATCAATTCCCCAGTGTGCTTATTATATTTGTGAGCATTTTCATTTCGCATCTTGACATGGCAACATAAAACGTAAACATATTAGATCAGAAAAATGTGGTTTAGGATCAGAGTGAGCCGCCCTCTCGGTCCTGTTTACCCTCTTGGAGTTAATGGAATGTAAATACACATGCCATTAGCTGGAGGCTGCAGGGAGGGAGAAGGGTCTTTGCTCTGTGATGTATGTGCTCATGTTCCCATCGTTCCTTCATCTCGGCCAGGGTCGACATGGGCTGCCGCTGTGCCAGCCAGTCATCGCCGAGCAGCCTTATCAGTCATTTCCTGGCAGAGGAATAAGCCTGCCACGGCCGATGATAACTCCTCACAGACACCTCCACACGGGAGAGCCGTGGCTGGGACCACAGATAGACCTCACTTCCCGGTGTTAGCGATTAAGCTCCTGTGTCTGTCCTTAGAGAGCTGGAAACCACACTGGAGTAGTCAGGCCTATACAGTAACCAAGAACAAGGATGTTAGAGACTTTAAACAGGTCAGTGTCACAAGTTAATGCAGTGCAAAAAGGTGCAACATTTGACATTTAACAATACATTAATGGTGCATTTATGTGGTCTCAGGAACTCGGGAAAACGTTTTTCTGATTTGAAAAAGGCACATGAACAACTGCTTGAGTCACAACAACAGCTCAGAAACTCAGGTGAGTTGGCGTTTCCAATGACGTTCCATGTTGACGATATTTTAGAAATATAAGTCAATAAAAATATTTCATACCTGTTTGGCACATTAATAACTGTGACAGTACAACTAGATTTTTTGTCCATGACTATATACTAAGTTATTTATTTATTTACGTCCGGTATTTAGAGGTTTCATCACACGTTATGTTAACTTCTTATATTTTGAATGGGCTACTTTTTCTTTAACCGCTACTAATAGGCTAATAATTGCTACATTGACTGTATTAACCCATTTAAAAATAGCATTAGCACCTTTTTGACTGCATTTCCATCTTCCTTGTTGTCATGGTTTAGAATGCTCTGACTTTCCGAACTGAAGTCATATGAACACACCAAAGGTCAGAAGAACGACTTCCTAACCACTCCTAAAGACTCCAAGTTTCCGAAACCCACATGAACACATCATAAGAATACAAGCTTTATTTGCCATTACTTATTTTCTCCTTTTTTATCCAATCAACAGATTTGAGTGTTTAACAATGTCAAGACAAGGTCTTCATTTAAACTCATAAATAAAAGTGTATATGAATTAAATAGTTGAAGATTATAAGATTAAAGACCACACTTCTCGCTAGAAATTTAACCAAATTGATTTTAGTGCTCAAAATAGGCAATAAAATTGCATTTTATCTCCAAAGTCGGCCATGTTTTCCCGTAGCGTCTGCGGCAGCTCTGACATCACGTGACATCAATAGAAAAGAATGGAACAAAAAAACGTGACAGTGTCACAAATTTCGGGCCCGTTTTGTGAAATGTATACGTTTTACCATGTGGACCAACGTGACTATTTTACATTTTGTGCTGAGACTGGGTTGTTTATTCTGGACATTTTGACCCCCTATTGGCAATGGAAACACCTCTAAAAGCATTCAGCACTTATCCAACCTGCAATGTCATTATTTTCAAATAGTCCTCTTTTGTCACTTGATGCCTCTAGATTTGAGAGGTCCCCCTTTTGGAAGTAGACACCATCCCCTCGGTCCAAATGACATAATAACACCACTCTGGAGACATGCAAACGAATAATTTCTACTACATACATGTGGTTTTTATCAAAGCCAAATGTGCTCATATAGATCACATTACAAAATTCTTTTTTCTGTGGAATGTTGTAAAAAGCTGCTGCTTATTGGAGCCATGTGTTGGCAGCTCCCATGGCAGTGGTGTTGTGCTGCAGAGCTCTCTCACCGTTCCAGGTCAATGAACAACAAAACACATATTAATGATGTTTTAATTAAGCGCTACATGGTTCTTCTAGAGGAGGGTTCAACTGGAATACGCAGAACAAGGACTCTGGCAATGCAAACAGAGGTTGACGTCACTCCTACCCAGACAGACTCCACTGCTTTCAATACCGTTTTCATTTATTCATCCCCAAATGTCAAGGTAAGCAAAAAGAAAACAGGTGGTAAGTGCGTTCGCTGTCTCAAGATGAAATTACATTCAATCAGGAAGCACAGGGAGAAAAAACTCCCCTCTGCCGTGTGCCAACTCCTGCAAACAAAAAGAACCAAACCTATTTACCTTTTCGTGATTTAGTGAACCTCCACCTGCAAGAGCTCGAAGGCAATGTTCTGCAAAACTCACGAGGCCTCTCACCTGGAGAATCGCAATGCAGTCGGCACATTACGAGAGCTTCTAATGGTCTTCTAATGTTTAGCTTCCTTTTGTGGAATGAGTTGTCAGGAACGGTCGAAAAATGTTGTTGTTCTTTGCTCCTCCGGTTCATGCAAGAGGACCCTCCATCACATAGAGGTAATGTTTTATTTGATTTTGGTTCAAATGTCCAAATAGACGCCACAAAACTCTACTCAGTCTACTTAACAAATGCATGAGTTCGTGCTATCCCTCCACCTATTATTCATCATTAACACAATGAACACAACGCACACAGAAAACAATGCAGATTTTTTTTTATTGATTCACAAAATGGAAAAGTGAGTGAGACAAAAACATTTGATTTTTAGAGCGATCTTAACATCCTGGAGATTGGCCTGGTCCTGTGTTGGATTACAGAGTCTGGTTTAGTCCAATTTGGCCTGATTTTGCCTGGGATTCTCCAAATGTTTGAACAGAATCTGTCCAGTTCCTTCACAAACTGAGACAAACTGGAACTACAAGAACCATTGTCATAAAATCACCATACTTTATAGTTTATAGACAGTACTGTACTCTCTATACATGCCATTTTTGTCGGCTGCAAAAGACATTCTTTTATCGAACATTCAGCGGCTGTTTCTTGTAGTCCTGGCGTTTACTCCTCACTCTTTACTCTGATTCAGGCCGTAGGAGGAGAGTGTAATCAGTGAGGGGAAGCAGGTTTGCATGATTGGGCCTTCAACACTGAGAGATTGCAAACTAGGAAGAGATGGGGCAAATATTTTTTCCAGTGAAGGATGGAGGGGTGTGTTGATGTGTGGCCAGAATCCCACATTTGGATTATTAAATAAAAGCAATCAAAAACATCAGTCACTTTTAGTTTTTTTTCTTACAGACTTGTCTCGAGCTGTCTCCTCCAAAACCAAACATGAACTGCTCCTTTTTCTTGTAAGTTGCTGACTTTGACCCCCAAATGCTTGTCCTCATAAAATTCACGCCCACAAATCAAACGGATGCATTCAATCAGTCGTTTTTCAGCCGCTGACCTTGGCCACCGAACAAAGGCAGTGCGCATCCGCAGCACCGATACCGAATGCGCGTCGAAGTCAGAGAGGCATGAGCAGCATCTGTAGATCTCTGAGATTTCTGAGATTGTCTGTGAAGCGGAGAAATTCACATCAGCTGCTGAAAAGCCTTGACTCGTCGCGCTACAGTCTGCACATCAAACGTTTTGAACCGACAACCCCGCGCCGCTCTTTCTCACACGTCTGTCGATGTTTTCAAGTGCTTCCTGACGAGACTAAGACGGAGCATTAAAAGTCCCCCGGAGAGACGCGAACGGGGGATAAGAAACACACACAGAGAAGGCATTGATCTGGTTGTGTAACATGCTCCTGGTTGCCACAGGTCAATGAAATTCCATCAGCTTTGGTCAATATCCATCTGAGGAGCCTCCACAGACACATCCACTCAGCCTTCAGACACTTCTCTCATTCTCCAGACTGCGCTTTCAATGAGACAAAATCAAAGTGAGTCAGAAAAGGTTATGTAAAAAAGGACTGTTGGTTAAAAGGTGGGGTGATATTCTTTTATCTTGAAATGCCATCAGTTATGAATCTATTCTATCTATTATGAAAACATCCCCAATGAGCCTTACTGCAAGAAAAGCATCTCTTGCATCAAACCAAACATTTTCCCCACAGACGTTAACTTCAAGAACCTTCTGTAAAACCACATTTAAAAGGGTTTTGTTTCATAAAATGTACTCACAGACTGTCACAACATCATCAGCATTTGCAAAGCCATTAAACTTCTTTGTGTCATGCACCATTCAGCAACTTTCCATCAAAAATAAATGGCGTCTGTCCTTGTCTTTTTGTCCTTTATCTATGACACAGCATGATGGTGGTGTGTTTAACTGGACGCAAAGTAAGCACAGAAAGTCTAAAAAACATGCTCAGTTGATATTTGAAATGCAGAACAAAAAGATGTGACGTGACGGCTTTGTGTTTACGGACGCTCCCTGCCGTGTTTAGACTGTTCTCATGTTCACTTGAGCGTGAAGCACTGAGAAAACACACTCTGCTGTTAACAAATTAATTTCCAGTCTATTTCAGGTCGGCATTATTCAGTTGAACTCTGCAGCCTCCGTTTGGAAGGTGGTTCTCATAGTTCAGCGCAGAGTCGTTGAGGCTGTTTTGCATATCACCTTGGCAACTGGCTTTTTTAATCATTAGCCTGTTTAGAGTTTTTTCCTAATAGTTGTTTCATTCTAAGTGAGACATTTGGTATGGAAATGTGACTCCTCCTTGCTTTGACAAAAAAACTGTCTCTCAGCAAAAAAAGGATTTGGTTTGGAACCTGAAAACAAGACCCGCATTAACATATCAAGGAGCTGTGTGAAAAAGATATTCTAAACATTTTCCCAGTGGACATATGACAATGGATGTCTGCTTTCATTGGTGCTTAACCGCATGGATTCCACTCATATTATCTGGATACTTCTCATGTCTTTTTCTGCACTGAGGCATAAATTTAATCTTTTTTTCCATATATGACAAGAGCAAATAGTCACCTTGAAGAGAGTGGAGCTGTCTGCTGTCTGTGGATAAATGCACAAACTGTTTACACTTCCTTCTCTGCAGGATCATTTCAAGCTGGAACCTGAATAAACAACTGCATTTCTTTCATATTTAGACACACCTTTCAAGAAAAATATTTGTCATGACATTATATTTTAGTTTTTTCCACAACCACAATAGCTATTTGAATGTTTTGAATACACCACGCTTACCACAAGCATTTTTTTCATTGTTATATCTAATTACAAAACCAGCGATGTCTAAGATTTTTATTATTTAAGATTTACAGAATTTTCCAGATTGTGGAATTACTTAAAGTAAAAACATACAAGCAAAATACGTAAAATAAATTAATAAACTATTTGTGAATTGTTGTTTTGACTGTTGTGACAAACTGTACATTAGTTTGCACAGGAAGTATGTAATTTTTTTAATGTATGTGAAAAAAAGAACAGTTTAATCACCAAATAACATATTGTAATAGTAATCATCAGTGGAAAAAATTAGACCTTAAGACATCATCGAGGCTTTAATATCAAGGATTCTATGAGAATTTTCAGGCCAGGACTGGGAGCTTTGGGCAATCACAACTTGCTTCCGGAAAAAGGAGCACTCCCATTGGGCCACACAGCTTGTCAATAAGGAAGTAATAGCTGTCAGGTAAACAGATGAAGTGTATATATTCAGCGCTGACTATGCCGTATAACACAGCAAAACAGCTCAAAAAATAAAAACATAAACAGAATTAAGGGAGGTCATGTGAAACAGTGATAAATATTGGCAATTTGAACACACAGTGTTTAACGAGGCAGAGATAATTGCTGTTGTCAAAAAATTTTATTTTTAAGAAAATTTTTTTTAATTTAGAATAAAAAAATATCTTTTGGTTTACATAAAAGTTTTGCGTTTTTACATACTATACATACAAAACTTTTAAAGCAACACTGTAGCTTCCCAGGATTTGCCCCGTCTACAGCATTCTGACAACAACTTCAGTGCTGCAAACACTTATATCTATAACTGAGTGTGGGGAATTGTGTTGATGTGATTCTGGTGATGTACATGTTCTTGTGAGTGCCCAGGCACTTACTGTTACATCCTCACAGTTACATTCTTACAGTTAGTGGACTTTCTGATGAGCCAGACACTCTCTATCAAAGAGCGGTTATTCTTCCTCCTTTCATGTCATGTGACCTCTGAAATTACTCTGTATATTTTATGGCACACATTTGCACAGTGTTGCTATTTAATGCACAGTATGTAAATACATGTAGTTGTGTTAGTGCACATCACCGCTGCCACATTCGGAGGTCAGTTCAGTCATCTGAGTGCAGTTTGTGAGGCGCAGGCGACAGAAGCGAAGTGGCGCTGCGGTTTTGCTTCTGTGTGATAGCGCCATACGGGGGTGAGGGGTGGTGGTGGTGGTTCTCAGGGGGACGGAGGGGGGTACATTAGCCGCTGTCTGGCGTCTGAGAGGTTGAAGAGAAGTGGGAGAGAGGCTTAATGTCTGTCTACTTCTATTTCCCTCTTAATTTCACACACTGTTGAGTCAGCCTATTGACTGACTGCTTATGGCGAGGCCGGCGCACAGAAAAGCAGCGCGTATAAGTCTTCCTCGCTGCTCCATTTCACCATGTAGGACCTCCACTTACTTAATAAGCCCACGCCAAGCCCATTCTCGCCCAGCCTCCTACATGTCTGTGTGTGTGTGATGCACTTATCAGGTTGTTACAGCAAGCATCCCACCGGACAGTGTGCCGCCGCTGTACATGCACTCTGAAGGCTCTTAGCACCTCTCAGACCCCTGTGTGCTGGGCTTCACAATCACCACTCTCCTGAAACTCTTACATCTGAAGTTGCTGGAACTTTTTGAAGATTCATCAGTGGAGGGTCTTTTTTCTTCTTCTTCTCCTTCTTCTTCTTCTTCTTCTTCTTCTTCTTCATCTTTTCATCTAGCCATACAAGATTGAAGAGCTGCTTTGAATTCATCTTCTCTGAAAAGTTTCATAATGCTCTCGCAACAAGGTGAAGTAGGAAGAATATGAAAGTCATTTTTACAGTACAGAAACAAAATAAAAATTCACTTTGGCAGATTCATGCTCACATGCCCTGACACAAGTCGTTACATGGTCTTCATTTTCATATTCTTATTTTTACGTTGACATAAGAAGATGGCTTGTGTTATGTTTTCATGCCAACCTCAAAATGTTGATATTATTGAGGATTTCATGCTGTTATTGCCCATTGACAAGGATAATTGGCAGAAATGGATCTTGAGATAAACAAACGACGACAATAACAGCATGATAGAGAAATGTCTTTTTTTTTTGTCTGGTTTCAAGAAGTGGCTTTAGGTGCCCAAGAAGAGTGTAAAAAAAAAGTGCTATATAAATGCATGCCGTTAACCATTTACCAATTTGGACTCTGTAAACTGTGGTATGTATTCCAGACCAGTAGGTGCTCTATAGACATCACCACAGCTAATACAACAGTAGTTAGACCCAAAGAAAAAGCAACAGCAAAGGCCTTTTTCCTTTTTGAACTTCGAAGCTACACCCATGGGAGTTTATACAAAAGTTAGTGTTTTAATGGAGTAAGACAATCGAACACTCTACGCTGTTAAATAAATGAATTGAAAGTATATTAAGAGAACCTCGTGACATGTTGTTTAACCTAGAGACAGCATAACCCTGGAGTTCAACCCTGCCATGACTCATTGCTGAGATCCACCGTTTTGTTGTTGTAAAACACCAGCCGCCAAAGTAGACTTTCTGTGGATGTCAACAAAGCAGAAATTGGATGCAGACCCTTTGACCACAGAACCATAATGTCTCAAAGATTGCTTTCCGTGACTTTTATCCCCTTTAATCTGCAAGCTAATCTTTCCCCAAATCACAGGAAAGTTGCTTGAAACCGTTTCTTGCTGGAAGATTCAATAAAACAGAGGCCGACAGTAAATCAAGTTCTGTCCGTGGACCGAACGGCGACGCTTTGTGAAATTGGCCTTGCTTTCTAGGTCGTAGGGATGAATAAGGTAAGTAAATCACCAACTTGTAATCTGTCTGCTGTCACCTCGTCCCCGCACTAAAGGCTCTTATCGGCTGCGACAGTGCCGGAGCCATTTTGTTTGCTGGGCTTAAATAACGTTACATTGGTCATGAAGGGAGATAAGGCGTTTTCATGAAATGTGAGGCTCCTTAACGGATTTTGACAGTTCAGTGGAGACGACGCGGTTTGGAGAGGGAAGAACGTGAAAAAGGAGATACAAAAAAATATGTGTAAGATATGGGGCTGTGCATTATACCCAGATGATTCCAAAAGCTGCGTCCAATATCATGAAACGCCAAGAGAAAAGCGAGAACAGCAGATTTATTCATAAACGGGATCATTTTTCATAATATGTGAAAAATAAAAGACTGTTATCAGCATAGAATGACAGAAACGGTGTCAGACTTTGTCCGTTTGAATGCGTTTTGCTTGTGTTGCCTGGTTTCTCTCGTCACAATACATGCCCCAGTCATGGAAACAGAGGCAATAGGCTTCTTTAACAGCGTCTGCCCCTGTGATTTGTTATTCACTGAACCACATCTCCAGAGAAATGGATTTACTGCCGTGCCCTCTGCAGGCGAATGAAGGTCAGCCCTCACCTTGGAGATGCCATTTGCGGCGCGATGCAATTGTTAATACGCAGCTTTGAGAGAAGCGGGAAAGAGAAAAACATTCATAGACATTTAGAATTCCAGCGATGGAGAGAGGAGAGGCGAGAGCCGGGGATTAGGAGGGCAAAGGCACAGCTGTTCTCCTGATTTCTCCTCAGTTTCTTGCCTTCGACTTCCTGCAGTTTGGGTCAAAAGAATTCTAACTGTAGCCGCTGATGGAAAACTGCACACATTCCTGCTTGCTTGTAACTCTGAGGGAACGTTCACCTTTGACCCTGACAATGTGTGAGGTTTGACCGAGGGCACAAGTTGGTTGGTTTTTCACCTGTTTGTGTGCAGTGGTGATTTTCCATCTCCTGGAAAAAAGAAAATGGTGACTACAAAATTTCAAGCCAATCCTTTTTTGTTTTATATCATTAAATATTATATAGCATGCATAACACATGCATTATTCTTTTTCCAGTGGTTATTGTGGGTAAACTACAGAATTTATTACTGAAGTTTAATAAATTGTGGTTCTGTGAGAAGTAAGGCTGACTCTCTTACAGTATCTCAAACTCATGCAACGTGGCAGACAATGGAAAAATATTATGCTGTTACCATTACCCTATAGGGACATGTTGTTGTATATAAACAGACCCTATTGAAATCAGAGGATGAGCTCACTTTAAAAATATCAATTTAAAAGAATAAACCATGATGCATTTACACACTATTGGATAGAAAGTTTTAACAGTTGTGTCCTTTATACCACATGATGCTGACATAATGCATTTTTTCCAAATCGTAAATTCAGAAAATAGTTGCATTTTCATTTTTAATGTATGATTCCTTTACAAGGAGGCACCTTTTGGAATGAGACAACTTCAATGCAGATTGTCTTCGGTCTCCATTCTACTCTTACAAGAATATAATCCCATCTATGAAAGTTTTTGGCATTTATTTTATCTATTCAAATGTAAATGTTGTATTAGTGGTTCTCAAAGAATGTCCCCAGCCCTAGCACTATTTTTTCTGTGCACAATGCCTTTGGAAACATACTACGCTGGAAAAAAACTCCTTGTGTCAGCCACTTCAACCACTTTTCCAGAAGGATTCCACAATTGATTCAACGTTGACAAGTGGTGAAGCCCAACCAGCTAATGGGAGCATCCCCTATTTAAACTAAAAACTACTAAACATTTACAAACATGACTTTAAAGATACCAGAAAATAAAGAACATTATACTACTACAATATAATTTTTTTTGTCATTCTGTTGTTGTTATTTTTAACTCACTCCAAGCCTGCATCCAAACAGCACTAAATTAGAAATTCAAACTGCATCTGACTGGTTCTAGTTGCAAGGACCATTTTCTTGTTTTCTTCTTCTGTGCACAACACTAGTTAATATAATACTATTGATTGCTGTTGTTTGATAGTACATATGTAACAGAGTATATGTCACTGAGGTATTAGCTGCTAGTTTTCTCCCCAGTGCACAGACAGAGCATTGATGTCTCAGTTTGATGTAACAATTTCATCGCCTTGCTCAGAGCTGTTGTGACTATGTAGGACAGACTTTTTTCACACAAAACCTCACTGTACGGCTTCAAAAAAAAGTCTCTCTGAGCTTGTCATGTGGAGATAAACCATTGTCACACTGCCAATGGCTTTTTTTTCTTCTTTTTTTTTTTCTTTAAGTGATTGCTGCACATTTCCAAATGTCCCAAGAGAAACAGTTTGGAATCTTTAGAAGTGTTCAACCAAGAGGTACGTAAGACACACAAACTCTACATGAGTCATTTACACAACAAAACGTATTGATTTCCATTCAGTTTATGCAACAAATGAGTACACAACGGCACTCCTAATGTGACATGGATTTATTTTCTGAGAATATATTGCAGTTTTAGCTTCAGTATACCCTCCCATCGTTTGCCTCATATTCTTTTCTTCTCTTTACTGAAATATTTCCCAAGAGAAAAAAGGCAGCTCAGAGCTATATCTCAATCGATCTTTTTGTTTCCTGTCCCTAAGGCGCTGGAGTTTAACTTTTTAAACATGGAGAAAAGACCTACATTTGAGCATCTGTTTGTCTCCTGTGAGAGCTGTAGCAGGACACTTTTTTACTACAGCGCCGTATTATATTTTGTGTTTGAAATATCTCTCCCTGGAGAATTGGGCCAAATGTTTTTTCAAATTAAAACGAAATGCCGTCCTCATTTTTCTCGCTTAAAAACACTTCTGATGAAAAATGCATTGGCTAAAATGAATGGGAGAATATTTGGGTGCTTTAATAAACAGCACTTTGCACAGACTCTGTTAAATAGTAATGCTGACAAGAAGAATATGGTGAGAAACAGATGCATCGTTGTTAACTTTTTCAATTTGAAGCCACTAGACTTAACCAGCAGCAAAAAATTGCCCTTTGTCTTTTCAGTCTTTAAGGTCACCCTCTTATCTGTGTGTTTGTGGATATGCTTAGGGGACATTGTAAATTATTCTATTTCTGTCACATTTATATTACATTCCCATGTGTTTGTGCTTATTTTATGTTTTAATCAAAGCCTTCTGCCTGTCTAAATTCAACAAAGACTTTTTAAATAGAGGTGATGTCCTCATTTCCTACGGTTCTGTTGGTTTCTTCATGGAATAAGCACCACTTGTTTGTTTCCTGCATGCATGACTAAGACATTTCTGCAGCCCTCTTTTTACTGTGACAACCCTCCATTACCTTTTAATGTATGACTGAATAACACAAGGGCTACATCAGAATCTATTAGTGTGAGGATGCTGCGTGTATTTCCAGAGACCAAGGGCATTGACAATGTGAGAATACTGGCACCACCAAGTGGCCACTGTGGAAAGACAATAGGCCATTTACAGTAGAAGAGCAGCTAAGGTAGAGTATATGCCCAGCACGCAGGAGACCTGGGTTCGAATCTCGGTGGGTTCATTAGCCCAATGTCATTCCCCATTCTCCCTAACCTCTTTTTACTGTCCACCTACTGTAAATCTAAAGCCCATAAAAATAATCTTAAAAAAATAAATAAAAGAAGAGCAGTTCGTGAAGTGTGTGTCAATTTGTTCACAGTAATAGTTGCCTTGATCTATAGTGACAAGAAGGTGACTTTGTCCAGCTTTTTCTGTTTTGTTAGGCAGTATTTGTCAAGAAGCATGCACAAATATATGAATATCATAGAAGAAGAGAGCTCAACTGCAATCCTCAGACATGTGAGCACACAATAGAGTGAGTCAATAAACAAAATACCTAAAGTGTAAATTCAAGTCAAATCCGTGATGAGAGAATCCAAACTGTCTAGTAACCCTAAAACAATAATCACTCCCTCTTCAGTCAGAAGGAACATTACATTAAGGTGCTGCCATTAAAACAGTCAAAGTAAGCCGATAACCATTAAAGGTCCCCTGCATATGTTCATAGACCGTTGGCATTAGCAGTACATTTCCTGTTAAGAGGCATTTTAAATGTTATTCCCAAATTGCCACTGTGGACCCTGCAAAGGATATAATGACCATCTTCACACTGTGGCCCGCTTACACATCATTACAGTCATCGCACAGTCAATTACCCTCCACTCTGCAGACAGCCGTGTCCTTTAAACCACTTGAACCTCGAGAGCGGGGCACAGCGCATTGAGATACACCTATGAGTCATGAGCTCCTGCTTTAAACTAATGCGGATGGATCGAGTCAGAGGCACGACCACCGAGACGTGAACTGTGAGATTCTTAAATGTCTGCCGTGTTCATTCCCAACAGACCATTATACATGTGACAAGACCAGAGGAGGTCAGCGGTGTCAGGGGCAGGGGCCGACTGGTCAAGAGCTGCCAGTAATTAGATCTGACCATGAGCGGCTCATCCATTATTCCCAGTCCCACTGTTGCTCATTTGGAAAAGGTAGAGCTAGTGCCATTATCACATCCTGCAGTCTGTGTGTGTTACCACCAAAACCTCCCACTAAGGATGTATTTATAAGTTTAAAATTAGTTGTAATATTTTGTGTATGTAAGAAAAAGGTCTTCAAATGACTCTTACAATCTTTTTGTGTCTATTTGTCTATTTTGTTGCTCAAAATGTACCAGATTGTATGTAACTTATGCTGCACTGGTCCTTGTGGTCCTGAGACTACTCCCCAGGTCCTGTTCTCACAAATACATCCATAAAAACATCAAAAACCCATTCTCACTCTACTTTCTCTTAGTCTGCAGACCACTCTGTACTCTGTGTGACCGTCTGACCTTTCTTTCAAGAAATAAATAAGCAAAGACAGTGGATCTCTCTCATCGTCTTCATTCTACTCTATTAAAGTTATTTGACTTTGAACACCAAAAAGTTTACAAAAGTAATATTCTTCAATTTGCAATGCCTCAACCCTCCTGTTATGTTCAAATGTAAGGAACAACAATAATGTTTGCAGCGTCAAAAATCATGAGCTTAATTAACAACAGTTTTATAAATATTTAGTATAAATAAAACAACTTTAAATAATATATTAGTTATGAATATTTGACTGTTTTAAAGGAGCAGGTATATTAATGGAGGAAAAAATATCTTCTCATCTGGTTGACATTAGGGGGTATTTAAAATTACATACAAAACCACCAAATACCACCATATGAAAGCCACAGTTTTTATTTGTTCTTTTAATTTCTTCCTCACAACACTTGAAAATAAAGTATAGGTTTCTAAACTTACACCTAATGAGCAGAGGAACAGCGTGGATTATAGGAAAAAAGTTACAATTGATTCTTTGTAGGTTCAATTTTAAGTCAGATCAATGAAATTCAGTTCTCAACCCTAATCAAACACAGCAGAAAAGATGTCATTGTCAAGAATTATTTTTCATATTTTTTCTCTCAGTTTGACCCCGAACATGACAGGAGGGATAAAGGATGTGTCATTTTATTATGTAATCAAATATAACTTCCTTATAATAACTTATAACAACAGCTGGAAGCATATCACAGCAGAATAACAATGTTCACAAGAAAAGGACAGAACAAAGTAACACAAAATTACTGACACACTGCAAAACACCATAAACACATAGGCTAGTGAAGGTATAATCTCATTCTGAACACCGCACTGAGGTAAAAGGAAATGAACATGCTGTATACTCAAAACTAAAATTAGCACCAAATGCTGAGTGCCTTCATCAGATTGTTTGTGAACTGTTTGTGGTGAAGATGGCAGGATATAAACAGTTACAGGATATAAAGGGCTGATCAATTTCCGATGACAAAAATACACAGAAGCAGCACTTCTGAATTGACTGTGAAGACTTTTTATTGATCATTTGCAAATAAAACAATATATACAAATTAAAACGTTGTACAGCTATTGTCAGTTTTTACATTAGATCTTGAGGGTTCATCCCATCACATTGGCATCACCAGCACGTGCTATTCCCTCTTATGTGCTCCCACTGAGCTGATAGTGTGTTTCGGTTCGTCTGAGGCTAACGATCAGCGGGCTCGCTCTCACCTCATTAGCCCTGGATGCTCTCGCTCAGATACGCATCATCCTCACATCTTCCACAGACTCCGGGCCGCAGCGGGGGCAATGACTGGGATAAATAAGGAATAATCAAGGAAGCACTCCGGCTGTGAGCTGACCTGAATATGGGGCTCTTGGTGTCATGGAGCCTCTGCCCGCATGCTGCTAGCCCCGTAATGAACAGAGCAGGGTGTGGAGGAGTGATAGAGGGACAAATGCAGCACAGTTACAATAATGCTCTGGGAAGAATAAGGCACTCTTAATTTGTTTGGTTGGTTTCAGTGAGTGGGTAGTTCTGGCTAATTTAAACAGTTGGTTCTGAAGAAATAAAAAACTGTGGAGCTAATGTGTAAGACATCTGCTTTGGAGGAATCTGTGAGGAACACAAACAATGGTTGTAAAGCAAATGTGCTCTTTTAGCTGTTTAACAAAATGAGATGTAAAAAGGCTTGTCACATGTTAATGCAGCTGCTACATTTCTGCATCACTCGACAGGGAGGCATTTCAGGTGATTTGAGCGCTTTGTTTGGAGAAAATGGATATGTGACACTGTAATTAAACGTCCATCCATCAATCCAGACTTCCCTCTCCCCAGACACTTCTACCAGCTTTTCCAATGGGATACTGAGGCCTTCCGGAGCTACAGAAACATGGTCCCATAAAGATCCGGTGCATTGTAAAACAGGCAGCGGTCAATTTTTGAACGTGAAAACTGTATTATAACGTTTGATATTATATGTTGACAGTAGTATGATGTAGCATAAAGGAAGCATCAAAGTAGTTAATGCACATACTGTCACTGTGTGCAGTTAGAGGAGATCATTCTCTGTATTGGGTCAGTTATATTCCAGTATCTGCACCAGTCTTTGTCAAATAGCTCTGATAAACTATTGTTTTTCCACACAGCCATGAAACACTGCTGTAAAATCAGATCAGGTATCTCGGTCCACACTACTGCAAATTTTTCACGTGCAGGACTTTGGTTTTGGAAGTCAACTTTGCTGTAAGCCATCGGCGGCCGCAGTCCATCCATCATGTGATGACCTTCAGTGCGGTGCCCCGGCAGCAGCCCCAGGGCACACAGGAGTGACTAATGTCGCACCCCTGATATCAGTGCCGTATTATCCGAGCCCGGCGTCCACAGATTCCTATCAGTGCTCGCAGCTTTAATTATTCACACTCTCATGGCAGAGATAGGCAGAGCGTCCAGAGCCTGCCCTCTGCCTCGCTGCGATCTTATCTATCTGCAGCCATGACACAATCTCATTCTTCTCTCTTATACTGGAGATTAGAAAAGACAACTGCAGGGCTTAGCTGTCACCTACTACATAAAGTATAACGAGTCTGGACCGAGCCATGACTGGACGGGCACTGGAGCTTTACTTTGGCGAGTATGTGTCACAGAAAATTTTAAACCATCCAGCATCATCTTGTACGTTTTTTAAGAAGGCTTTAGGCTGACCGAGGATACAGTTAGCGTGCGTCTCTTCTGTTGAACTTCCTCACAGAAAGAACATCTGCAGCTGTTGGTCTAACACACCTGATGTGGTTTATCTTTACAGTCACACACGTCCTTCCTGTGAAACCAGCAGCACGACTTCAACTTTCCTGCACAAAGATCATTAAAGGTGACAAAATGAAATTTAGGCTAGACACACACAGCTCACCCATATTTAACCTCCGTGTTCCTGCGCCCCAGGGCTGCGGCGGTGGATCCTATTTCTTCATGACAGGACCGGGACAGAGGAGCAAGGATGGCTCATTTTTGGCCGCTGTGAGTGGGTTGCAGAGGGGAGGGGGCACAGGATGAGCGTCCAGATTGACAGGCCCACGGAGATGTCGCTGGGGGCCAAGGTGTAGAGATGTTGAGGGAGCTGGCGTTTGTGGCCTCGGCAGATAAGCATCAGTGAGAATATGAGAGGCTAGATAGTAATCGCTCACAGGAAGTCGAGCTATACCATTGCAGGAAAAAAAAAACCCACAGGAGAGAGGCTGACCTTGCGCGCTAGTGCTCAGCTGCAGCGCTTTGTGAAAGGGCTAATCCTTCAGCTGACGCACACAGGAAGACACTTTGTACAGATGGGTGCTGCCCAAAGTTGATTAACCTCCTTTGTGAACTGCTGGCTTCAGAAATGTTTGTTGTTTTTATGCATGACCCTTCGCAGCAATATGGTCACTGATGTTCGGACCGCAGTATTTTTTCCAGTGTGTCTGTTAACTAAAGTGATCTCAGGACTATGTGCATTAAAGATATGCCTGAGGCTACAATATATTACATTATAAAATCCACAGATGTGTGTAAGTTTGCTGAAAATAGTGACTGTGCAAAATGGTCTTTTGGATAATGTTACTAAAAAATATAATTTCCGGTTAACGTGATAAATTCCACATAAAACTAATGCCAGTGCTCTGAAATAAAACTCCCGCACTCGAGTGAAATATCATGTCGAAAGGTTAAACTCAAATAGAAATGGTTACATAAAGGGTTTTAGGTTGGACGTCTTTTTTGAGATAACCATGAAACCAGATGATGATCTAATGAAAAGAGTAAATGTCACGCTTCTACCTTTTGCACTCGGAAGAGAAAAAAGTTTAAATGTCAATATGATCCAAGGAAAAAAGAGACTTGGAAGCAGTTTCATTAAACTGGCTTATGGTGCTTTAGCTTCTTGTATACAGAAAACACTGAGATATGTCATTAATCTAAATAAATATCTTAAATATATCTTTAAATTAATGTTGTGTGCTCTATATAAAGCGCAATACTTGTTGGCCACCTGTGAAATCTGCTGTGAGATGCACAAAAAGCTCTTCAAAGGTTTTTTTTTTTGTCTCTTTTTGTGCATTTTTTTACTGGTAAAACTTCATAAGTGGGCCAGTTATTTACCAGACAGGAAGTCAGTTTGGTTTAGCGCAGTGGGCCGTTTGACTCAGACTTTAAGAAGCCTCTGTTTGTCTAAATGAGGGAAAGGAAACGGCTTCCTACTTCAGTGACAGAATAAGCACAAGTAGCTAGACTCTCACTGATTCATGTGACTTACTCTTCCGACCAAGTCTAAGCCTAAGGTAAGGCACGACTACTTACTAACATTTAAAAATACTATATAACCATCATGTCGAAATGTATATGTTTAAATTTGTAAATAAACCATCCTTCTTCTTTTTCCTGATCATATTTGTACATATACTGAACAATATCTTTATGTGCACTGTATGTACCTACTGCATAACAGCCATACTGACATGCACCAGTAGTATTTTTGAAAACTGGAAATAGACAGAAGCCGTACTTTATTCAACTCCTGTCATTTAAGCTTTGCATGACTGTGGTAACAACATTGTTTTCTCATTTTTCCCACTTGATACACACTTTTTCTGTAGCAAAACTAGAGCACAATTTGTCTGGTTGTAATTTCTGTATCAGATATTTTTTTTCATCTTCTTTTTCATGAGGCATGTGTCAGAGATAAATGAAAAAAGAAAAGAAAATATATACTAACTTAAAAACTTGAAAGGTATTGTGCTGAGTTCATAATTAACATGAGCATTTTTAAATTTTCCAAAGTAAACATTTTTGCACTATTTAATTTAGGTATTTGCACTTAAATAGAACTTAATTCAGTATTTGAATTAGATGATTATCCTGGCCAGTGCTCACAGCAAACAGGGTAGACAGTTATAAATAAACGTTTTGCGTATGCAGTGTTTCAACTCCATGGAGCACAACATTGGTACTTGTCTAAACTTTGTAATATCTTAAATGTGAAATCCAAAAGACAGCTTTCAAATGCCATCTAATAGATCATAAACGTATTCAATGCATTTCAAAGAGCAGAGGCAGCATTAAAGGCCTTAAATTGGCCCACTCTGAGCTTGCTTAAATCTTTTGACAACATTATAATCATCATCATTACTATTGCTGACTTTGTCATGTTTTGTTCCTCCTTTTTTTTTTTTTTTTGTCTAAAAATGATTAGAAAATGAGCTCTTAGTAACAGTTCATAGACGTGCACACAGTGAAATACTGTGTTTTACTGTCAATAAAGTACGTGCCATTCTAAAAATATAATCAGACAAGTAACAGCTACCTCTTGCACTGGTAGAATACACTTCCTTTTCTTCTGCTTCAAATGAAGTGCAGGGTCATGAATGAAATCTCTTTGCTTTTAAGCTCTACAGAAGGAGTCCAGCCAAATCCCACCTGAGTCTCTCTTCTGGGACTGAATAAAGAGTGCTGGCATGTTCTCTATCCCTTCCTTACTTTTTACCAAAGATTATACTGCATTTCCTTCCTGTTCATCTCCCTGCGTGATTTCTTTCCATTTGACTTGTCGAATAATGTCTAAATAATGACTACTGTCTGATTCTGTCATTGGAGACAATCAGTAAAGCTCCTAACTGAGCACTTGTTGATATGTGTTTAGTTGTAGTTGTAGTTTTTAAAACAGCTTCATGCCATCGACCCATGTTTGCGTTTCACTTCGGGACAAAGGTTATGTCAAAGTCAAAGAGTAGCAGCGGACTGTTTGCCATTCAGCTGCTCTGCTGTCCGACTTGATCACCGTCCATTTGGCCTGAACAGAACAGAACAGGGCGTATAAAGCGATCGAATGTGGCTGCAAAAATGCTCCATTCCTGCATCTGCATTATTCATAACAACAACACAAAGTTTCAAAGTCCCTTCTATTTCAGCACCATTGCCTTTAGCAACATTTAGCATCACTGAATGCGAAACACGTGCCCTAACAACAACAAAAAAAAGGATTGTATTTGACTAGGTTATTCTTCTTCATGTGTGTATGCTGAGGATGAAAAGTCCGGGAGCGTATTACTTTGGAAGGCCACATTTTTTAGCCGTGTCCCAAACTAATGATGTTTTTCATTCTGCTTTCAGCCGTCGTTAGCTGCAGTGAGCACCGAGCGCCATGAGTCTGCTGTGATAATGGTGAGTTATGGCGCCGGTGTCTACAGCGTTTTTGTGCTGGTTCCACATGAAGGTTCACAGGAGGAAGGCAGCGAGTGTGTAACCTCTACTGTAATTACCTTTATCTCCGAAAAAAAGCAGTGCATAATTCTGCTTTGTCATTGTTAGTGCCAAACACACTCTTTTTATATATACATTTTTTGCTTTTTTCCACTGTTATTCATTTTCAAAAAGAACCAGTAATAATACAATAATATGTACGTAATGTGTGTAAAAATATGTGACCCTACTTCTTTTTTATTATTATTTGTGATTTTTTTATATAAATTAAACACCATAGTATAAAATAAAAACAAAAAAACAAAGCGCACACAAAACAGAAAAGTGAATTTATTTATTTATTTATTACATTTTCCAGTGATGCAAAAAATGGTGTCCATGTTTTTATAGTCCAGTCCAGTAAAGTAAATATTATGCTCATGGTTCATATTTTTACGTCCAGCCACTGAGGCCAAAATGACTACAACATATGCTGTTCCACACTAACATGCATGGACTGTGATTGTCCATGAATAGATTCACCCATTTTCAAAACTTTGCACTCATGTGTCATTTTTACCAAGAAATAGACATTGTATGTTCATTATGTAACACTTTCTCTCTGGTTAATGATCAGTGTGTCCGTGTGTGAGACATACACAGAGGTGGAGCAGTGGTGGCATTATGACACCTCATAATAGCTTCCTCTGCTTATGAGTGCTGTATACGTCAGTGATCTAATATGGCAGATGAGGCAACAGAGCAAAGTGACTCACTCTCAAGATTGTAGTATACTGTCACAACATTTTAAAATATAACCTCTCACTTCAGATATGATATTGATTGTGTATTGCATGTTTTCTTAGACAACACTGAATAAAAGTTATCTACAGTACAAGTATGTTTAACACAAAATGCTGTTGTTGTTGTTCTCTGCAGGAACACAGCCGGACCCAGTGGAGACTCCAGCAGAGATGTGGAAACCAAACAGGCATCCTGGAGCCATACTATGATGTTGTGGACGACCAAGAGACTATCCACAATGTGCACATCCATCCAGCCAGGCCTATTGTTGATGAGAGAGAGTATGCAGGTATACGGGTGTTTTTTTAATTGAAATAGATTCAAAAATTGAAGTTTTTTGAATCTTGAAAGCCTTCACACTATTCATAATGTGAACATGGCCACTGTGCAGGTACAAATGTGTTCCCTCTATTCTTCTGTAATGCACTCACACTTTTAAAGACTTCAGTTAGAACCTGCGGGGTAAATGGCAGTGAAGACAGTGGTCGGGCAGTGGGGTGAGACAAAGCATGTGATTCAGTGTGTAGGAGTGAATGTGACCTTTAAAATATGCTTCATGTCCTTATCATCTCAGCAGGCTTTGAGACAGGGGCAAACATTCATAAGATCATGAACACACTGAAATCTCTCCGCTCGAAGAATTAAAACAACCGTCTCAAACTCGTCAAAACTTCGACTCACAGTGTTTGCTCTCCACTTGAGACAATGAGGCTGGTATTGCTCACTTTCCTCCACTGAGTAGCTCTGTTGAGCATAATTAGAGTGAAGCTGAATGAAGTGCAGGCAGAAAGTGGTAGTTGCTGGTAAGAGTGAAGAATGAAAGTAGTGGATGTGGGGGGCTCATGCTGAGTGAGCATGCTCTGTCAGTGGGTCTCCGGGGCCATCTGTTGGCTGAGTCAGACTGCGGGAGATTACAATTATCCTCGAATCAAAGGGAGGAGCATATAGTGTGAACAGTCTGGTTTTACTGTGCTGCATGGATGTGGGCCGTGGCCAGAAGCCTCACAGCTGCACATCCACAACTTTTTACTCAATGTGGGTTTTAAATCTGTTCACACTTGGAGAGTTCTCCCCCTGTAATCAATACAGTCTGGTGCTGCAATGTGCTGCTGGGACTGGTAATGAGCAGAAACTGCAACTCAAAGTGTGATCATTGCTGTCAGTACAAAGAATGTGGAGTGATGTTTTCTTTCCTTTTAAGACAGAGATCTTCCAAGGTCATCGTCTGCTCATAGCCTGTCATCTGGCACGGCTACTGTAAGCATCATGATTGCTCCTCTATACAAGCTCATTTCAACTGCTTTTAAACAAATGCCTGTGTGTAATCACATCTGTTGTGTCTGCTCCATCAGGGCAATAGTAATATCCACCCAACGTACCCTCCCAGAAAAACTACACCAAACCCAGGTAAGAGCACACAGACAAAACACTTACTTATATCATCACTCACTGACTGGCTCTTTCTTTTCTTTCTCTTTCACCTCAACATAACACATGTAACAGCAGGCCAACATTGTTGTCTGTTTTTCATGTACAATATACTGTAGAACATTAGTTTTTAGTTTATTAATATTATTATAATACAATTTACAATTTTCGTTAAATAAGTAAAACAGGGAAATGGATTATCTTTAGTTATGTCTATTACACTTCATAATCATTGATTGTGATCATGACCATGTTATGACATAAACATTACCCTGTAGTTAGTTAAAGTGAAAATGACACAGGTTTATATTGTTATTTTGAACATTAGCTCCTGCAATCAATAGAGACCTGAAGCCAGGGAGAAGGACCCACAGAACAGGTAATTCATGTTAAAACTATTTATATCATTGACCCATGTGCCACAGTAATGACCAGGTTGTCCTCTTACAGGAGGCAGACTATGGTCTACGCACCAGAGAGAACAGGTAAACAACACACATATGCAAATTCACTGCATGTTCCATTTTTGTGAAGCTGTGCTCATCACTTTTCTGTCTTCTCAAATCACAGCCATCACGAAGGTAATTTACTCACCTATTAGTGACATCACATTGTCCTGATGAGATTAAAGAACTTTTAATGTAATTATGCATTCTTCCAGATGTCCTCCGTTACCGCAGTTCCCTTTGGAGTTAGTGGAGCAGTTGAATGGGATGAAACTGCAGGAAACCTGCAGGAGCAAGTGAGTCTCACTACTGTTTTATGCTGCCCTAATTTAACCTTCTCAGACCACACAAATATTGTGCTTTATGCTAAATCCCTCTTGGCTTGACTTTGTATTTTTTTTATATTTTTGTCCTGTGTTTTGCTGTTTCTGCCATCATAAAGTCATAATTGTTAGATTTTCCTCAGAATTCTGACTTTTTTCTCAGAAAACACACACACATACACACACACACACACACACACACTCAAAAAGTTTTTTTGTTGTTTTTTTACAAAGGCATTTTTTACAGCGGCCCTAATCCTTCATATTAAAGTGAGTCTGTGTTGTAAAACACAGAAACACTTTGGTTCAAAGACTGTATGGAGCAATGACTCCATCTGCTGGTTCATCAGATTGTGTCCATGTTATGCCTGGGAGGGCTTCTTACCGGTAAACTAGGCTTTCCTCATTTGTACTAGCTCAAGATTTTGAGATGGTACAGGACACTGCTCTGTGGCTGCCCAGTGCTCCTGATCGAATGCACCAGCAGAGAATGACTCCCATAGGCTGATTATAAAGTGTACCATAAACCTAAAAGCATTATTCACTGTAGTTATATTGTCTTCATGTTCTGTTTCAGGGGACAGAGACCAACAAAAAATGTAAGTGTCAGACAAGCAGCATTTCTCATGTAGACTGACATTGACTTTTCAGCTTTTCATTATGTTTTAAAGTGCTGTTTTTATTCAGGTATCAGAGTTCAGTTTACATGTCAAAGGTAAGACTCTGAGTCAAAGACTTTTTTAATTCTTCATTTATTTATTTTCATTTTTACAAAAGTACAGTATTATTATTTAGTAAAGTACTAAATAATAATGCACTTTATTTTTAGGTTCAAGTGCTGAAAGTGTTTTCAGTCCAAGTTTTTCTATGGATTTGGAAACTCAACATATCACGATGAACAATGAAAGGTTAAGCCTAATTTTTAAGCAAAAATCACATAAATTGAGTGATGAATTTTAAACTCCTTGTCTTTTTGTACAGATGGTCAAATGAGGATATAGGTAAGTACAAGTTATACAAACACATATTTATACATGTTCAAACTATACCATTTGCAAACATTGATATTCACCTGAAGAAAGAGTGACATCAAAACATTATCATCACGAGTGGCCTCAGACTAAAGAAGACTTTGATCATCATGACTTTGTTCCAATGGAAAAACCACAACAGGTAGTCACTTTGTTTTTTTGTTGTTGTTTTTTTTTGTCGCGGTGCTATGTGACATCTCCTTAATCATAATGTGCTTTTTCCTCATCAATGGCAGCCATATTGGGAAGATGACTGGTACATCGGCCCGTGTAGCAGAACAGATGCTGAGCACGCCTTGCATCTTGTGAATAAGGTATATAAATGCTCAATCTGATGTACATATAATATATGTAAAATGTATAATATAATGAAATGTCTACACTATCCACTTTAGGATGGGGCATTTTTGGTCCGAGACTGCTCCCTCAACAGCACCAGCGAACCCTTAGTGTTGGCTGTTTATCATGACAAGAAAGTGTACAATGTGAAAATTCGCTTTATTGAGAATGCCAGAAAATATGCGCTAGGAACTGGACAGCGATCAAACGAAGTGAGTCAAACAATTATATACTAAATTTATACGAAATGTATGTTTTTCAAGCTGATGCCATCTTTCTTCCTCCTCAGATGTTTGACTCAGTGGCAGAAATCATCAAGTTTCACTCCCTATTTCCAATCGTGCTCATCAGTGGCAAAAATATTCCAGGGAACAAGTACTCGGAGAACTGTGTGCTGACATGTGCACTGACAAAAACAGATGTTGACCAACTGCTACAGTGACATTTATACCAAGCTGGACATTGACTGTATCCCACTGAATCTCTTTGATCCACACATACACATAAAATCTTATTTGTTTGTTCTTGAAAATGTATACTTATTTAAAGTCTTTTTAACTAGACTGGGCCAGATTTGGTGTGTATACCAGTAGAACTACACCAACTTGAACAGATTGTTTCTGTCTATGTTACAATATATCAGTGTATCCCAAACACTGGGTTCAACATTTTATTTGGGTCGCAAAGAATTTCAAAAATCACTTAAATGAGAAGAAAATGCTACAAAAACTCTTACAAAAATTGATCAATGCTTAACTAGACCAGACTTGCAGCTATTTAGGCAAGTAATAATTAATCTCTGGTTTTGGGGGTTTAAGAATAAAAAGACATCACTGTGGTATTATGACTGTTGACAAACTGGTTTGTAGGTGCAGCGTTTACCTGGCCAGGTAATGGCCTGAATTTCTTAGTTCATACTCACCCTATAAGGTTATGTTCATATATTTGTAAAACACATTTAGGGATAATGGCTGAAGCATAAAGCAGCCAGGTTACTTTTTATATTGTTGTCAATACATTTACACTCTGCTTTTTAACAGAGTAAATTGTGTTTAGAGGTTAAATGATGGTATTTTTTGGTTTTATGTAGTTTTTGTTCAATGGCATAAAATGACAAAAAACAAAGTAAATCACTTACTTTCTTTTAATCAAAAGTAATACCAGAATTTTTGATATAAAAGCATGAATTGCAATGAACACTGATGTAGAAAAAACAGTTTAAACATGAATAACCGCAGAACAGAAGTGATGATAGAAAGGCAAAGCAATACATTTATAAATATAATGTCAAATGACACTGCACTGCATTGAGAGATTGTGCTGAAGACACAAGTGCCAGTAGTACTCTTGGTCATATTTTACACAGAATTTGAACAAGGACAAAGATAAAGATGATGTGGATGCCCTCAACAGGAATGTTATAAGTGAGTTTGAATGGTACTGTAATGTGATTTACAGTAGCTGTGGGTAGACAGGCAGGAAAAGAGGGACTGATATGGACAAGGCAACATGAGAGAAAAAAAAAATCACAATTTAAAACTGACAGCACAATTGTCCAAGGAGAAGTAGCCCACTTCAAGCCTTGTTCAAACACATGTAAAACACATACAGGAGCAAAACATTTACAGTATGCACACAGCTGAAAACTGTGGGCAAACAAACCAAATACATTTTCACAGGTCTAGCTCCTTATGTCAACATCATAAACTGGAACACACATGTGCCCTAATGCTGTTTTAGATAGAAAAAAGACATTTGAATATACTGCAAGACTAGTGTTATAAAATATACAAGGGAGTGTAATATTTTCAATGACCACAATTACAAGATTATTTACACATTAGAAATCAAAAATTAGAAGATACAGACTTGTCATGTTCTACAAATTGTGAAACTGAAAAAAACTGATCTACTTCCGTTCAAGATGTTCAAGATGGCTAGCTCTAATGAGATATGAAAAATATCTGATCAGTAACCTCGGGAATAAAAGTAGTATCAAATAAATAAACATAAACAAGACATTTGCCATATACTTTGGACCCAACAGACATCTGTACAGAATGGCCCTTCAAAAAATCCCTGCTCTTTTGTCATTTCTACATTATGGGATATCTAGGAGTAGTCAGATTTGTCTTTTCACTTAAAGCACTTCTCAATAACAAGATAAATAAGCAGGGAAACAAGACCTCATGCCACAGCAAATTATAGACAACTGGCACACATATCACTCAGTGATTCAACACTACACTATCACTAAACAGAACAAGGCTTCCCTGCTTATGCACCTTACGGCCAGACTATGGTAAAAAAAAAAGCTCCCAGACTTGTCCTAAATACCCCAATACATTTGCTGCGCTGCACATTTTCAATACATGCTTATAAAACAATCTCAGGTAAATGCATTGCAAGAGGCTACAATAGAAGATTGTTTGTCATGAAAAAATACTATGTCTGAATGGGATCTACTGAACAGAGAAATAGAACTGGTACCAAAAATAACAATAGTTAAAACTGTGTATTTCTGGAATCTGTCATTAGTCAATACTAAAACAGTACAGTAACATCTGTGTATGAATAATGACTTTCTATGATGGCACTGACAAAAAAGGCAGTCAAAAACAAAAAAAACATTGCACTTGTATATTCTGTATCCCATGCTTAAATACACAACAATACTGATGTCCACATAGTCATCTTTTGTTTTGTAAAGAAAATAGTCATCTTTTCATATTTTACTTCATGCGAGTCCACGTCTGTCCAATGTGAATGGCATCTTGTGTCCGTTGTGACATTGTCCAGTTCAAGAAAAGTTCCGTACAGTGCAGCCCATCACTTCATACTTCTGTCCCATGACTTTGCCAAGCTTCATTTTTAAGATTTGGCACTTTGGAGTAACACATCCTCTCTTATTTCTTAAAGAGTCTGAGGTGGCTCTCTGATTGGGTCCACAGGGCTTTGGGTGATTAAGCACCACCACAGGTTGGTTTGGACCCGGTTGTTTCACCAGTTGTTCCTTCCTCAGTGGCATAAGTTGAAGAACTGTACAATCCCTTAGACTGCCAATAGGCACTGGAATCCTTAATTTGGACACTGCAGGTTCCACCCTTTTCTTGCTTTTTTTCCAGACCCCAACCTGGACCCTTTTTAAAGAGACAGAGAGGAATTTTGAGGCGTTACCCATTTCATTTTTAACTGCAACAGGTTTTTGCTGGAGATTCTTTGTAGCCGGCAACGTGTTTGTATTTGTTGCAGCATTAGAAATTGGTTCTTGATGTGCTGGGCATGTTTTATGTTTAGAAGTATCGCTGAAATTTTTACTCTCTTTAGCTGGAGTGCTTTTTTCTTGTTTAATGGGGGTACTGTTTAAGGTCACTGTGGGAGTGTGTTGAATGCCTTGACGCTGCTTAACCTTGGCAGACTCACAAGAGCTCTTCGTTGATATCATATCAGGGGTGAAGGAGCAGTCTTTCGAATCTGTTTGAGCAAGATATGCAGATGCCGTATTTAGCTGTTCTTTGCATACACTTTTGATTTTAATGCTTTCACGCCCTGCACTGTTGGTCCATTCAGCCATCACAATCGGCTGAGTGGACTCTTGAGCATCATCGGCATGTTGGCTTAATGAATATACAGAGGATATGACTGGAAAGCCTTCACGTTCTGCTCTAACACCTTCATCTGTTTTTTTTTCAGTTTTTACTTCCTGGGGTAAAGGTGACAATTTCATGTCTGTGCGAGGGGGAATATTAAGTATGTTAACTGGTAAAGGTTCAGGCGAAGTTTTCTGAGCCGAACTTTGAACTGGGAAAAATACCTTTGAAGTGAAGTTATCCTTATTTTCATTTGTAGGTCGAATTTGGGCAGGTGCAGCCAAGGAGTGCTTTAGTGATGGTGACAGTGATTTTAAGCTTTGCTGTGGTGAGCTTGCCAAGTCTTGTTTTATTTGCAAGGATGGGTTTTCCTTAGGTCTCACGTTAACAGTCCCAAGCTTCATAGGCACAATGCGAGGTGTACTTTGAACACTGTTCATCAATCTGGATGCCGAACTAGAGGGATGCTTTTGAATACAACTCTTTCTCTCTTCCATTCCTCTCTGACACACCCGAGTTGACAGGTTTTCTGGTTGCAAACCACTTGTTAACCTGTTGGCAAACTTGGAAGATGCTACAGCAGGTGCCCTATTAAGATTTATTGGTTCCTTCTGCGTTACTCCCGTTGCTTCTCCTACAGAGCTTATAACACCTCTGGAAACCTTGTTTGGAACATCTGCATCCAGGTTGATAACTTCTGTTGATGTTCTTTTTCCATTTACACATTTTTCCTTTGGGATTTGCTTTTGGAGGCTTTTGGAAACATTACCCGAGACCAGAGTTGGACATTCCACATTTACCATCTTTGTTTCATGAGTTTTTTTATGAACCATGTTGATCGCAGCTCCTGGTGATTTCAACATGTTTTGATATTGTGGTGTCGAAGAAAGTAATTTAGTGGGTTCAGTGTTGTTATGCACTGTGGTCCTTGAATTTTTTATCACAGACTCATTTTCCTGGTGAGCAACAAACCTTAGTCTGAGCTCTTTGGTCCCATTTACAGTTTTCACCTCAACTACTTCAACCATGCAGTCTGCAGGGATAGATACCTCCTCTGGGAGTGAAACGGTAAGTGCACGGTTGTGCTGAACCTGCCCATTTAAAGGGACTGAATCACCATTACTGGCGTTTAAAGGACGAGAGTCCAGTGTTTTTTGTCTATGTTCAGTGTTGTCCAGTCTAACTGCAGTTGTGCTCGGAGTTGGAACAGTCACCCGAACAACAGGTATCATAGATACTGGATCTGGACAAGGTAAACTTTGTGAGGCACTTAAGACAGAAATAGGAGGTTGATGTTTCGTTGAATCAAACTTAGGTGGTCCTTGAGTGATAATTTTACCATGCAAACGCTCAATGTGCTTTACAAGGCACATCCTCCTCATGTATACCTGACCACAGTGAGGACATTTGAATGGACTTGTTGCAGTGTGAAGTTTTAAATGAGTCTGTAATTCTGCTTCACTGAAGGACACACTGTTACAATAAAAGCAGTAATACTCAGTATGCTGATTTGCCACATGCTTCTTGAAAACTGCAATGTCTGTAGTAGCAAATCGACATTTTTCACATCGCATCACATTGGAAGTGCTCAGTAAATGACCCAGTGTCATATTTGGACTCATCACAGAAGATGCCATGCTTTGAAAGCTGGCAGGCTTCATGATGGAGTGAGACCACAGGGCATCTGGTCCCTCGATGGCAGGTGTTACAGAGTGGAGATAATGTCCATAGGACTGACCTGAAGTCCAGAGTTGCAGTCCATTAAGCTCTCATATGGCACTCAGACAACCTGAAACAAAACACATGAAAAGGAACTAAGCAGTGCGCAAATAAACCGCACAGTGAACTCATTGACAGGCCATAAAGCCCCTCCCCCTGAGTAAAAACACGGATACCATTGTGCACTTTTTACTCAATCTGTGCATCCAATAAGTTAATTTGTGAGATGACCAATAACAGTTTAGGATTGTCCTTGGCATTTAATTAAATCGACTCTGCTTTAGGAAACTCGTTCCATGAGCAGAAGGGAGAGGCCTCAGCGGACCACAACAGAGAGGTCGAGCAGACAACGGCCTGCATTTCAGTGCATAGACGAGATAAAGTACGTACCTGTTTGGAGCTGTGTGTGCGACAGCGATAGAAAAATTATATAACTGTATCAAAAGAATTTTGTAAAACCCTTTATGATCGTGGTAGTAAGACTTAACAACTGAGCCCGCAGAGCCGTTTGTTTTAGCCTGGCAATATTAGCAACACTAGCACTTGAAGCTGCCCGTTGTACACTTCCGGAAAACGGTTTCCCTTTTCTTCAAAGTAAAAGCGTGTTCATATTTTTTGGGTAATTAGGACGGCAGCATAGATCAACCATACAATATTGCACTCTAGCCTGCTCCGTTTTAGGGACCCAGTGAAAAAAGAGATGGCCATAAGATTGATAATGGTTGCTTGAAAATTATGATGAAATTGTTATGCGCAGTAAAGCAAGCTATCTCTAGTCACAGAGATAGATCACAATTGTTATGCAGAAGCGCTTTTTAACAACATACTACCAACCTAACTGTTTTTTTCCTAATATTCAGTGAGCTGTGATTGGCTGGACGAGGGCTAAACAACCCCTAAAAATAATGACAACGAAAGAGGTTTATGTTTTTGTTTTGTTTTTTACATAGATTGTATATTGTAAGAGAGATCCTGCATATTAAGCCTCTGTAGTATTAAAAACAAAACCACTCCTATAGTTAATTATACTAAAGTTAACTTTGTGGCATTCATCTGGCGCTATATTTTTTAAAGACGTTACCGGATGTTGCGTTTTTCTGTTGTGGGCAGGGAACAAGCGAAGAAGTCGTACTAGTGTAGACAATTTAAAAAAAATAAATTTTACCTTAAACTCAACGGTTCCTCAAATGAATGCCTCGTTTTTCGTGAAATATGCCTACTACAGACACGTTACACGCTAATTGGGCAGCTAGCTTCGTTTAAAACCGCCCTCGTAAAGATGACAACTTCCACATGTTCAAAACACGGCGTCGTTGTCACCGTAAATAACACCGACGCTTGCTTCGACAGTGCGTGTAGGCAGTGACGCTGTTTTAATCTCGTAGTTAATTATGAGGCTCGGGCGATGATTATTAGTTACCGATGGTACTTTTTGCACTAACAGTAGGTATGCTTGTTGAGCTGTAGATTAAATGCTCCTTTAGCTTAAACATGTTGCTTTTAAGATCCTGCAGACTTATCCTCTCACTGTCAGTGCCAAGGTGAGTTAATAGACTACACTGATGACATGAGAAGCCAGCTAATGCGCTTACGTTTAATAATGATTGTATTTTGTATATTTGTAGCATTATTGCTCAAATGTGATTTCTGCTTGTTATTGTGACCCCTACTGTAGCCCATGTGAGGATCGCCATTGTGAAAACGGTTTCTGGGATTTACACACCATTGTTGCAATTCATAATGACACAGCAGTGGCTTTCATTTGACCCTCCCATTCCCCATTGCCTACTGACAGATAGGCGCTGAGAGCTTCCTGGTTATGGCATTATTTATCCAGTTTACACAAACGCACACTTCCTGCTGCTTTTTACTCCGTAAACAACTTTTTCCACTTTTTCGCAGGCAACGCACTCCCCGCCGTAGCATGGCTTCCGATCCAGTGCCAGCAGAAACGACCCGGTTGGACTTTCTGGTGATAGGCGGCGGCTCTGGGGGTCTCGCCGGGGCCCGGAGGGCGGCGGAGCTCGGAGCAGCCACCGCGGTCATCGAAAGTCACAAACTCGGAGGTACCTGCGTGAGTAAAAATCATAACCCCGTTATTCATCCAGACATTCGCTTTTGTAGGGTAGCTGCGATCCTTTGTGCATTTTTTGTATTGTTTGAAGTTTTTAAAACGTCCCAGTGGAAACCCCTGGCCCCAGGATATACAGCACATGAAAACACCAGACTTTTTACAGCGTTAATTGACCTTCTTTAGTTCTCTTTTGAACTGAAGATCTTAGAAAACACAAACAAGGTTGCCATAGCAGTCATAATGAAATATTTAAGATGGTAATCAATTAATGAGTTGCTGAAGTGCTAAAAAATGTAACTTTATCCTATTTCCAATTTATTATGGCTATGTAGAATTCTTACACCTTTTTCACATTACTTTAGTCTCATTACAAATGTAGGCTGTAGGGATGCTTCTCGTTTTTTGAAAGTTGAGACTCCCTTAAAGTTTTGTTTCTGCTTTCAGGTTAATGTTGGCTGTGTACCCAAAAAGGTACATTCTTGTTATTTATTTTACAGTAACACATTACATACACAATTCTTTGGCAAAAATGAGCCATAATTTTGTCTTTTTTACAGGTTATGTGGAATGCAGCAGTACACGCGGAATATCTCCATGATCACAGTGACTATGGCTTTGAAGTTGGAAATGTCCGTTTCAGTTGGGAGTAAGTTACAGTCTGTTGGTGTTACTTTTCACCTTGGTTGTGCAGCCAAAATTAGCTTTTTTTTTTTAAAGATGCAGTTGTTCCTTGTACAAAGCAAAACACTTGATCCAGGGGAGTGTCTCTTTTTGCTTCACTCTAGCCCACTTCCTCCTTTTTGTTTGCTTAAGGTGACTCAGGTTGATTGTGAAAGAAGTGGCCACAACTACGTAGAATACAAAGAAAACTAATATATATGTTGCCTGTTCTGCTATTACAAGTATCAGAAAAAAATATATATATATTTTTACTTATAGCTTGTTGTAGTTTATTTTTTTTCATGTCGCTGCAGAACTCTCAAGGCTAAAAGAGATGCCTATGTAAGCCACCTCAATCGTATTTATCGCAACAATCTGGACAAGGTAAGATCATAGCATATTTTCATAATCATATGAAATTGTTAATATTATGTTCTTTTTAAATTTTTGTTTATATTTGTAAAACTGTTAAACCTGATTTTTCTTTTTTTAGGCTAAAATACAAACCATTCAAGGTCAGGCCAGGTTTACAAATGATCCTGAGCCCACTGTGGAGGTCAATGGAAAAAAGTACACAGCACCACATATCCTCATTGCCACTGGAGGGAACCCTTCAGTTTTAAGTGACGAAGAGGTTCCAGGTTAGAGATGTTTAACAGAGAAAATCAGCTAGATGTTTTACATGTACAGTACCCTTTTTATTTTTTTGATTTCAGGGGCTAGTCTGGGCATCACCAGTGATGGGTTTTTTGAGCTTGAAAGTCTTCCAAAGTAAGCCTCTTGTTTTTCTTTCTTTTTGTTATGATTAGCATAGAGAAGAAGATCTTAAAAAAATAACTGTCTTGTTTCTCACTCTTTTTCTCTCATTTTATGTGTTATATTTCAGTGTTGAATGTTGTTAATATTTTGTTTCCCATCAGACGCAGTATCGTTGTTGGTGCTGGTTACATTGCAGTGGAGATGGCAGGTATCCTCTCTACTCTTGGATCCAAAACATCCCTCATAATTCGTCAGACAGGAGTAAGAAAAGCATATTTTATTTTATAGCAGCATTTTATTACATTATTTTCAGAGGTAAAAATAAAGATGAATTAATAATAAAAATGTTTTCTGATACCATCTACTTACAGGTATTGAGGAACTTTGATAGCCTCATCAGTACAAACTGCACAAAAGAACTGCAGAATAATGGAGTGGATTTGTGGAAAAATTCTCAGGTGAAGTCTGTGAGAAAAACAGACAGCGGCTTGGAGGTGACAATTGTCACCACAGACCCTGAGAAGAAAAATGATGAGGAGAAGATTAGTACTATTCAGGAAGTGGACTGCCTCCTCTGGGCTATTGGCAGACAACCAAATATAGCTGGACTAAACATTGGAGAGATTGTAAGAAAGAGTTCTGCTGGGGTTTTTTTTAAAGTTACTTTTTATTTTGGGGTTTCACTTTTGCCTGAATGCTTCTGTATTTATTTTGTTTGCAGGGTGTGGATACAGATGAAAGGGGTCATATTGTGGTGGATGAGTTTCAGAACACCAGTCGACCAGGCATCTATGCAGTTGGAGATGTTTGTGGCAAAGCGCTTCTGACACCTGGTGGGTTTTACACCAAAGCTGCAAATGAATGTGAAATGCTGACAAATAATAAATATGTTACATGTATTTATGCCAACATTTATTTAATTTATGTCGGAATATTTTGTTTTAGAAGAATATATTTCAAGTAGAACTAAATATCTTGATTCCGTGAGAAATTAGTGGCTTCAATGTGGTATAACAGGATATAACAAAAAATAATAAAATGCAAAAACACTGGATGTATTTTTTGTGATTTGGGTGAAAATTATGGAGCCTTTAACTACACAATGTCTTTCATGTTCTACAAAAAACACTTTTTTTTTTTTAAAATTTGAAACAGTTGCTATTGCTGCTGGAAGAAAGCTGGCACACAGACTGTTCGAGGGCAAAAATGACTCAAAGTTGGACTACTCCTGCATTCCTACAGTGGTCTTTAGCCACCCACCTATTGGTACAGTCGGCCTCACTGAAGGCAAGTTGACCAAAGATCCTTAACAGTTAATAGTATTCAGGCTAGTGCTTGTATTCTGTGCTTTATGTGTTAATGCTTGTTTCAGAGGAAGCAATTCAATCAAGAGGGAAGGAGAATGTAAAAGTCTACAAAACATCTTTCACTCCAATGTATCATGCACTCACAAGCAGGAAGAGTCAGTGCCTAATGAAGCTAGTGTGTGTGGGGAAAGAAGAAAGGGTGAGAGTTATCAGTTTTATACATTTTACAAGCATTAAACACCTTAAGGTTAAATGTAATCACACTATCATTTACTGTTGTCCAAACTAAATTTATTTTATTTATTAAAAACAATATATAATACTGAATAAAGACAGTGTATGAAATGCACTAGACTTTATTATTTTTGTATTTTCAAGAATAATATGTTTGGGGTTTTTTTCAGGTGGTTGGTCTACACATGCAAGGTCTTGGTTGTGATGAGATGCTACAGGGCTTTGCTGTGGCCATCAAGATGGGTGCAACCAAAGCAGACTTTGACAAGACTGTTGCCATTCACCCAACTTCATCAGAAGAGTTTGTCACAATGCGTTAATGCTGAAACCACCTGCTTTTAGTTTTCTATTTTGCGCTACTCTCACAACAGCTTGACTGATGACTTGCTACAGAAAAGTGGCCTTATTTGTGCACAGTGTTTTATTTGAAATTTACCGTAATGGACCAAGAGTTATGGCCTCCCCAAACTGCATTGCTGTTGCTGTTTAGTTGTTAAATAAATTTAATTCATTTTTAATTATTGTGAAGTGGGAAGAAGGATAGACCAGCAGGTATTGTTGTCAAGTGATTGATGGGATGTCAGATGACCTCACAAGTATATGTGTTTGTAAGTCATTGCTTTTTGCTGCTATTAAAGCAACTAATTACTGTCAGTGCAAGGCCGTAACTCATCGATTGTATTGTACAATTTTTTTTTTTCTGCAGACTCCACACAGAAAGCCCATTGCTTTGGCACAGGCCTTTCTGTGTGAAGTCTGTATGTCCTCCCTTTGCTACTGTAGGTTCTCTCTGGATACAGCTTCCTCCCACTGTCCAAAGACATGAGTGTTTTGGTAAATTGGTGACTCAAAATTACCCAAAGTTATTGAATGTGAGTGCAAATGATTGCCTGCCAGTGCATGTCTCTTTGTGTTAGCTCTTTGATTCATTGGCAGTTGTCCAGGGTGGGTATACCTCACCTCATGCCCAAAGGAGCCGGGAAAGTCTCTATCCCTCTGCAACTCATAAAGGATAAACAGCAGAGAATAAATTAATGATTTTCTTTTGTTGTCATTGTTTTTATTTTAATGGTGTGTTGGAACAAATATCCACTTTAAGACTCTGTGGGTGGCTGGGTTGGGATGGGGTTAGTTATTGAATGCTCTGAGTCCTACAAAATCGTACAATTTGTAAACCAGTGCTGGTTAAGAACAGTTCACACAGTGTGCTGTTTATCACAGTGTGAACAGTACGGTTTTTTGAGTCTATTTTATTTAAATGCAGGTGTGATTAAAATAAGAGACAATAATGTATCATTATTATTGTGCATTATACTATATTAGGTTATATATTATTGTCAGTAACAATAACTTATACACCCAGATAAGATTTTTTTTTTCTTGGAATACTATGAATCCAGATAAATGGAAAAAAGTGTTAACATGTTCTGTCAATTTATTTATCACATTTGGAAATAGAACTCTCAGTGTTTTGATCTTCACGTCTTCTCTGACCTCGCGTGTCTATTATCGCGATACTTCTGAACATAACTTGCATCAAGTAGGGTCTCACGAGATCTCCACAGCGTCATCTGGTGTGTTTGCAGCATAGTTGCATTAGTCACTTTACGTTCATAGTGCCGTTTCCCATAGATTCTCAAAATGATCACAGATTATGCAGAACAAACTTCGCCGTAAAGAGGTAGGGGCTCTTCTTATACTACCCCTTTCAATACATAATACCGACCAATTGATTTGTATATTTAGTGAAAGGCTATGGTTGTGAAGAACCCAAAAGTTTAGACGGCTAACTGCTAGCTTTTGGTCCCTGCTAGAAGCTTAGACACACGACGATGGCTAGCAGGCTAGCCGAGTTTGTTACTGTACGTTTTATAGCACCCGGCAAAGGCAAAAGCTAACTAGCTAAGAGATGAACAGCGACATGAAACACAAATCAGCTTTTTGGCCGACTTTTTTAAGTCGTTCCGGTGTATTTATGAAATAACAACTATTAGGCGGCACTGTCACGTTGTAAGCTTTACAGTGATACGAATTTCTGTGGATATAATGTCAAGCTAATTGCTAACATGACAGTGATCGGGTATATCTTTGCTTGTGCGTAGCGATTTTCTTCAGCTAAGTACGAACCCCGCTGCAGCGAGGATGTTTCCGAGCTTGGCACACAGACCATGGCAGGTGTTCTTCAGGGTCTCCTTGCAGCACAGGGCGTCCCTGTCACAGTGGACCCCAAGGTTTAACCAGCTCTGCTACGGTGAGAACGTCAAGGTGATACTGCTAGACTTCTAAGTTAGCAACCACACCTAACACAGTCTATTTCATTGCTTACACAGGTTGGCAAGGTGGAGGTATGCATAGCTTTTGGTTCAGCCATCCAGACTTCCGTGTTGCTTCTCTAGGGCTGAGCCAGATCCAGTACTACTCTACCTCTGGAGCCAATAAAGATGGCCCCCCAAAATCACCATCAAGTGATGATCCTGTTACAGGTGCCGCAAAATCTACCCCTGCTTCATCAGGTAACAGGTCTTTCAATTTACCAAAGCTTCATGGTGTGTTTGACATATACTTCAGTAAGTTTTTACATTTATAGATTCGACACTTCAGGGGATTACACAGGCTGAGTCATATCAAGTTAAAGGTACTAAGCAGCAAATGTAATACTAATATACATTCAACATCCATAATATTAGTCATGAAAAACTTGTTGATTGACAATTAAATTTTTTTTTTTTTTGCATATGCAGTGCGGGCTGTGTTAAAAAAGAGAGAGTATGGGATCAAATATACTAAGAATAACTTTATTACTGCCGTCAGGGCCATGAATGAATTCTGTCTAAAATCAAGGTAAATTTTGTTGTTATACTCTTAGCCCTGCATTGTATTGTATTTTATCTGTCTCTTTGGTTAAACCGATCCAGTGCACACCACAGATTCCTCAATTTAACATTAAAATGCTACTGTATCATAATATACTAAATGACAGCTTCCTATATCTTAATTCTGTAACCACAGTGATCTAGAACAACTGAGAAAGATCAGAAGGAGAAGTCCCCATGATGACACAGAGGCATTCACTGTGTTTTTGCGGTCGGATGTAGAGGCCAAGTCAGTTCAGAAATTTTGGAATACAATTTTTGAATACAGTGTAGTGTGAAAAAGTGAAACCAATAACACACGTTGTCTTCTCTGTTACTATTAGAGCACTAGATGTCTGGGGAAGTCATGAAGCTCTAGCACGTGAGAGAAATCTCAGGAAACAAGTGGAGAGGGAGTCCCAAGAGAGTAAGCTTTTTTATTGTAATTGTAAAAAGGTCCTACTGAACCTGTTTTAAGGTTGATAATTTCTTTCTCATTGTTCATTTCCAGATATTTTTCGCAATCAACAGTTGTTGAAGGAATACAAAGACTTTTGGGGAAATACTAAGGTGATAACAGCAATCCCTTTTGGTTTAAGTCCTTCTTTCGACTTTAACAGGCAGTGTGATCCATAACTAATCAGTGGTTTGTGTGACCATTGTCCCTGAGTAACCATGACATTATGTGTTGTCATTGATGCTGCCACATTTTTCACTGTATAATGCTGGAGCTTATTTCACTGGTGTGCATCTGCACTTTTAGAATCTCAAGGTGTATCATACCATATATCATACCACTGCTCCTGTTTTGTCTGAGCTTTTTCCCAAATACGTTTCATAAAACGTCAGTGGTTTATGACAAATACGTTTTATAAAAATACATATATAATATAAATATATATATATATAAGACATATATAAGACGTATACAACTGATCATTACTTATGCACTGTTTTTTGTAGAAACTCAAGTATGTTGCTGGTAATGGTCTTTTCTAGGCTATTTATTTATATCTCTTTTTCTCATAAAAAGCCTCGATCAGGCAAGAGGGCAACATTTCTACAAGGACCCGGGAAAGTTGTCATGGTCGCCATTTGTATGTAAGTTTTTAATGTTGAAATGTTTATTATTCGCAGTGAGGTTATTCTTAGTCTGTGTTCATTTCAAGAACACACAGTGGTAAGTCTTGGCTTTTCTCTGCGGGCTTACTATACCCTTTGAAAGTTGCACTGTGTAGCATTTCAGGCTCTAAATTATGAGTAATAGAGCCTGCATGAGAGCCACGTCTCACGTGAAGTTGGATGCCCTGTTGGATTAGTGTAATTGTGTTAAGAGAACATGTGCAGTCACATGAATAGCAAAGCATTTTCTTAATGGAGTAAACACATGTATTAAAGGACTCACTTAGTTGTAGTGTAGATTTGTCATTGCAAAAGAGCTCAATTCTCTGTAAAGCTTTTTTTTCTCATTTATTCAAAGAGAACAGTTTACAATCACCACCAGGATAAATCTTTTCAAAGTAACTTGTGCAAGAAGTCTCACAAATAAAATTCACAAATGGGTATATTTTGTTATGTAATGTAAGGGTGTAATCCATACTGTACCCAAGCATAGCACCTTTGATTTGTGCCATTTGTGCCAAGGTACAACTTGTTTCCTTGGGCAATTGTGTGGCAGGGTTAGGGGGCAGTATCATGCACAGATCGTCTAAACCAGCCTCTTTTTTACTACTGTCAATATTTGGATTAAGCTATTCCTGACACTGTATCTTTGACCTCAGAAACGGATTGAATTTCTTCTTCAAACTCTTGGCTTGGGTCTACACTGGATCCGCTAGCATGTTCTCCGAAGCCATCCACTCTCTGGCGGACACCTGCAATCAAGCTCTGCTCGCGCTTGGAATAAGCCAGTCTGTTCGCAATCCTGACGCTGTGCATCCGTAAGTGTAATACCATCACTGTACCACCTTCTCAAATAGGGCAGATGTCATAGGGCATCAGTTTGTCCAACTCAAATCTCATTGGTCAGGCAGTTGTTGTTATTTAGATATAATATATTTAGATATAAAAAGTAGTCTATGATTTTTGTCTTTTCTTTTACTAAACCAATAGTAGGAGGAGCAAAAGGGATGAATTTACAAAAAATAAAGAGCCCCTTGAGATATGCTGTGATTTTTGGTAGACCATTTGGTAGGTGAGGGGGGTTTATTTCTATTAATATATACTGCAAGATTATGTTTCTTTTGCTGCAGCACGTTTTTGTAATATGACATGTCTTCTTTGTGTATTTAATTTTAATAGAGTATTCTGTTTTTAGGTATGGCTTCTCCAATATGCGTTATATTGCCTCTCTTATTAGCGGAGTGGGCATTTTTATGATGGGAGCAGGACTCTCCTGGTACCATGGCATCATGGGATTGCTGCACCCAGAACCTATTGAATCATTGTTATGGGTAATTGCAATGAATTTACTGCTATCTTTTATAAAAATGAAAGCACAAATAAAAACAGCAAACTGTTATACCCCTTTCTATTTCAGGCCTACTGCATCTTGGCAGGTTCCCTGGTTTCAGAAGGAGGTAAGCTAAAATAATCACATTACAGATACTGTGCTCTTTGGACTAAACTGATTATATCATTCTTTGTAGCTACATTACTAGTAGCCGTCAATGAGATCAGGAAAAGTGCTCATCAGCATGGGTTGACCTTCTATGAATATGGTATGTATAATTAAAAGCACTTGTTACACTGTTATTTGTTGGAAATTTATGTATAAAACTAGGTAGGATTTCTAGAATCATGAGTTGTTGAGCATGTCTCAACTGATACTGATATTTTTTACAGTTATGCAAAGTCGAGACCCTAGTACTAATGTGGTGCTGCTAGAAGATGCTGCTGCTGTACTCGGAGTCATACTAGCTGCTGGATGCATGGGGCTCACCTCACTCACAGGTTAGAACATAAAAACAGCTTACTTGGACATACATTTTGACTACACATATCAGACACACCAGCAAAATGTACAATGAAATAACTTCTGTTTTTGTTACCATATACAGTTACCTATTTTTTTTAGGAGCCACTGTTATTTTCTGTGCCTTTTGATATTCCAACGATTAAACAATTTCTCGCTTTTGTATTTGTTAGATTTATCATTGTCTCTTGCTTTTGTTTACTGTCACATTATGTAGGAAACCCCTACTATGACAGTTTGGGCTCCCTGGGTGTTGGCACATTGCTGGGCACTGTCTCAGCATTTCTCATCTACACAAACACAGAGGCTCTGTTGGGACGTTCCATACAGCCTGAACGTGTACAAAAGCTTACAGAGTTCTTAGAAAATGACCCAGCAGTCAGGTAAACACACTCCCTCTGTAACATACTCTAACAACGTAACATGAGTCTTAGTATCTTGTACCTGGGCCTAATTAAAGTCTATTTACTCCCTGCCTTTATGAACAGAGCCATCCATGATGTGAAGGCCACAGATATGGGGCTGGGTAAAGTGCGCTTTAAGGCTGAGGTGGACTTTGATGGCCGAGTGGTCACTCGATCATATCTGGAAAAACAAGACATTGACCAAATTCTCAGTGTAAGCCTTCTTGTTTTGATATTTGTGTAGTGTTATTTATCATATCCACATAAAACAATTCTTTTTAATAGAGGGAACTATTTTACCTCTGATATTTTTTGCTACCCTGTGTGTGTGTGTGTGTGTCATGTCTCTGCAGGAAATACAACAGGTAAAGACTACAGAGGAGCTTGAAAACTTTATGCTGAAACATGGTGAGAACATAATTGACACATTGGGAGCAGAAGTGGACCGTTTGGAGAGGGAACTGAAGGTACAATTGTCTTTTGTTCTGGGTTTTTTTTTGTAGTTTTAGTAGCATGTGTATTTTAATGCAATTCTCGTTTCTCCTTAGCAACGTAATCCTGAGGTGCGCCATGTAGACTTGGAGATCCTATGAAATCTGGAGAATTGGAATCCTGAAGAAACTATTAAGTGGCAAAGATGAGAGGACTGTCAAGCCTGCCTGTGCAATCTGCCTCCATTTCTGTCCACCAAACACACCCTGCAGAAATCATCAAGTCTTGTTGTACAACATCAAAAACCAGATAGATTAGAACATCATAGTTTGGACAATGATTACCTTTACTTTGTGTTTCTTGAACTTTGTCTTCATCGGCCTCATGTGAAGGTAAAGCATTCTGGCAAAATACTTTTTCTAGAGATGTTCAGAGATGTTAACATCTTCTTTCAGTCCACAAAGCTATTATAGTTCTGAGTTTTAACTTACAATAGTCTCTCAGAACTGTTATAATTTACTAGACTTGTACTTATTTTAATTTTATCCTCGAACATCAGAGATGGTGTTTCCTTTAATTGTAGGAAAGAAACCAAACCTTATTTGATTTCTATAATATTAGATATTGGATTTTTTTTAACATTATGAAGGGATGCCATTGTAACTTCCTTTAAGTGAAGAATATACATTTTATTATTTGCACACCTAAATATGCAAAGTGATGATTAAAATAGACCAATAGCAAATCTGATCTCTAACAATGCATTATATTGCAGACATAAAAAGTGTACTATACTTGGACTATTAGAAGTTGAAAGCACAATTCTCCTGTTGCTTTAGACCCACAAACAGTGGTGTCCCTTTCTTTCAGCGCTTCATACGTTTCTTCAAACATTACATTTAATGTTGGCAGCTTATCAGCAGATGACTGTGTTACTCCAAAGATGAAGATAAAGTCATGTAAACAGTAGTCCAAAACAAAATTACTTACAGTAAACAAGTGGAGCAATATACAAAAAAATGCTGAGTTCTGTATCGTACAAACAAGGTTTTGAGCTGCAATCCTTAAATAGTATTTTATCTTAAGGTAAAATCCCAGTACTCTTCAAGTCTGTCTGACTGTTTTATTTTGCATTTACTGCAGAAATACAGCAGCCTGTGTAAGATACCTTTTTCTGGTTTAGGAGGGAGGCCACCATCATTTCATCAATCAGTACTGGTACATGATGTTAATAGTGTAATATTTCCCTTTGCTTATTAGTTAGCATTGCTGAAGAAGTTGGAAGAAATTGAAATAATTTATTAAATTATTTTGCCATTTCACTAAGTTTGATTTATTTCATAAATGTTACACATTTCTAAGTGTATATTTTTGCTATTTTATTAAAATCGTGCGACAGTGTGCTTTTGTCTTGGAATGAAATGATGTGATTTAACAATGACTCCAAAATAAAATAATGTCAAGATTTAAATTTCAGGGGATAGAGTGCAGCGTCAGAAAAATGCTCGAAGAGACCTCAACCTTGTGTCTGAGATTGGGGTTTGCTCCTTGTTCCCGAGACGGTTGACTGGAATGTAAACCCAAGTCCATTAGATGGTGCAGTTGTAAGGATGAGCGAGAGGGGGGAGCAGTACCCTGTTCGCTGACGTCAATAAAAACAGTCATTTCCAACCAGTCTGCGCATTGACCGACCATTCAAAACATTACGCTCAGCATCGCGGCTGGACCACGCTAGACTACTCGACTGAAATAATTTTTCATCAAAGCAGAGGAGCGGAGACTCGCCATTGCAGGTTTTTGACCATTGAATGTTGTCTTCACATCTTGGCTGTTGCGCGCATATCAGTGTCATGTCTCGTCATACCATTCCCGAGTCAGTTGTGCCAGTTGCCTCTGCCCATCTATTCCTTCCATGTCTCCCTCGACAGGAGAAGGGCTCGTTTGTGCACGCTGATCGAAAGCAACCACATCCTTTAGTTGATTGCTGAACATAAACATGCGTCGAGACGCGCCTATCATGTCTACACATCACCAAACACATCCTTAATCCATCGTTCTGCACATCACACCTTTGCATTGAGAACTCCAAACGCTACATCAAATCAAACCTAAAAATCATTGCTATTTTTTTATTTATTATTTTTTGTCGACAGTCCTGTTTTCCCCATACACTATTGAGGCTCTCGTTGCCCACAGATGGGGGCGCAATAAACCTGCCCAGTAGGCTCCCTCCATCTCCACAATTATGTGCGTTCAAAAGCCCAAGCCCCGTTATTCTCCGCTGCGAAATCAAATGTTAGAAAATCTGACTGTCTGCAGGATTCTTGCCGCCTACTCCATAAACCATTTTACGCACCGCCTATGATGACTTATCGTCTAAAAATAATGGCTCTGTGCTGTTTTTTAATCACAGGTGCATTGATAAAACAATCCAGGTGGTGTGTGTGATGGAAGGAGAAGTCTTCATGGCGGATCAACACTGTGCTCTGCGCTTTTAGCCTCTTTACAGTGCTGCCTTGTCTAATCATGTTCAAGCAGCATTGTACAGGGCTATGACGGCGCAGAGAGCTGGGCTTCGTCTGCTGGGGTTCCGCGGCTGCCTGACCCGTGGCTGTGGACGCCATCCAACAAATGACATCATCCGGTGAGAAAAAAAAAATAACTCGAACGGCGTGGGATCTCGTCTGGATTGACAGCTTGAATAAACAAATGACTTGACGTGTGTTTTTCAGAGGTACCAAAAGGGGAACGTGGCTCCCAAAGAGTTAACCCTTAACCAATGCTAATCCTAAATCCCTTTGCAGCAGACACGTTGAACTGGGCAATCCGTGTTTGGACTGTAATTTTAAAGAAATGTTGTGTCATTTTAAATCTGTTATACATATGTGAGTGTTACATTTAAATAAAGGTTCTCTTGTTATCTTTTGTGTTGTAAAGTGATGCTTCTTGCCTGCTTTCTCTTACTGTCTCTGTATGTAACACTTAACTCTGTCTGATATGGGATTAGTAATGACGCCTCTATTAATTAAAGGGCCTCCTCACTAATATACTAACAAGCTTACCACAGAGTAAAGTAGTTCACAGAGAACTTTCAGACAACAAAAAATCCACCCACTTGACATCTAGTTTTATTACAAATACTCGGAAACTGACAATGGCCATGGGAAAAAAAAATCTCCTGTTCATATATTAGTCCAGTTTTCATAGCGTACAATAAAAGGGCGCAGGGGTCAGGCACTAATAGGATCCTTACTGGCTGCAGCTCCTACAGGCCTGCAGGCCGTTCTCGTTGCAGGAAGTGCACTTGAGGGCTTTGAAGGAATCCGTGAAACAGTTGCGGAACACAGACATCTTGCTGCCATGGCACGTTGGGCACGGGACGAAGGCAAAGCCCCCACAGGTCTGGCACGTTTGGGGATGCTGCACTCTCTATAAAGACAGATGGGACTCTCATTATTATATATTTTATCAAGGCATAAAAAAGTCATGTTATCATCAGTGTGCCGGCATCAAACAATCAATTCATTCCAGTTATACAAACGCTTAAATGAGAAGCCCTACATGAAAGACCACAAGTATGTTCTGCCTCAAACCGATAACTAGTTGAGACTGCGTTTTATAATTATTTGTCACATTTTCAGTTTTCTGGTGAATAGATACTAAGTAAGCACATGTTGAGGCCATTTTGATGCCACTTCTAGACTGATTAGTGCATGGATGACCTTTCCGAGCTGCGCTCCTTTTTAACAGCCTGCAGCGAGTTGAATACATAACTTAAATGTCATTACACTCCTGCTTTGTTTTCACCTCCAAAGCTTCTTGTTTAATCTAAATCCCAAATTAGACGCAAAGCCCGACTAAAGGACAGCACTCGAGGCTGACAGGGCCGTGTGCCATGTGCCATGAAGTGCTGGGCTCTTCGTGGCACACATCTTGTTGGAACAAATGTGTTAGAAGTCGAATCGATAACTAGCTTTCCATTATTGATGCCAGCACACTGATGCACATCCATCTTTTACTTTGCAGTTTGCTCATGTTTTATTGATGACATGAGCAGTGAGGGGAAATGACTGCGGTGTTTGCACTGTGTTCATTTCGAAGGCTTTTGACACAACACTGTAAATTTATTATGAGAGTATAATCACCTTCAGTTTTATGTGTGCTGCTAAAGTACACAAGCTATGACTCAATAAATCAAAGCAAACGTATGAATATTTAAACAACACTATTATATATGTAATCGGCTTGCCCTTTTCAAAAGAAGAAGAAATGTGTGAAAATGTTACCTCAATTTTGGTTAAAAGATCTTGTAGTTCTCCTGATTCATTCATGCCTAAGATTTTTTCAGCACCCTGTAAAACATGTTGAAAGCCCACATGTGTTATTTTTGTTTGGTAAAAGGACGATATTAAGGTCTGGAAACATGACTGACCCCGAGGTAGTGTCCATCTATAAACACCACAGGTAATGAAGGTGGTTCTCCGACGCGTTTGCAGCGCTCCTCCAGTTCTTTTCCAAACTCTGCATCCAGAGCGATGTTCTTCTCCATGAACTTCACCCGGTGGTTCTGGAAGATCTTCCTCACCAGCTCGCAGCGCTCAAAGGTTGTTCTCACCACACGGAAGCTCGTTGTGTAGATGACTATGCGGCCAAATTCAAGCGACAACTCCATCTGGAAAATGTAAAGGCCATCCGTGAAAATGAGAAATGTTGTGGGACAATACAGCATTCACTCCACACCTATGGCTTTTGTTCTTTTGTTTCCACGGAAGAGACATTTTGAGTGTATTGTATTGTGTTTTGAGTCAATCACAGCTCAAAAAATTGAACAAAACTGTAACGAGAGGTGACTAGAGTTCATCCAAAGCTGGAATGAAACCTTGATTTGACCTTTACTCCCCGATGAGGAATAAGATAGAGGATGAGACATGAGGCCGCAGACTACTGCTTACCTTCTAGGAAAGGACTGATTTCCTGGAAAGAGGGGATTTATTTACCAATCAATTATTCAGGTATGATTAATAATGGACAGAAGTGATAGCTTTACCACAGGTAAACAGGTTAAACAGCACACATAGGAGTCAGAGAGTCTTTAGCAACTGATAACCCACACAACCTCAAAATAAATCATCAATGTCAGATTTTTACACTGATTTTTAATCCCAGTAGTTTCACAGGGCTAGGCTTGTTTGTTTCTGTCTGTTTTCTGCAGTTATGTACATCCACATCTACTTTGTTAATCAAACTTAATCACAACTTCAATCACAAATAAATGTAGATAGTTCCTTCTGACCAAAATCTGAATTTTGTAACATTGTGTAGGGACAGACCAAACCCACTCAACTCACAAAGCATTTAAGGTTGCCTCTAACAGAAAGCTAATCTGACCTAATGCTCATGAGAGGCTTTATCTAGTCTACAGTGACGGCACTTGTTCACCTAATACCTCTTTGAAGAGAAATGCTTTCTTCAATACGACCTTTAGGCTCACCTTTACATCACAGACTTAGCTAAGAATAACAAACTGAGCCCGTGGACTTTAGGGATACTAGAAAGCAAATTGCTGAAAATTCATTAACCTGATTAGTTTCTCTTGAAACACTCACCGAAATGCATCATTAAACTTTAATTGTCCTGTGACCTTGTCCTCTATTGTGAGCTTTTATCCCAGCCGTAGCCCTACTTACAGACTCAGTTGTAACTAGATTTCAGCCAGAGACAAAAAGAAAGATTAAAAAAAAAAAAAAAAAGAAATAATCTAGTTTTACTTACACCATTGGACATGGGAAGATTTTCAAAAAGTGTCTGTCCAGCGCTGACTTTGTGTTTGACCCCCCTGATTGTCCCATTGTTACTGATTATGTTGACCCTCTTGGTGGTGAAGACCCAGTCTTTGGTGGCTCCTGCATACATCAGTAGATCATCAGGCTCACTCTCACTGTCGTCCAGCTCAGAGCCCATGAATCCATACTGGTGTCCATGTGAGTCCCCACTTGTGGAGGGGGTACTGGCCCGCTCGGCGTCAGAATTACTGGTACAGTCTGAATCCAGGGAGTCTGAAGGCCCCTCATCTTTGAACATCTCCTTCAGCACCCTGCCACTGCTCCCAGAGGCCACCCGGAACCTCACCCGCTTCTGGGGCTTGTCCTGCCCCACTGTCACCTCGGTCCCCTCCATTGGACGTCCTGTGCCTGCTTACATGTCCCGCAGAATCACAGTGCACCTTGTGGCTCCTCATCCACAGGGCAAAACTGGAGTTATGTCGCCCATTGGATTACAACTGCGCCTAATCCTCACAGTTTGAAGGCATCTAAAAACGACTGGAGCCTATAAGCTGCCTCACAGTCAGACTCACTGTGCAAGGTAAATAATACATGCAGTGCTACCATGGCAACCAAGCACGCTCAGCTCAGGTAAAATGATAGTTGGTGTTAATTATTTATCTCAATTTACACAGTTTTTACTCAAGTTTTGACACAGGATTTGAATGGATGCTTTGATATGCTAAGTGTAAAAAACAGTCTTTGACTAATTATGCTGATATGTGAATCTATATATGATTTCCTCACATTTAGTTCATTTTCTTCCCATATGAGGTAACAATTCTGTATTTTTTATTTCAATTTAAGTTCGAACTATTTTAGTGTAAGCCCAAGGAAAAATATATCTCATGAAAATGCTTATAAGCTATGTTTTTGAGTGTTATGCGTGCCAACTTAAAGGTAAATGCTGTTCCGACGCAGCCACATGACGTAAGTGGATCCTCCCTCAGCGCTGTGACTGTGTGTCCCACCCGGAGCAGGGGTGCAGGTGTTCACTGGACGTCCCGCCTGAGCAGAAAAGGACCAGAGCGTATAATGTGTCACAATGACAGAAAACAGCAGTGTGTCTACAGGCGCCTAAAGCAGATCCCCAGAGATGAGACACGTCAGCTCAGAGCGCTGACAGCACCACTCTGTTTGTTTGAGCTCCACAGTTTCACCCCAGAGCTGATGCACACACAAACACACGCCCGCACACACACACACACACACACACACACACACACACACACACACACACACACTGACGTCACCTCAATGTCTTGTGATGATCACTTTTATTTTATAAAGAATCTTAAACTATTACAACAAATCTGTTTTAATGTTGCTATCTGTCCCATTGCTTTAAGGAGATGGGTGAAATCCCAGGCAGAATGCTACACTGCTCTAACTGATAGAAACCTATATTTATCCCCAGATGAAAAAGGCCTATGTATTTTTATTTCACCAACTGTTCTTAAATATTCTCAATATGTAATGTATGATTTATGATTTAATTGGTCAGTGGCACAGGTTGAACCTCATCTAAATGTTGCCCTTGGATGTTTTCTGTACAATCTGCTTTGAAACACCCCCTGCTGGTGGATGACTGTTGTTTTTTTTTTGAATGTCAGGATTAAATATACATACAGCCCCTTTAACAATCCCCTTCATTCACTCACTTCTAGTCAGTATCAAATATGCACCAACAATATCTTCATCAAAAGTGGACTCAAAACACACCTTTGAGTCTAGAAATGTGCTCTATAAATACATTTTCTTCTTGAAATGTAAATGTCTTCTAATAGTCATTTTTGAGCAGTATCTGGTTTGATTATGTTATATACAGGTTTGGTCTTTGGTCTTAGCTTCATGTTCTTGCGCTGCCAGCTGAACGCGCCGTGCCTATAATTGGAATAACATCAGTCATGGTCTTTACATATCATTTTCATTTTAATTATTACAGTCTAGCGTGTGACTGGAGTCAACCACTTCTTCAGTGATCCTTCCACCATTTTCGAGGGGGAAGTGAAACCCTCTCACCACTAACCTGACATCCATTTCCATCAAGCACATAAAGCACAACATGAAACGAAGCCCTGCTGCCGTTTCATCCATTTTATCTCACTTCAGCACGCTTAGACAAGAACCACTGCGGTGGGGATAGTCTGCTCCACCTGAGGAGCTTATCTCTGAGCCCCACTCATCAACAGTACTAACACAGCCTCCATACTCGGGTGCTATTAAAAAAGCCATTTGACAAGACATTCTTTAATATGCTGCCGCCCGCTTACTTAGCTGTAACTGAGTAGATGTGTCAAACAGTCCTTGTGATTAATGGTTTTAATTTGCTGCTAGACCGGATAAACAAAATTTTTCATAGATTGCTTTGGAGTTATAATGTTTACCTCATTATATGAAATGCTGGGGGTGATTTTTTTGTGATAGAACTGAAATAATCTTTGCAAATGGTTCTTTAGTTCCTGGCTGCAGATTGAAAAATTGAAATGCAAGAGCAAGACAGACAATACAATCAGCTAAGAGTATTTAAGAAGATGAAAGTGCAGTGGTGCCCTTTGTTTACCCATGCACCGCAGCGTCCCAGACTAAAGATCAACTTCCACAAGGGGGCACAATTCAATTCAATTACAACCAAACGCCACACCGCCCAATTACTCCCATAAGAGCTGGAGGCTAGCAGTGAAGGATCATGGGAGTCATAGCAGCAAACACACTACAGTCCAATCATCCAGTTGATATATGAATTATGGTGTTTGGTAATGATTTCACTTAATGATCCAGCTGGGATTCAGGTCACGTCTTATAACAGAGCCTTCCACTCCATCTACAGTCGTAACAGCACGCAGCTATTTATTTTCTAATAAAGTGGAATGCCTTTAAGACGTGTGGGCTGAGATCCAGTAAAGCTGTTGCAGGCTTCAAGGTGCATTGCTTTCTCTCTGCACAGAAGCTTAAAGATTTTTCTTCGGGAAAAGCTCTAGACTCCCATGCAGGGTTTTAGACAAGAGAATCTATTTTTGCTATAGCTTTCTGCAGGACAATGGAAACACACATTTGCTGTCTGTAAAAACATGATCTAAAAAAATATCCAAAAGGTATTCTTTTGACAATAGATTGAATGGTAATTTGTTTTAATTTGACAAATTAACTGCTGACAATTCACCAAACTGCCTAAAGTAACGACTACAAACATCTATGTTTTTATACCTTAATGTACTGCATAATGAAGGCGTTCCTCAGGTCAATCAATATCAGCTGCTCATTCTTTGTTGTGTATTACCTGTAACAAAAACAACAGTCATCACAGCTACTAGTTATATTTAATTAAGTGTTTCATTCTTAAAATATTAAAAAAGTCTTACTACCTTATATGTCATTGCCATGTTTATGTCAGCTATATTTAATTAGTCAGAGATTAGGCTTTTGCTGCATAACTAGCCTGATCTGTTCATAAACTAAAATAATTTATATAACTAACATCTGCCTTAGGTTTTAAGCTCAGAAATAGCCTCTGTATTGCATGCATGTTTGAATAAGAGCTAGCTCAAACCTACTTGTATATTTACACTAAGATTTGTTATCAAAGTACAAAGGTGGCATCAACTTATACTGCAGTCTTTTATGATTTCTCAGCTGTAAAGATAAAAAGTACACACTACAGCATTAGGTTATGATTGACACAGATTTGAATTGTGGAAGAAATTTGGCAGCTGTTTGAATGAGTCATTGTTTGGACTGATAATCTATAAAACACAAAAAACCATTGCGCTTGCACATAATCAAAGAGGCAGGCTTCTTGTCCCTGTTGCTTAGCAACCGCCAGAGCTACTGAGCTAAATCCATGTAGCAGTGGTGGAGGGAATCTGATGCTGTATTAGGAAGAGAGGGGGAAATATATCTGTGGGATAGATTGAGTCTTTTACATGCAATTACTATTTTTCAATTCAAGACTGCATTCTTTGATGGTCTTGTTTCATTTTGACCACTATTCTAAGTCTAAAAGTATAAATTGACAATTTTCTCCACTATTTTTGATTTTTGATGAAAGACAAAAGACTTTGGACTGAATTGGGCTCAGTTTCAAGGATACATAGGCCTCTGGGACTGAAATGAATCTGGTTTTGACTGAAGAATCTCCCACATTATTATAAATAAATTAGATGCTGCCAGTGCAACTCGGGCATCAGAAAACTATTGGTCTATAGCAGCACCACTGCAGTTCCCTCTGGAAACTGCAGTGGTGCTGCTGCTGCACAAATAACATCTCCAGTGTCATTTGCATTTGAGCCGCAGTAAGAATAAGAGCTGGCTTTGATTTGCCACAAGCCCTCACTCTCCTTGCTATTGTTCTTTTTTCTTTTCCTCCATTTGCATGATTATGAGTCTGTTATGTTTCCTTTATTTTCTGTTAGTGGGAACCATGTTTGAGCAGTTTAAATGCAGCAGAGTGACACACTGATGAGGGATACAAAGTAAACTGTAAGCTAGTGTAAATCACCCAGGATTACGTCTTCTGCTGAGCTTGTGTGTAGACAATAATCACATAACACTGTGACTGATACTACGGAAAAGGGACTTCAGTCAATGCTGTCAATAGCCTCATTTTTGCAGCTTTATGGCTTTCCTTTCTATTTTAAGTAACCAGTTTAAGTAACGAACTGTATATTCTTTGAATTAAGGCATTCAAGGCCTAATAGCATTAAGGGGGCACCAGCTATTCTCTTTCTGTCTACAGGCACATGGCCCGTCAAACTTTTTGTGATTCAATCTGACCTGATTTTTGCTTACACATCAGTCTGTTTCTCTAAGGGCAAAATGTCTAGATGTGATGGAGTAGGCTCTTGAATCACAATCTCAGTGTGTCACTTAGAAAGTCCCTGTTTTCAATGAGATTTCTACTATATCATTGCTTTATTACTGCAGCTTTACTATGCCCTATCACTGATCAGCTGATGACTGGGAAGTAAAAATCATAAAAGTCATAAAGGGTTAATTAGTTATTAGGTAAGCTTGTCTTTCAGGTAAAACAGTGATACAAACAACACTCATTAACAGCCTAGGTGCAGCTACATGTCAGTTTTATCCTTCCTCTCATTTCCCCCCTATTTACTTAATTATAACACTGCTTTACATTTCATAAATATAACTCTTTGGAGTCACTTGAAGGTTACTAAAAGACAGTACCTGATATTTTTTTCTTCTAGTTGGGAAAATTGTTTAAACCCCCCAAAATATATAGTATAGCATATTGTAAAGCAATTGTTGGTGAAAAACAGACTTTATTGTGCCATCTAATGTTTATTAAATGTTTATTATAAAGGATTTTAATTGATGAGAACCTCTATTTAGGAATGGAAAACCTTGGCCAATCACATGTTTGCAAAGTCGCATGCTTAAAGGAGCGTTCCCATTGGTTGACACTGGCTTGTCATATGATGTTCCAGGAAGTTTAATAGCTGGATTAAGTATATTTTCATATGCACTGAACACACTTTTAACACTGTGAAACAGCTAAAAAAGTTCAATCAGATAATGTTTAAGGAGGCGGAGATAATTGCTTTTCTGACGCTGACATCGCAGCTAAGCTAACGTTAAGCTAACGCTAAGCTAACCCTGAGCGCTAAACTTCAGTTTGGTGAAATGTTTTAGTATTTTGTGGAAGAAGAAATTGTCTGCTTTTACTTTTTGTAATCAAAGTGAAGCAGGATATGTCCCTAGGCTGCTTTTCGGGGTGAGTGGATTTGAGACATGGACGGCATAAAGTAAATCAGGTAGTAGAACTTCAAGTGTGACATTACTAACACATTTACGAGAAAACAAGACTCACTTGTCATTAGACAACTCCCACCCTGTATTGTTTTGTCTCCTACCCGTGCACTGCTGCAGAGGGGGGAAGTCACCAAACCGACCAAACAATCTGACGGTGAATATCAAAATGCGTGTTTGTTCGAAATCTCAGTAGCCATGCAGATTAATAAGCAATGGGGGCTCCTGTTTTTACGAATCGCAAAACTGATTCCCATTGCCTTTTAAACCTCTCTCCACGGTCTTCCAGCGCTTCCCATGCACAGTCTCCCCCCTGCCGCTGCGGTAGTACGTGGTACGGTCCATAATGTGAGCGGCACCGTCCCCCTCACTTCATGGTAAGTCCGTATCCACTCCTGCTGCTGTGTGCACGGCGTCTATCGCTGTTCGAGCCGCTACGTGTGCCCGGGGATGCTGAGGGACCTGTGAACTGTGAGCATGCTTTTGTCATCAACAGGAAATGAAGCCTTTTATTTTTTCTACACACCTCTCATTAGCGGCGATCGCACAGCTTTAGTGTCCGCATGAGAGAGGGGTGTCTGCTGAACTGTAGCCGTTTTGTTTTTTTTGTTTTTCATTTCTCTGACGGTTGAGAAGAAGGCACCAGCCGCGGGGAGTTAAGCCGCCGCGGCCGCTTGGCAGGTGTCGTCGCCCGGCTTTGAAGAAGAGGAGAGATGTCCCCCGTCAAGAGAACAATGTCTGATCTGCGGACGCGGGCTGAGGGTATGTGAAGGCAATTTTGCACAGTTGAAAAGTGTTAGGGAAGACCCAACATCAGTTTTAGCGCATTTGCTTGTTGTGATCGCCCGGAGGAATAAAGGAATAAAGGCCTGGTGGCTGTGTGGAAGTAGGTACAGTAAGTTGCTAGCTCAGGCTGTGATTAACCTAACCGGGGTCAAGAAATCCCCAGGGGCCATTTCGAGTCCTCTCAAGGAGTGTTTAGAAAACACATATGGTCCATGTTATCAAGTCCAGTGCTCCTCAAGTCACGTTTATGTACCTTTATCTGTCTGTTGTCTACATAAGGTGTCGTTGACTTACTAGCGTTTAACCTGCAGCATGCATCTTCTCCCTAAGAGAGGTTTGTATACCAGAATAACAAAAAAGACAAGAAAAAAACTGAACTGGATTATCAGGTTGGTGCTTATTCACTGTCAGCACTAAGTATGCAGCCTGTGGTTTGTGTGTGGGTCTAATAATACAGCCTTTGTATTTCATACAAATGAGACCCTCAGTTCTACTCAGTACCAGGAACTTTCCACTCCATCTGAGATAAACATAGAACTTCAAAGTTCATGTTATTGTCTGTGTTTACACTGCAATTGAAAATCTGCCTAGCATGTTGTGGTTTGTTGGGTATTCGTGTATGCACCTGCCATTGGCTGCAGGTGCACTCTGCAGCTAGCACTGTTTCCTTGTGAAATCTCTCAATCTGACTCAAGTTTACGTTTGATGGTTGACCCTGACCTTTCACTGCAGAAGCAGTGTCTGTATGAATTGCTCTGTGCAGTCACGTGTTATTTATGATTGTGTGACTGCTGTGCTGCACTATCAGTTTCTCTTTGCAAAAAATGAAATAGTGCTGCAGTGGGTTTGCTTTGGATGGCCCATACTTGATGAATAACTGTTGGGCCTCAGACTAATAAATCAGTCTGACTTATTTCCACTGTTGGCAGCAAAAGCAAGTGAGCTGGCGTTTATTGTGAGTTAGAATGAAATTACCTTTAAAATAATGGCCTGGATAGCTCATATATACTTCTATTAAAACAGTAATGTATTATTTGTTGAGAATGATTTTACTCTTAAATTTAAATTTGATGAGCAAGTTTTTGAAATGACTTTATTATGAGAGAAGAAATATGTAAACCATTTAAACCTCTAAAGGGGCAAATACTTTTACAACAAAATCTGAATTTAGCATGAAATAACATTATTGTAGTTCAGTAAGTCGTTGTGATATGGATAATGTGAATGTCCACAGTGCAATGACAATATTTGAGAGTTATGGTGCAGCCATATGGTTGGTTACCATGATCACGATAGTTCATTGTCTGCATGAAATAATTTTGCAGTTGCATTAAATGTGTCTCCTTTACAGCACTTAATCATAATCAGAAAAAAAACCCTTGGAATTCTGGGGCATGTGTAAAAATAAGACTTGTTAATAACAACATTATTGTATGTTTTTGGATTTTGCCCCCATTTGACAAAGAAAGTGATGAATGAAGGATCGATGTAAAAAGTAATATAAAGCAAATGGGCTGAGCCAGAAATCGAACCCACATTGTATCAAACTTGCTTTTCAGGATGAGCTCCTGAAGTGTCCCAGATTACTTTTGTTGGTATGCCCTAAAGTTGTTTTTGTTTTTTTTAATGCTTTTAGAAAAACAAGGTACAGTCATATTGGTCGTTAATAGTAAATCAGTATCAGAGGCACGTATTATGTGCTTAATAGTTAAATTCCTTGTTGGAGCTGGTCATTGTAAAGCTATCTGTCAGTGTGATGCAGCTGAAGAGTCATCGTTTTAGAGGGTGTATAAATAATTAAACACTAATATTGATACTACTGAAAACTGTTGACAGTTGCGGCTGCTGCAGTCACTAGAGTGAACACATGAATTATTCAGCAGCTATAACTGTCACCCAGAGCCCCCAGGCACCCACCACTGCCTTTTTAGGCTACAAAGAGCCAATGGCTTATTTTGTTGTTACTTGGCTGTATAGCACTATGCTCTATACTATACTATATATTGTTTCCCACCTTCAGCTAAACAGTATGAGGTAGAAAGTGTTCTCATAAACCAGTCTTGAATGTTTGATGTGATCATCTGCAGTCGGTGCAAAGTTGATGACCTGTGCCGCTTCATTCCCACCAGGAAGTATTTTCCAGCTTTACGGTTATGCATCCTCTTAACTATGTTGCTGGATCACACTGCATTTCTTTTGGCTGTTTGTACGAGAGCCTAAGCACTCTCCCCACCCTTGAGTGTTATTTTTTAATCACCACAGTGCATCAGGCGGGCTTCCATCTAGAAAGGGCAGCCCTATGCCAGGCTTACCACCTAATCCATCAGCAGCCTGTCCGTCAGCCCCCGACGCTGCACACTCCCCAGCCCAGACGTGCACGTGCCGCCCCGCTCCTTGTCACTCATCTCCGCTGCACTGTGGAAACAGCTCACACCACTGGCAGTCGGCGCTCACATCAGTTGCCAAAATAACCTTATCTAGGACAGTAGCAGTAGGTGACGCCAAGCTTAATGTGAGACTCTGAAGTGACAGACATCTGCCTTTAGAGTCTAATCTTTTTGTATAGAGATTTCCAAGAGAGCTACTGAATATACTTAGTTGGGAAAGTTAAGACTAAAGATGACTACAAGCATCCTGTTTGCGCGTGAAAGAATAAAAGATAAATTGAAGCTATGCGACTCCAAATATTTAAGCAGTTGACTAAAGGTGTTTTCCCACCTATCCTTAAAAATAGGCCTGCATAGTATATCGCAGTTTTTTCATTATTACAATATCACCAATCGCAATATTGATTTCAATTATGCTAAGTGTTTTTTTAACAAAGAGAGCTAATGTAGAGTGCATTTTAATGAAGCAGTAGTATACTTATATATATATATATATATATATATATATATATATATATACTCAGTGTTAACATCTTTCCTTCCTGTGTAAGTAAAGCAGAGCGGTTCTCTCTGGAACATTTCAATAACCTCGGATAAGTCCCGGTGTGTGTGAATGGCAGTAAAGGGATGGGTAGGGAGGCTGCAGGGGGATAGACTGCTCCCGTCTGAAGGGAGAGCTGCCTGGCGGATCACTGGCTGATAATAACGTGGCACAAAAGCCCAACACGCCTCTAAATCCCCTGTCTGGGGCCGCTGGTGTGTCATGTCAGGTCCCCCCAGGGCTCTCCACTGTCTATGTGTCGGCATGGGACATCTCGACTCCTCTATTTTCCACTTCATGTCCCGGCTCCATCACTAACCTGCAGCCAGTCTAATATGTGCGTCTTCAGATATTCATTTTCTTCACCTCGGTGAGTCTCCCCTGTCTGCAAGGCAAAGTGAATGTGGCAGCTCAATCTAAGAAAGAGGAAAAGGAGTGAGAAACAGAAGAATGTGAGCTCATAGTGGATGACGCACTGATAAAGGAATCAACAGACTGGTTGACTGGACCAAATTATTAGAAAGCAATCATGTTGATAAAATAAATGATTTAGTTTCACATAGGACTATAATGTGGCATATGACGTATTGAAATAAATTGATCTGTGTACTGTATAAACTGTATAAAGTGATACAGTATTTATTAGGCTTCTCACTGTTTGGTTTCATAAACCAGCAAATCCAAGGTAGACCATTTGAATTTCATGCAAATGCAAAGACAAGATTTGTTACTCAGATTAAGCAGTTTATATTTATGTCACAAATAGTAACCTGGATGTGAAGGAGAAGAGGTTATACACATTTACTGTAAAGATTTATCTTGTAAACATACATTTCCTGTTATCAAGTCCTAATAATGAGTTTCTGTATGTAAATTTTTCTCTTGTTTCCTGTATGTTTAAAGAATCGATAAACTCTACAGTATTATTTGCAGGTCAGCTATACATGCTGCTGAGATAAATCTTAATGGTGGCTGTAAATTGATGTTGCGATATGTACTGCCAAAGTGACAGCAGCTCTTGATCTTACCTTTTTATACAAGTTCACATGCAAAAAACCTGACTTGCAGTGGCTGAGCTTCTTCCAGGCCTTGTGTTCTGAGGTACACACCCGCACGAACAGCGGGGCGGAGCACTGTACCTAAATGTGCACGAGATGGTGAGTGTGATGGCAAGGCAGCATGACGACAAGGTCAGATTGGAGATGTGTCGACAAGCGCTCAGCAGGAAAGCAACACCATCAATGGCAGAAAAATGAAACTCTCTCTGCCCTTGACCCTCGAGATCCCAGGCTTTTCATGCTGCTCCTCCGGACGGTGTCGACTGCACTGGCACTCAGAAACACATATAGAGGAATCCAAGTTTTATAGCACTACTGTATTGTATCATTTCCTTGTTTTTTTTTTATTTTATGAAATGCCAGTCTCTTTTCATTTAATGTGAGCAAACAGGCATTCTTACGATCAGATTAAGACTAAATGTTCAAGTCAGTATCTCTATATGTTAAATATGACTGCAGAGGATTGAAATATGAGCTGTAGCTACTTAAGGAGAACAAAATATTTCCGTGTACAGTTGATTGTCAGCCACAAGTGTTACTTTGTGTTGTTGTTGGTGTGGCAGATGGAGGTTTTGTCTGTTGAACACATCACCAACACGTCACATCAATCAGGTCAGTGAGCATCTCAAAAGACTGGCATGGATTAGTTGTTATGCTCTGCCATTTGGATATTGCATCTATTTTTAGACAAAGCCATATGACTGTAATTGGGAGAATCTCACGCTGTGATCTAATTCACCTTTAGAGACCTGAGGTAAATAAACAGCACAGTTTTAAAATAGGACTGTTGGCTCAATGTAACATGTCGGCCATCTAAAAATATAGTACCCTGAACTGTCTATATTCTAAATTTGTTATTTATTTATTTATTTTTTGATTAACTAGGGGGGTGCCATTGAAATAGCGTCGTGGTTTTGCAGCTACACTTGCCAGTCATTCATGGCATTAATCATGAATGACTGGCATTCACCGGGTCAATTTCCTGTTTTGAGTCTTGTTAGAAGATCAGTTGCACACCATATGCCGTTCCCTTTTTTTTACCATTGACAAAGTTGCATACAGTGGAAAGGTTTCTGTTGGCAGATCCCCCGCTAAGCCGCACCGGGTTGGCCCAGTGATGTCACAGCATGCCCCAGCTGCCGTTGAGCCTATGAGGAGCCAGACAGAGCATGACAGAAAGGGGATTATTCCGAGTCCTGCCCTGTTGTTGTCATGAGTGGTTAGAGGGCTGTGATCTGATAAGAGCCTTACAGTTGTTGCTTAGGTTGAGGCCGCTCCGTGGCCTCTGTAGACCCACCTCGCTTCCCCCCATTCACAAATAGAAGGAGGTCATCTCAGGCATCGCCACGGCCCTGAATAGACAAGGCTGCTGCATCTACTGCAATATTCATCTTATATAAATGAATTATGTTAGTGCCAATGAAATATAAATGGCACATTATGTTTGCTGTGAAATGGGGGGGGGATCATAAAGGTCACAGATTTGCATGATCGATACACAAACAAAAACACTGCTCACCCTAGAATTGATTTATTGTTGATTGAATGTAAATGTAGGTATCTTTTTACGTCATGTTTTTGCAATTTGAAAGTGATAACTGTTACATTTTGTAGTTATCAAAAACAATAACTCTGTTACTTATTTAGAAAGAGTGCAAGAACATTTGAGCATGAAAACATCTCAACATTGTAATTTTTTCGGAAACAATTTGCACAACATATACAACATACCTTATGATAATTGTAATAGTCCACTATATACACGAGGAAAACTGCTCTTCTGTTAGTATTGATTACTGTTTTCCCATTTCCCATTAACTACCTGGAAGTGGTTCTGGTTGTCCACATCCAGCCACATTAAACATTGTTCGTTAAGGTGATGGATAGTTTTTGTCCATGTGTTTCGTGTAGTTAATGAGACAGTGATTTCTCTGTTAATTGGGGTTTGGCTGCCATGCATGTGTGCGGGTTAGATCAATGTCAGTAGCCCCGAGCTGACCTCACACCCTGCTATTATTGAATCATTCCTGCGAGAGCCTATCTCTGGCCAGATCACGTGCTCTCTCATCTGTGTTTTATTGACCAGGCTACAACTCTTTGAGGCTCATTAGTGTTGTATGCCCTGCACCAAGCTGTACTCTGCCTGGACCTATTTTTGGAGGACGTTTTTTACATTTTGGATAGCTCCAGGATGAATGGATAATACTCCGAGGGGCTTTAGTCAACACTTGCTGTGGTCATGGAGCCAAGTGAATCATCACATCGTAATTATAGCTGGAATAGGTCTTCATTTAGGTCAAGATACAAAACAGTTATCTTTGATGTTGATTTACTACAGTTCAGTAGGGCAGCCATGTTTTATTGTGGCGGACTTTCACAACTGGCAGCTTTATTCTATGTCCTGTAATGTTTAACCCTGGCTTGCTGTGCTTAGTAATCCTTCGGTATCCCTCAGTATTTGGTCACTATAGATGCTGTCATTGCTGCCATTAGATGCATTTAATCTTTCTGGTGTTGACAGTCATGACAGCAATAACGTTTGACCCTCGACACTTCTGCCTGACCTGAGATAATACATTACCATGCGGTGTAACATCGATCTGTAGAGGGATGGCCTGTCTAAATCACTGCCATGACATTGCATATTCTTGTCTGAGGCTTGATTTTCAGAAAAGTTATACATTCAACAAAAAAATAAGAACATTTTTTGTAAAATCCTTTGAGGTTTTCCCTGTATTGACGGATAAAAACTGTGGGATATCCTGCTTCCTATTGCTTGCCAAGACCAATTCACACTGGGCCCAGGATGTCCCAATGGGCACCCTCTCCAAAATAGGTGCCCTTTTGTGACTATTGTTCCACCCCTTAGACTGTTGGCTGACACAGGCAATAATTCTGGCATCTGGCCTCCATCCAGACTCATTACGACACTTGGTGGCATTGATCCTTCCTCTAGAGGCTTTCCTCAGTGGGAGCTTTACCTCTCTTAAACCTTATTTAGCCCCCTGTTACCCTTTCTGTTTGACAAGTCTATGCATTTAATATAAAGAGCCTTGCTGATTAAAATTGTTGATATGAAAGTGCTGCATAAATTAAGAATTATATTCCGAAAGTGCATATCCGTCCGGTTTCCGTTCCTGCTCTCTTTATTGATGTCCTCGTAGTTGAGCCGTCGCACGCCTGCAGTTAATGAAATTAGTGCAGAGAAAATGCACAGTGTCCACAAGGGAGCTTTAAGAGCAGTTCCCACTAAGACTTCTGTGGTGGTGGCTGAGTACATTATCCACGCAGTGAGTTTGGAGCGCAGGAAATGAATAGACATGGAGGAGGGAGACTTTGTAAGATCATCTACAGAAGAAACCGGTAAGAGGCTGTTTTATCTTGCACACTGACTTACTTTCTCTGTAGCTTTATGTCTTTTATGACTTTTTTGTTTGGGTCTTTTTATAGACTTTGTCAGACAGTGCCAAGTTAATATTACTTTTGTCCAAAGTCTTAAGAGAATGAGGAAAGAGTCATCTTCTTTGAATAGGCTTGCAATAATTTATCTGGCATAGGCACCCAACAATATCTGACAAATAAAAGTATTGTTTTCATTGCTAAGGTGCTGGACTGTAGTTTATTAATGCACTGCAGTGTCTTTAATGGCAGGGGAAATTGAGTAGAAATGTGTTTTATGAGTCGTCTACAACATAGTTCCTTCCCGTTTTTTTTAGTTTTTTAGCTCAAACTCAACATTGCTATTTCTTATCCTTTAAGTCTTCAGCGTGCAGCCCATAATAGGCTCAGGTGTGTGGGAATAGTAAGAATCTGCAGATTAGAGGTTGCAGTGCATCAACTGTTCACAACACTACAGGGTGTTACGATTCCAGTGCAGACAGCTATGTATTTAGAAGAAATGAATGCAGTTTGAAATAATTGAAGTTGACATAAATAAAGACTAGATTCAAATTACTGCTGCAGAGTTGCTGAAAATCAGATCGTACTTGATAAACAGTTCAGTGTTCCTCATGCTTATATTACCATGCTTTCTAGTTCTCGTTTTGTTAATCTTTAAATAAAAACCCGAAGTAACGAGGGAAGAAGGAAGGCACAAAGTTGAGCCAGAGCTGTAGCAGCTGCAACTGGTGCATTGCAGCACCTGGCCCATACGCCGGCACAGGCTCCTGCTGCGAGCGCTCATTCACAACACAGACACACAACATCAATCACAGCGGCTCAGCCAGGTCCTCTGGCCCAGTGTTTCACATACACCTCATACTGCAGCACACCCCCTTCCTATTTCCATTTGTCATAGCACGCACCAAGTCCTCCTGACCCCGGTTTCAAAAGGATTTAGCTTTTCCTCTAACCTCACTCCCTGGATATGTTCCTTAGTGCAATCTCAAGAGCTATTTTTTGACAGCTTTAAGACCATAACATGTTCTGTAGCTGTTATCCTTAGTGTTGCAATTGTGCTTTCTCTGTTTGTTCCTTCATGAAAACATATGCTTATTTTTAAGGCAAGTGCTAAATGTAAAACAAAGGTTAGCATCTTTATTTGGTTGTAGGATTAGTATGCAATCTATTTGATCAACACATTGGGTTTTAAATTTAGTAAACGGGTAATCAGACTCTTAAAATAACACAGTAGATATGAGGTTCCTGGTGTTAAGGGCTTGGGGAAGATGGTATTTTTATTTCTTGCAAATATTCCAACCAATAATATTTCCAAAACTGGGTTGAAAATGAAGTTTTAACAACATTATGACCACAATAGTCAACAGTTTTTCAGCAGACCAGTGTTTAGTGTTTCTGCAGTTAAGACAATAAAAAGATTTTTATTGACTTAACTGCAGAAACCTGAATTTACAGCAGCTAATAATTGATACAACTTCCATGCGGCTTTGAATAATATACTTGTTGAACATATGATGCATGTTGATCATAGTGGGACTTTACATAGAAATAATAATGACTTCCTTCCTAATAGAATGTTTCTGCTTTAAAAGCAGGCACCAGTCTTGAATTTCTGTGTTGCTTCTGGACCCACACATCTTCACCTCCGCGTTAATCCAATAAACCACCCATGCTGATTTGATTGGACTCTTGCATAAGCGGGTCGGGATAGCCAGCCTTCGGTTCCCCCTACGACCAAATGACAAGGGGGGTGGGCGGTTATTTTTAGCCCGGAGCACATGCTAAGAGGGGACTGCCTGTGAGTAAATGACGGTGGAAAGAAAGAATGTTTGGCTGTCACTTCTTGGTAATCTGATCCAAACTCAAGTGGATCATTAAAATAACAAGAGGTGTAATTCAAGAGTTGGGTTTTGTGTAACATCAGTGAGAACGTGTTAAGCGTAAGGTGAGAATAAGGAGCAAAAAGAGTGGAGAAAGTTGCAAGTGTGACTTTGAGAACTCTTCCTGCCTCTACTTTGTTTTCTCTCGACAAGGAGGAAATACTGCAGGCTGCGAATCTAGCTTATTACCGGGGCATATCCGCTAGGGTTAGGGTTACACTGTTTTATGACTGTTATGTTGTTGTTGATGCCTTGACGCCGACAGCTTAAAGGGGCCCTCCTCAAAGTGGACCTTCTTTCCATTTCGACTCAGTGCTTTTATCTGCAGTTGTTGAGGTTATGTGGCTGACCTTACCTGATAACCTGCCCGCCATTAGCACTTCATGTCAGGACAGGACTTCTCTCTCTGTGCTCACGGAAATACACGCATGCAACCGGAGACGCCTGCAGTACTGTTGACTTAGAGTTTTACAGGAGTGCTCTTGCACCATTGCCGAGGACACTAATCCAGTCATATCAATTAGGAGATGAGGACAGGGAAATATGAACCACACAAATGAAATCATTTTCCTCTTTTATATAAATTGTATGTCTTAAACTGTGCTGTGCTGAAACAGATGAAAAGATCAGCCACAACACATGTCTTTTTGGCAAACCAGTCCAAGATTTGAGTTTTTGGGGAATATGTCATTATTAATCATTCGTTCATGAATAATTCTTTAAATGTTTTGAGAAATCGTGTCTCAAAATTATCAGCAAAAGTAAAGGGGGGTTGGGATGAAGTGATGCAACCATCATTGAAAAATGTTCAAAATGTCAAAAATGAATTTAAACTCTTGAATGAAATAGCTTTACTTGAAACAATGCGATGAAACAATGGTACTGCAAATTCATGCCAAATCAAAGCTTAAGGTGATCCAACAACAATATCAGAGTGTGTGGGTTTTTTGGCTTTGACAGTGTGGATTTCCTCAGGGTCATGACACCCTCCATTGTGATCTGCTCACGACAGCACTTTACAACAGATAATGTGTGTCTGTTCTTGCTCTTGCCAGTAGGATGCCAGTCTTTACTGGAATTTTCCGGCAACAAAAATACTCAAAGGAAACTGCTGATTTGTGAACTTGGTGAACTCAGGCAGTCTTCTCTAAAACCTAATGTTGATATTTTCCCAGTTTCTCCTTTTTGACACTTTACTGTCTTATTGCTATATTGTCTAGATTAAAGGCATCCATGGGCCAACCAACCTAAACCCTTCAAAACACCTTTTCATCTCACTTTTGTTTCTTCTCAATGGTTTTCTTATAGATTTTTTCTCTCTTTTTGATGCAGGATATGAAAAGACAGAGGATACATCAGAAAAGACATCCTTGGCTGACCAAGAAGATGCACGACTCATATACCTTAACCAGCCTCAGTTTGCCAAGTTTTGCAGCAATCGAGTCAGGTGAGCAAGGACAGAGATTTTTTCCCTGGAATATAACTGGATTTTTTTATACATTATTTTCATTTTCTTTACTCTTCAAGAGCTATAAATATTGAAACAAAAAAAAACCTAGCCTTATCTTCACCAACTAAACTAACTAAACGTAAATCAAGAACAGTAACTTCTAAACATACATCTAATTGTTTTTCCACTCATCCATTTGCCTAGGTTTCACTCTCAGTGATATTATTAACTGAAAGACTTTGCCATTTGTGTGACCTGTTGTTATTTTAAATCTGGTAATGGCAACCCTGAGGTCATCAGTGCTTTTCATAGTGACCTGCAGCACGGCATACCCCCCTGTTTTTGCTTTTAAGTCTACATTAACCTTTATAGTCACAGACTGTTGCAGACAGTTAGTTTGAAACACTAAACACACATCCTGTTCAGAAATATTCTTCACAAAGGGTCCTAATCATAACAACAGTGTATATAGGTGATTAATCTAAGTACTAACGGAAGGGCTCTGATGGAACACACTGACACTTTTACCAATCGACACGCACTTCATCTTTAAAGGCAGATCATTCGACTGCTCTACGCACATCCTGGTAATAAATACTCTTCACACACATTCATGCTCATTACTTTACCAAACCACAGTCCTATTGTTCTTTACACTCTCTGTGGTAACTGTTTGACTTGGACTCTCTTAAATGTCTTTTCAGTTTACTAATATATACATATGAATATATATATATATATATATTGGGCCACTTAACTGCCCCTAAAGATGATACTGAATGCAACAATAGCCATCGAAGTGCAATATGCCCAAGTAACTGAAAAATTTAGGTCTGAGGGTGCATTAGGGCATTTTGTGAGCAGTGTCTGTATTCTGTGATTCTTCGTGAGCATCTGCTGTAGTTAGAGCATTAAAGGTCAATATTGTTTGGTCAGATTTTCCAATGTCAGAGCATATTACTGTTGGCATTCCTGCTGCATGAGCAGCCTTGGATATACTGTATCTATGTGGTTATACAGACAAAGCTATGAGCTGACTAAAGAATAAATGCATGGAGAAGCACATGGCTGCATATATTGTGTGGCAGACAGGTTTCAATTTTGCTATAAACTGCTGATTTTGGTATTCTGCTAAGTTTATTTTATTGATTTATCCTTGATGGTTTTAATTTTCTTATGTTCCATATATTTTTAATATGTATTATAATGTGACAATTGCTTGGTAATTGATTTGTGTCCCATAATTTGAATCTATTTTTTATTTATTTTAATCTTTACATTTTTGTAGCTTGATTGTAGCCTGGTTTTGGGCACATTTGGAATTCAAAGACAAAAAAGCAAACCCTCTTTCCTTATTATAGTTTGTCAGGTGCATTTGTGCCTGTTTGAAAGTGATCTGTGGAGCCACATACAGTAGCAGGATGTAGTGAACAGGGAATCTAATCTTACAGCAAACAATCAGCACTCCCAGCCTTCACACTTCTTCTCCTTCCTCTGTGTTGCTGAATTTTTACTCTGAAATATTGCATTTATCTCATTTACACACCTATGACTAATGCTTCTCAAAAGACATGAACCCTGGTGTTGCCTTTATGCATGAGTTGTGGATTGTTTATTCAGCTTTAGGGCTCTCTGGGAAAGCTGTCTGAATCTAAAGGTGCACAAGAGTTAACCACTTATCCCTCTGCAAATGGGAGTGGCGGGACAGACTCATCCTGTTATGTTGAGGTTAAGTTCTGATACTGTGTTTAGTGTGACGCAAGGGTTAACTGACACTCCTTATGATATTAAAAGATAATTTGATCACTTTACACACTGCTCACAGACACTGTACTTTTACTTTCATTTGTAAAGACTACCTTGCCAGTTTTATAGCATTTCACAATGACAAATTTAGCTTCTAGATTTTCTGAGTGCATCAGAACCATTTAACACATGCAACAGTTAAATGGATAGTGGTAGAAAGCTTGTGTAAAAGCAGATGTTGTAGTATGTCTGTACTGTCAGTGGTTGCATAAGCCTGAGTGGTTAGCTGATGGCCCGGGTTGATTTGATTATCTCTTTTGTGGTCGGATCTCTGTCGACCATCAGCTGGCAGACACTAACCAACTAAAGATGTACTAGTACATATGAATAGTCTGGTCTACTGTATTAGATTAGTTTGGGCTGCTTCTGTGTGAGTGATCCATCTTGATTTTCTCTCTATACAAGAAATAGTTGTAAATCAGCCATGAGATTATTTCAGGCATATTTACTGGAAAAGTCTGGCAACAGCTGGTGAACATTTCTGTTTCAGTTTGGGACCTGGGGCCGATCTGTCAGTACAGACGATGTCTATGACCCAGTCACTTGAAAACATATCCAACATCTTTGTAATGCAGACCACCAGTTGAACATACTTGTTGGAATGTCTTTTATTAGACTTCTATATATGTAAAATGTATTAGCATCATTTTCATATTGTGGGATGAGCATTAACGAGCGCTTTGGAGCTACTGCTGTGGAATTGTTTGCGTAAAAATGGTGATAAGCTTTCTTGCAGTGATTGGTGCTGCCTGGCTTCAAAGTGGATAGCTGTGAGTGAAGTGTAGAAAGTACTCCTCCTCTCCTATCGTCTTGATCCTCGCGCCCCTGCCAAGAAATAAAATGTAAGATCCATAATCATCCATTAAGGAGCGTGTTAGATGAGCTCTTTATCTAACCCTGCCTCTCTGGAGGAAGTCGCGCAGCAGCAACCAGAGCTGACGACACGCCATCCTCCACTGCACCACTTCTTGACTTCAGATAGAAGAAGGGTCATCATCTCAGAGACCAAATGATAAACACATTGATTAAAAAATAACGGCTCGCTATCTACACCAGGCTCACCACTTCTCTCAGGATCTCAGGGGAAGGCGGTAACAATGCATTAGCTCAATCAGGCTGAAGTATATATACCCAGTGGGCGCGCCTCTACTAACTGTGCTCTAAATGTACTCATGTTATAGTAGGTTGCTTTGGATGATGTATGACAACATACTTTATTATGAGGCCATTAGCTTCTGGCACGTAGACATACTATATGTATGAAGGAGCTTCTGTTTACTGTAACTCGATGAGCCCGGTAAGAGCAATACAAAACACATTGTATTTGGACATGCCACTCAACCTGTCCATCTGCTCTTTTATATCACGGTGGTAAACACAGTCTTGCTTCATTGACCACGTTTGATGTTACACCATACACTTGTGCAATAGATCCACAAAAACGTCATGTGATAGCCACCTGTCAGCGCCTCAGGTTGATTTCCACTATTAGTTAATACAGATTAGTTGTGGGACAAAATGTGACTTGATCATGAAACTAAGCTATGAATTACATTTAAGAAAATAATATTTGGCTTATTGTACAGGTAAAGACAAGTTAGACATTTTGAAACGTATGTAGTTGTTGAATATGAATATCGACTCTTGTCCATCTGCAGAAAAAAATACATGTTTATTTTGCTACAACTCAGAAAAACATATATATATATAATGCCTTTAGGATGAGTATACTTACAATATAATTTTAAATGACTCCATTAATGACACGGCATATGCATTACTCTGTAGTTCGAGTAGATGGACTAATGGGACATGAATGAAACAAAGGTGCACAGTTTGTCTTTGCTCTTGTTCTGTGCAGCTGGTGTTGCGTTGTACTGTTGTCAGATCAAGCCAGAACAAGCCTCTTTCTCAGTCAATAGCTTTCACTCTGTCTCTATCCTTTACCACAGATATTGACACTGTACCAGACTGCCAGATAAAAGCTTTTTACACTAGATGAGTTTAGCTGCTGTCAGTTTACCTTACCATACAACAAACAGAAATAAAGCTGTTGGATTAACATTGTTAAACTCCATATGTTTAGCCTCTTTTCATTAGCTGCAGGCTATAGTCTGATATTCCGCTTATATATGTGTGGGGCTGTACGGGTGAGTAAGCAAAGCATTGCTAGTGGCTTGGCATACGTCATGGTATATATCTTCCTCCAAAGTGGCTGCTCTGACTGGGCCTTTAACACAGCCGTAAATCAGACTGCTGGAGGTCTGACTCTCAGGCACTTGATGGCTCCACCAGTTCCAATGTAAAATCATCACCGGCCTCCCCCAGCCTAGCCCAAGCCTACTGCAGCACTGGGAACATAGCTCACGTCTGCCAGGTCCCTGCTTCCTCCTTATTTTTCTTTATGATCATTGGCTCTGGTGGGTCATGTTGTTCATCAGCCCTCGCAAACATTGACATACCTACTTTTCTGCTTGGTATGAACGTCTCGGGTTGTGCTAATCATTTTTACAGTTTACAGTAAAGTTTGAATGCACTGCTTGGATTAGAACATCAGAAAATACATTGTTACACGTTACATGACTCTGATAGTTATACAGATGTTGTGATCTTAAATGTACGCAAGTTGTATTCTGTGATTCCTGCCCCTAATTGTGCGTTCTCTATTCCTTTTCCTTTGTCTTTCTCCTACGCATTGATACCATCGCTGTGTGATCCCGGCTTCAGCACTGCCAAATATAACGTCCTCACCTTCCTCCCTCGATTCCTCTACTCACAGTTCCGGAGAGCGGCCAATGCCTTCTTCCTCTTCATTGCACTGTTGCAGGTAAGACGTGTTGAAGCGGCTGTCTGTGTCCATCTTCTTGCTTCCAAACCAGCGCGCTAGAAGTGTAGCCGATATATAGATTTAGTACCTCATTAGCCCTAAATCACTGCTTTCCAGGGCTGTAGTTTTTGCTGTGTGACTGGTCTGTTTGTCTTGACCTAGACTCCCTCTTCAAAGGTCATGGCTGTAATTTCATATACACGCATTGGCTTCTTTTTATGTCCTGGCCTGATAATGAATAATACATGTAATACTATGTGTCCCTCTAAATAAAGCCACATTTGCCTGCAGGTTCAACATAATACTTAATGCATGCTTTGAAATGCATTGAGTTAGATGTCCTTTAATGTGCCTGCACTCTAACCTGAAATTATACCTCAGTGTGAATGAAATTGCTTTGAAGTATATAACACCTTATGTCTTTTAATAATACTTTAAAACTTTGACCAACCATCCTGAGAAGTTTATGTCTCAGGTGTTTTTCAAACTCATAGGAGTAAGCCTCAGCCTCTGTATTGGCGCTGACTGACTAGTCTATGTTAATGAAAGCTTGCAGAATGGAAACAAGCTCTAGCCAGTGACCTTGAAGTTGGTGCTTTGAACAGCAGCCAGTGTGAATCTTCATTACCTGCCCCGTCGATGCTGCTGCGACCTTGAATAAAACATCCATGCAGATGAGGGAGACGAGAGATCTATTTTCTCCCAAGTTTCCACAGCAGTGTAACAGTTGTAGTGCGCCATTGGCTTTAATCACCCAGATACTTCACTATTAGTTTGCTGCTTACTGTCTTGAGTTTAACTCCAATTATTAGCCCTGTGTGAACACAAAATGTAAACCTTCTTTTCTTGTTTGGCCATGTTTATCATACAACTCAAATCCAATCTTTGTTGTCTATTAAAGCAATTGCTAACATTCTTTGAATATCTTATATATGTTTAGCAAATCCCAGATGTTTCTCCCACTGGTCGCTGGACAACACTGGTGCCCCTCCTCTTCATTCTTGTGGTGGCTGCTGTCAAAGAGGTCATTGAGGATCTGGTGAGAAGAACACTGACATTACTTTCATATGTCTTGAAAGTTTTAGCCTTTTATTACTGAGTGTTACTGCTTTAATTTAAACTTATATTTCAAATGCAAATTTATGTAGTCTTCAGTAGTCTTTATGTCTAGAAAAGCCTTACTGCTGCAAGCAATCAAGACACGAACACATCAGCAAAACACTCATTTAAAAAACATGGAGTCAGCAAGTATAAACAGGCAATTTACAAATTTTAAGGCCAAATTTGCATAAGGTTAACAGAAACCATTCCAGGCCAATGTTAACATCATGACCTTCAATGTATATGGACCTAATATGGATACTATCCACAGTTTACTTTTAATTTCAGAGTCATCCATCAGTGTTGTTTCATTTTGTAACATAACATAACAGACAAAGCCTCCCCCTACAGAGATTACTCAGGACTTTTTCACATTTCGTCCTGATGTGTTCCCCATGGAGCAGAGAGGAAATGATGCTTACATGGGCTCAGCAGGAGATTTCCGACCATATAGACACACAGCCAGACACAACCATGCCTCCTTTGGGGTCACAGCTGTGCCTACACTCTTCTGGAAAATAAAGTCTCTGCAACAACAATTTATTCCAGTAAAACAAAACATCTGTATGACCCCAGTGTTTCTGAACAGAGCCTTGAAAACCTTCACAAAAAACCCCAAAAAAACACAGGACCTTAAAACACCTTTCCTCTTCATGCATAAGTAATCCCTGTTAGCCCATTGTGATGTTGCTGAGAGAATATTGCATGCTACTGTATTGCAGTGACCCTGCAATGCGATCCTCTCTATGCAGTTCCCCGTGGACAGTTACTCTATACTATTAGCTTCTATCATAGTGAAGGGGCCAGCGCAGCACTTTTTTCTCCTGGACTGTCGTGAAAAACATGGGAACCGAGCGGTGATGACTCTGTCGTTACTGCTGAAGGTCACCTGCGCACACGTCTGTTCTCCGTACTGCTCTGTCCCTCACAAGTTGACCTGACAGGGCAACATCGACCCCTAACTTCATGAATCATGCACAGTGGACACACACTGCACCACCCGCACCTCAATTTGTTGCCTCCCATCCCCACTGCAGCAGACCCTCGCTGTTTTTTTTTCCTGCCTCAATTTGTTCAAAATTTGTCAGTGTGAAATATAACAAAAGGTGTCACGAGTGTATTTTAAGCATATGCTGCCCAATAATTATGGCAGGCTACTAGAATTGCAATAATGTTATGCTATTCCACATGCCAGATATTTTAACTTTAGATATCCAAATTATCGGCTAATCAAACAACTTTTAAAAATGTAAAAATCTTATACCTTCTGTTTCTTTTTATATTTCAAAAAGGTTCACTATACCCAATGGGAAATTCAGCAAATATATTGCATATTTTCTTGTCCTAATACTCAAGTGAAAAACTAAATAGGTTATTGTGTTTAGTTTTACCCTATCTATGCTCATTTATCTTTCATTTTTCCATTGAAGTGTAGAAAGTCCTGATACTGCAGTATTTACTCTTACCCTCTGTGTGCTATCCGCTCTCTGCTGCACTGTGATTACCCACATCATCTAAATACAGTACCTCTCCTTTTCACCGGGTCCACAGGGACATAAGACAGAGAGACGGAGCGAACCGGAGAAGGGTAAAAGGATGAAAAACTTGGATTCAGGCTGTTGGTAGTATGAGTGTATGAATAGCGGGTGTGTACAATGAGAACAGATAGTATGGTGAATGAAATTAGCTGACAGCTCTTGCTCAAGGGATGACGAATGTTTTTTGTCAAGATCTCGACTGGTAAACTTTTTTTCCGAGGCATAGTGCTGCTGGTGAAAGGCTAAGCCACGTGACATCGCCAGCCGATTCATTAAGCACTCCAGCATGTTGCAGGGATATTAAATCAAATTTGATTCAACTGGAGCTTGAGAAAGGACGGTGTGGACAGCAGCAAAGAGGGGATACAAGGAAACAGACAGACTGCAAGAAAAGAGGAGAGAAGACTGAAAATGTGTAGAGGCATTCATCAGATCGTTGCAAACATTTTCATGCTAAAGCATAGTTGACATATTATTAGCTTGGATATGAGTGAATAAGGCCCTACATGCTAATTGAGTATTGCACACATTGCTTTTCGGAGCTACTTTTTAAAACCCAGTGATTATTTCTATGAGGGAGGACTCGGCAACACATAATTACTCATCATGATGCTAGTTGACAGGCTGTCCATGGGAGTCAGCTGTTGAAGACACACTTCATTGAATGTCTGCTCACTGAATAAGAAAAACATTGGACAGAAGAAGTGCAGATGAGTTGTGTTTTATTGCAGCTCTACACAAGTACAAGAAGAGATGTTATGGGCTTGATTGTAGACACAAGACAGACACTAGTAGTTACAGGCTTTCACATAACTACATTCTTGATCGGTCACATCTGTTCACTGACTAAGCGTACTCTCAGATGCCAGGACTATGTGATAATAGTGAGGATAATCTGAACCTACATGGTGCAAAGGCGTTGAGTTTATAGGTGCTGCTGTTGATGGGCCGGTTTCCATTCTGTTTCCCATTTGTCCAAAGGGCCACACAACAATACCAGCCTGTCCAATTACTTTATTTCCATAAAACTAGAGAGGTTCATAAATTCAAAGACAGTGTTTCTCCTGACTTGCTTATAATTCTCTGCTGAAACCAGATATCAGCCCTTTCAGGTTCTATTTAAAGAATAACCTCTATATTATTTGTACTGTATGTCTGAACATTATCTTTTTTTTGTTTCCCTTTAGAAACGTCACAAGGCCGACAATGTGGTCAACAAAAAGGAATGTCAAGGTATTAAAGCTCTGCTGTATGATTATTTTAAAGTAATTTGCTGCTCCACTATACATTTCTATTTTAAAGTAATACTCATCGTCTTGCGTAATAAGTGTCTTTCTTTCTCCCTGGCTTGTCTCCTGACTCTCACTCCTGCATTTCCTTTATTACTCATCACAGTGTTGAGGAACGGCGCCTGGGAGATTGTGCACTGGGAGAAGGTATGTACCTACCAGCAGCCATTTTTATGAGCCCACATTTTTTAACCTGGGCAGCTGAAATACATTATTCACCCTACCACTTTCACCATCCATTGTGTTGTTTTCGGTCAGAGAAATCTTGTCCACACGGAGCACAGAGACACAAACAATCAGAGCCCTGTAGAATGGAGCCACTAATTAAGGCAGCCTTTCCGTGTGGCTGGCCATTAGAAGGTCATGCTGCAGGACAAAGAGCAGCTTCTTCTGTCCTTCATAATGGGACTATATTTCACTGTGGCCGTAATACTCCCAACAAAAGCCGTAGGTGTGCAGAAGAGTCTCATAATAAACATAAGATTACGCAGAAATGGACAAATACACATTTATGTAGGTACAGTTTAAGATAAATTCACAATCATTCTTTCTATTATGCTAATACAAGAGGCCATTAACAGAAAACTGGGCTTTATACTGGTCCTGACAATATCAGTAAAACCCCATAGAGTATCTAGTCTGCAGCAGGGATGGGAATGTGTACAGAAATGCTCTGCAAAAGTTTTCAATAATTAATGCCTTTTACATCTTTATCATGCATTTTGTAAAAGCTGCTTCTTTTGCTCTCAGTCCTGTGCTAAATCCAGCTAACTAAACTTTTCCAGGGCAGCTCACTAGTGGGAAGATGATTTGCTGGCCTTTTGCTAAATATTGATGCTCTATGCTAACCTTTTTAGCTTAACTGCAAGTGATTAACAATTAGAAAAAGTTTTCAAATATCTCTTTCATTTTTCTTTTAAACAAAGGAAAGGTATCATTCGCAGACATGTGCTTTTTACCTCCAACTGTGTATGTTACTCCAGACAGTGACCTAATGTTTCCATCCCTGTAGTTTTACAGGCAGTACCCAGCAGTAACCAGTTTATTTTCACAGGTTGATGTGGGCGATATTATTAAAGTAAATGGCAGTGATTTTGTTCCTGCGGATGCTGCCATTTTATCAACCAGGTATAGGAGTCTATAATGCTGCCTGAGTATTGAGAACTTCCTTCCTTCCTGTTCTTGCTCTCTCAGCCCTCACTAAAGGAGTGATGGTTGGATTCATCAACTGAAGCAGTACATTGAATTGAAATTTTTCACTACCTCGTTTTTTCAAATAAATTTTAAATTTTCATTTTTGATCTAACCATCATTTCTCTAGGTGGGACAGAGCTAGTGTGGTATTTTGGTCAGATTTGACATATCAGCATAAACCTATGCACTTCTTCACCTTTTCAAAAACTATTTCAGAATCCCGACTCAGAGTATTGTTGGTCCTTAAGAAAGCCACCATGGCAATTTGTGTTACTAAACTTTAGCAAACACAATGTCGTTACTTTACATTTACAGTGGGATTGTAAATTAAAACCACTCAGATGCATTTCTCAATTGTGTTTCTACCTGACTAAATGGTAATGGTTTTGTGAAAAGGAGAACAAATGCTGTACCCTGAGATCATACAGGACTGATCACTGTCTTCTCATCTCCCAAAAACTGAAACAGTTGTCTCTCTCCCTTATGTGTTTGCTGTTTGTCTGTCTGTCTGTGGTTGTTTTTTTTCTCTCCATCCCTTCCTTTATTTCTCATCCTCCTCTTTCCTGCCCCATGTGTCAACAACTGCCACACTTCCTCTCTCTCGCCCCCTGCTGGTGTGTGGTTGGTAATATCAGGTGGCTGTTGGGGAAGTAGTCAGAGCTGCAAATGGGGATCATCTCCCGGCTGACCTCGTCATACTGTCGTCCAGGTCAGAAAACCAACCAGCATTACCAACAAAACAGCTGTGGGAGAGACTGGGGCTGTGTGGACCACGTGGGACCACACTTTTACCTCTCACTCATCCTGCGAAAAAGAAATTCATTTGTGAATAAATTGAGCCAGGTTATTGAGTACCATGGTCAAAAAGCACCCTTTTTACATGTATAGGATTAACTTATACTATTGGCCATAAACAGTGCCTATAATAAATCATTTATTTTTTGTACATTCTAACTTAGAATACACACATTGTCCATATTTCTGCCTTTGCATGGCTTCTACCCTGAATGTAACCCATGAGTGACTTGGCAGTATTGCATGTGGTCACATTCCGAGATAAAAAGACAAACCATCTTGGAATTACAACCTGTACCTGCCACTTCAAAGGACCTAGTTTATAATTTAGCATAACTGTGTAATAAATAACACCTATTTCATTTTAAAATTCACACCAGCCATCAGAGGAGACCTTTGCTTTTATATATAAAACAAAGCTCTCACAGGATGGCTTAACAGCATAGTCTAAAAATCACTTATTGATTGCGGTTGGGCTTATTGTCCAAGTCTCTTTTTGATTTTTGCCTTTTACCCTGTGTGTGTTTGGCCCAGCTTTCTGTATGCATAAATCACTCTATTTAAAAGAGAAGCTAACCAACGACCCAGCTCACCTTAATATTGGCATCCTCCAACTCCCTCTGTCACTGTGCCCAGAGTTTGTCAAAGACCCGTTTGTCCACTTGCTTTGTTGTACTCAGCATGGCTGCCTTCCCTCCTCAGCCCACTGTGATGTGTCCTCGCTGCACACTCACTCGTAGTTTCTCTTCAGTGTTCAAATCAGAAGTTAGCACAAACAAAGCTGTTTTGACTTTCCCAGTGACAGTTCAGACAGCATCTTTGTTTGATGTATATTTTTATGGCTTGACTTAAGAATAGGTGTAAATAAAAATAAAATAGTCTAATAAAAATGAAAAGTTATTTAGCAGTTATACTAGTTTGTATTCTAGTAGTATTGTGTCCAGGTTTTAATTCAGCTGCAAGCCTGTACCTCCTTTTTCCTCTAACAGCGAACCACAGGGTATGTGCTACATTGAAACCTCAAACTTGGATGGAGAGACTAACCTTAAAATCAGACAGGTAATCTTTTTTTTTGGTTTTCTCATGTGTTTAGTTTACAATACAAAACTAAAGAAAACACTGCTTTAATGACATTGTAATTTTGTCAATAGGGTCTCCAGGTTACTTCAGACATAAAGGACATCGACAGTCTCATGCGTCTGTCTGGCCGGATGGAGTGTGAGAGTCCAAACCGCCACCTGTATGAGTTTGTTGGGAACATCAGACTGGATGGCCACAGGTGGGTCCTGTTGTAGCGCTCTGTCCCTGGCCTTATGCCCCTTATACTTGCCCATTAACATGTATGTGCCAGTATCACCACATGACATAATGCTTATGCAGAATAGATATTGGGTGGAAATGGTTGTTGTTGTTTCTAATTAGTAGCCTTAATTAGTTTTTTAATGGTCAATAACAGCTTTATATGTTAAATACATTTCTGATTTCAGATGTTTCATAAAATTCATAACATTCATAAAAATACCATTGTCTTGTAATGTACTCTTCAGATAGCCCATAAATAAGAGAGCAAAAGAGAGGATGTTTGCTTCTGTGCTTCTGCTTGACTGACCTTTGTGTCCTAATGCAGTACTGTGCCGCTGGGGCCAGACCAGATTTTACTGAGGGGCGCCCAGCTGAGGAACACACAGTGGGTCCATGGAGTGGTAGTCTACACAGGACATGACACAAAACTAATGCAGGTAGTGCATTTTCACGTGCTTACTTTGAATAAGTTATTTGTACTTGGTAAATTTGTGAAATTTCAATCAACTGCTATATTTGAATGATTGTTGAAAACCACTGTCTCCTTATGTGTTCCCAGAATTCCACTCGTCCACCACTGAAGCTGTCCAACGTGGAGCGGATTACCAACTTTCAGATCCTTGTGCTGTTTGGCTGCCTGCTGGCCATATCACTAGTCTGCTCTATTGGCCAGACCATCTGGAAGTACCAGTATGGCAATGATGCCTGGTACATGGATCTCAACTGTAAGAGTCCCAAAGCACATGCTGCACCTATATTCCACATATTTTGTCTCACTTGTCCATATCAGCTTATTTTTTGTCTTATTTTAAGTTACTTATATGCTGGTGTGTGTTCTGTTGATTTCTGTTGCCTTGAACTAAGTTTCACATTACAAGTGAAATATGTGGCAATGTGGGAATACTTGAATTCCCTGTTAACTGAGATATGACAGCTGTGACATGCTTAGATGTGTTTTGATGTGAGTCTATGTTAAAGAAATGGTTGAATATCACTGCGCTGCTGTACTTTTTGTTTCCTTTCTAATGTTCTGTTTGATTTTGTTTTCTTTGTTGTCGTTTTTTTAACAGCTCCAGGTAACAACCATTTAAAAGCCTTGGCCATCCGTGAATGACCCTCCCTTACTAACCCCTTACTGAAGCTCTGCCTTTGCTAAGCAAATGAAGCCCCCTATCCTCGCCCTTAAATGGTTGCCCAACATTGTATGGGCCTTGCCATGGACAAGCACAAACCAGGGATCCAACAATAGGTTTTTCCCCTCCAGCTCTCTTACACCTTCGTCTAGTTTTTTTCAGTGCCTGATGCAAACAGTGTCTCACTTCCTCCATTTTTTGTGTATCGTTAAACACTTTGCATTTCCCGAGCTTCAGATTCATCACATCCTTACCCAATGACTGACAACTATTGCGTTTATAATCATGGACATGCACTGTACTTGTAGTGGGGGTAACATTAGATAGCATGAGACTTGTTGACATTCACTTCTTGTGTGACTTTTACAAAGATCTGATGCAACTAAAGAACGGGGACTTAAACACTTGCATAGCTTTTACATATTTTGTCAAGCCGACATATAAAATGGTGTTAGTAATTGTACACAATTATACATAAATCAAGCTCAAACATAACTTTATTTTACTATTATACTTTTGAATTGCTCATTTCTGTCAGTCGGCCTCTATCAAGTTTATGTTTTGTGGCAAAGCTCTGAACCTGGTCTGCAAAGTGATTATCGTGACACTTTGGCCATTACTCTGTAACCTGATAGGTCTGTGTAGGAGAGGTTGTGCCCTGGTCAAACACAGCTTGCATTACGACTTACACTTTCCCTTTTCACAGGACGTTACATTGGCTTCTATTGGTTAGTATTAGGGTAGTAGAGTTTTGTCCACTGCCATATCACTGACCCATATCTCAAGTAAACACAATGACTGTATCAGGGGAAATGTAAGTCATAAGGCAGGTCTCCATTTTGATGATTGTATTTCCATAAGGGGTGGTTGAGACTCTGTCCAATGCATATTATCCAACCTGTGACAAAAGAGAGAGGTGGGAAGGAGTCATATTCGGTTTTCATTGAACCATTGAATTATCATTTACAGTCACTATTTTGCTACATTGGTTCAGAACTAGCACATGCATTGTTTTCCTGCCACTCGTCACAGAGGCTCATATGACACACGCGCCTGTGATTATGCATACGTGGTGAATAATTAATTTGACTTTGACCCGTTGCAGAGTGCTGACACTGGTCTGTGCAGGCATTATGCTTTTACATTGTGACAACCTAACTTTATGGACACTGGGGGCACAAGTGAATTATGTTCATGCCCTCTTCTAAAGTTAAGTAGGGTTGAGGCAGCTGTGGATTTATCACACACTTTTGCTGACATTTTCAGTTTGTAAAATGCTGACTTCTTTACCAGCAGCATAGTTTTTGATGCATAATTTGTTTAGTTATGTTTTTTTTTGCATTAATAATTGTATGTTCAGACAACACAGACATTTCAATTATAATTATTTTATTAATAATGGTTATGGGACCCAGTTTTATTATAAATAACTTGTGCATGGCTTGCTTTGATTTGCATTTTCTTTCTTTACTGCTCCGCTCATCTGTTTATGATAGCAGAGTTCTAGTGGCTTTTAACAAACTAGCCCCTCAACATGAGTGAACTGAAGTAGTGATCATCATTAACATCCAGACTAATTGCTGTCACAAACCACCCACTCTTTTCCACAATTTGTTGGTTGAGAATGTGCTATGGACTGAATCTCCCCCCTTTTGTCTTGCGAGCATCCAGTACGTTTGTCTTCCTCCCCACTTCAGACTAGTAATCCCTCCATTATGTGTTGTTGTACCAGTAGCAGTAGCTTCCATTCTGCCACTTTCTTTGTGCCATCCATCTTTTTCATTTCGCAACTGTTCTGTTGCGGTGAAGCGCTCTCCCTCTCAACCGCAATGCTAAAATCAAGGCTTGAGTTGTGGAAGGTAACTGTTAGACCTCCTGCAAGCTGTGGAAAGGTAAATCACATCCCTCCTGTTTTCATGTTGGATGTCAGTGGGGGTACATGTTGATCATAGCCACTTGTTTTGGGGGCTTTCGGGGGGTGAGCATCATTTCTTTTGCATAGTGCTTTGTGTAATTCATTGCCTGGATCATGCTGGATGCCAAGGCTGCTGCTGTGATACTAATGACATTGAGATTCTTTAGTCCCTTTCTGCTATACTTAGAATCTCGGGGACATTAAATTGGACTGCTAATTGGTTGAGAACTAAGAGGATGAGGTTGGGTGGAAGAAATGGTTAATTCCAGCAAATGCATGACGTTAGCCTAAAACATTATCGGGATTGGGCTAATGGCAAACATTAGCTGGAAGTAGCTTTGGGCATTTTCATTAAACTAACGTGTATTTATGAAACAGCACTGATGAGTTGTCTCTGTATTACTCCTTTGTTCAAAACTAATTTCCTCATAGATGGTGGGGCAGCCAACTTTGGGCTCAACTTCCTCACCTTCATCATCCTCTTCAACAACCTGATCCCCATTAGCCTTCTGGTCACTCTGGAGGTCATCAAGTTCATCCAAGCCTTTTTCATCAATTGGGTAAGTACCTGGTACAAAGGGTCACTCAATAAGTTATACTTCTGATAGGAAATCTTCCTGTTAATGTATCCTTAGCAACTAGGTTAGCCTCAAACCTTGGTCTGTTTTTTTTTCTCCCTGAAGTTATTCTGAGCCATTTTATTCATAAAATTTTAAACAATCTTCACTAGGATGTTTTTCAGCAGCCTCTCTTCAGGGCAAATGCACTTATTAGATGGAAAAAGGCAGAATAAAGCACTGCATCATATTTTGCCATTCTATTTTGGCATACTGTTAATTTATTTGTGTTTCCAGGACACTGATATGCTCTATGAGCCCTCCAACACGCCTGCTATGGCTCGTACGTCAAACCTAAATGAAGAATTAGGCCAGGTAATCACAGAGAAATTCATTTCATATTAGACTTTTCTTTCAGTGTTCATTATATTTTCTAGAATAAAATGTCTACCTCATGGTTAATGCTCACAGTGATGCTACTTAATTCTTTATAGGTGAAATACATCTTCTCTGACAAGACGGGGACTTTGACATGCAATGTGATGCAGTTTAAGAAGTGCACAATTGCTGGTGTAGCCTATGGGTATGTTTTTAGTTCCCTCCTTGCCCTGTTCATCCTTTCCTGTTTGCTTTCTCTGTCACCTTCATTAAAAGGCAAGTGGGCCTCATAGTACATCTGGTGTTTCTCCTTTCTTGCCTTCTCATTAGGAGCAGCACCTCTCAAAGTAAACTACAAGTAAAGGACAAGCAAAGGCACTTTACTCTGTCCTGTGCTGGCCTTTGTCCATTATTTTTCAAGGTCCAGTCCCTCACAGTGTCTTGGAACAAGTTTTAGGTTATAAACTCCAACTATGACAGCCTTAGCCCCAATGTGTCCAAATCAGAGGTTAGTGTAGTATGTTTAGTGTAAGGTTTGTAACCTACATGAAAACTGTTTCTCACTGCTTGATGACATGTAACATAAAGTACAAAAATATAATCTGGATCTCTATATGATAACTGTATTTGCTATCTCAAATGAAGACTGTGTCTTATTAGCATAAAGCCAGGTACTGTACATACTGATAATGTGATGACCCCAAACATCATTTTCATTGTCCACTATTTTTGCAACTTTTGTTTAAGACATTGTGATGTCAGTTTCTCTGCCTTCTCTAGTGTTTATTTGGGTCAAAGCAGTGGCATAGATGGCTTGCTCTCAGTCGCACTAGTCCCATCCCAAATAGAGATGCTTGCCTTTGATTTTCTTTTAGAAACAAGAGCTCTCGCTTATGCAACTGATAAATATGGATGAGAGTTTCAAAGCAGGAGAAAAAGACAGGTTCTAATGAGGCGATGCTGTTTTGAAGCTGTGCATGAAGTGGTTGTTTTACATTAGATGTTTGTCTCTCAATTAGATCAACTAGATATTTTCTGTGTTGTGAAAGGCAATACTAACATAATAAGTATTAGTAAACCTTAAACTTAAACCCAGTTGAAAAAACAGACATGTTTCATGTCATGAATTGTAATTTGGTCCACACAGACATGCCCCTGATACTTGTGCCTGCATGTGTTCCTTACCACTGTAATTAATAATGTCTTCTCCAGGGGTGTAGACTTTAATTAATTCCACTGGTTTGGCAAAATCTTAAGAAGATTGGCTTTTAGTTAGAAACTTGAACTTTGAATCCTCTTGGGTGTTAGTAGATTGCAGAGAGGGAAATCATATTGTGCAATATAACTCTAGTGGCAAACCCATTACAATTTGTAATTCTTGTACATTTTTTTCTCTAATTTGTAATTTGTTTGTTGTGAACTCAGATAGAATGAAAAAACTGAGCCTGAATCAATTAAGCCCTATGATGTTCATTGGAGCACACGCTCCTTACTTAGAGTTAACAAAAGCCTGCATTGCAGCCAGTCCCACCAAGCAGACATGTGAAATGATGTCTTATTTTGGAACTGAGTGCATTTAGAGCATTGCTGCTTTTCCCTCATTATTGCCCTTACACAAAGATACCATCACACACACACTCAATTGCAGGACATTATACTGTAATGTATGCATGTACTGTAATGTATATGTGACAACAATACACAAATCATTGAATATGTTTGAACACTTCTATATATAAGTTTGAAGGTTTTATGGTAGGATAAACATTAATCAAGGGATTTCTGCAGTTATAATTTTTGGCCTCTGTGAAAATAAATTTTTAGTCATGTTCAAAATCTTTTATTACAATATTTACAGCTTACGTAACAGGTAAAATCGTGAAGATACTCCTACAAAAATACATTCCTGCTGTCAACCCAACTTTTCCTAACACTACACCCCCCCATATCTCACCCTTCATGCTCTAAGTCATGAAAAAGTCCTTGGGTGTAGTTCCAGCACATACACAGCCAGTAGATCACATGATTTTTGTTCTCCTACAGTCACGTCCCAGAGGCTGAGGATGGTAGTTTTGCAGAGGATGACTGGTAAGACGACTGGCTGCAAAATAGTGAACTTTGACTTTTTTGCTCTCCGCTTTTGTGATGTGTTTAGTGATGCCTTGCATTGTGGAAACAGTGACCATGAATATAATATTTCAATGTGCATTTGTCTTTCTCTGTGCGGTCTTGGGACGTGTTGAATGTGACTGACTCCTGACTCTTTTCATAATGTAATGTATGGGAACATGTTAATAACAATAACATGACGTTATTTGATCTTTGTCTGATCACAGACATTGTTATACAGACTGAGTGTAACTGCTCACTGCACACCTACTACTGTTTTTCTCTCTTTCACACAAACACACACGCACACAAACACAGTCCTACAGTCCAACAGTTTTAAGATCTGCAGTAACAGCATGGGTGTGTCTTATTCATTTTGCACGGGGCTTTGGGGTCTGTTTGTCAATCCTGTCGATGCCCAATTGTTAAATCTCTTTGGGTTAAAACATTTCCAGTTAGAATAGGAAGCATGTCTCCCTTGCTGCTAATTTAATTTTCTAAAATGGTTCTGTTTCAGATGTAAAAGGGGCTGTTTGCAAGAAAACACAATCATTAGTGAGGGTCATTATTGAAAGTGTGGTCCCATTGCTCTTCTCATAAGCTAATATAGGATATAACATATGAGCATAAGTACAAATAAAAGAAGATCTTTTCTTAGGTCTGGGTCAAACATTATAAAAGCATAGTGCCATTTTGAATGTGGGCACTTAAAATGCTTTTCTACTCCCTCCAACTGTAAACAGCACAATAGCCTGGTGTGTCATAAGTGTAACCTGGAACCAGTCCTCGATATTGGCTGTGAACAGCCAGCACCCTTGTTCCCATAGTGACAGAACCTCCATGTGCAGGCAGATAATCAATAACTGACTCTTCCCCTTATCACCCCTTATGGCTTAAAATTTCATCAAGATAATGAGCTTGGTGAGATACAGTATTGCTCCAGATGAGATGGGCTTTGGGCCTCCTTATAATGTACCAATTTAAGGTGTCAGTGATACATTTTCTGTAATGTAGACATTAATTTTCTGTTCTCCTTGACATTTATTGCATTTGTTTGTTATACATTAGACATCTCCCTTGCATCCGCAAAGGTATAACACGCTTGTGCTTGATGTTTGAAGACTAATGCTTCCCTTTGCCTCCTACATCTGTTCTATGCACTGGATGAGAGCCTACCGCTTGATGGTTGATCCTCATAGAATGTTTTTTTCTGTGTTTCTGCGATGATAAATAGATATGGTATTAATGGAAGTGTATTTCTGTAAAGTCCATGTGCAAATGATAAATTAAGTTAATTGTAATTGTGGTCAGCCTAATGAAGCAATATTTAACACATTCCAAATCCTGAATTAATACTATTGTTAAACAGCAGGAGCAAAACCATTTATTGTAATCAAAATAGTAAGTAAAGTAAATATATTAATGAATCATCAATAAGTAGGTGTGTGTTGAGTGTAAATTTATAGACCAATTTCATCACAAAAGTGAAGTTTAGCCTGTAATCTATCATCATAAATGGTATCAGCAGGATGTGGCTTTACAGCTGTAAGAGACATTTTTTTTATCTGGTTTGAACGATAAAACAGACGGATCCTTCTGGAAAATTTCAATTAGTTCATTTAATTTTATTGCTGTTCATGAAGCACATAATTATGTCCCATTTCTTTATTTCCAGCCTGGTTTCCTGTCAAAACACATTGTTGTCATTAGTGTTACATTACTATCAAGTCCACTGCAAGGTCTTGTTTTGACTTTTTCCATCTCCTCTTTCCAGGCACAGCACTCACTCTTCAGAGGAGGCTGGATTTAATGACCCAAGCTTACTGGAAAACCTCCAAAGTAATCACGTAAGTCATGTCAGGCTTCCCCGTCACCGGCAGCAGTCACGGCTGTTATCTAAGGCCAAAGTGAAAGAATAGTGCATGGTTTCGCAATGTTAATCTTAATGTTTTAAGTACTGATTTCTGGATGTAATCACTTTTATGTTGCAACTCTAGAATACTAAGAGGGTGGTTCATGTAATTTGTACAAAACAGAGTACTGCATATAAAAAGGGGCTGGAGGGGCATTAGTAAAGGCCACCTGCAGTAATGAAATGGGTAAAAACTGATTGATTGGCTGGTTGAGTCACTGAGCGGCAGAGCTGCGTGGGGGAGGAAGAATGTCACATCTAATTATAAACAGTAGTGCACCCAGGGGAAGTAGTAAGCCCACTGGGATGTTTGGGATGTTATGACAGCCCAATTCTTCCACATGTTGCATTGGCGTTGGATCTGCTGTACTTTTTTATTGATAGCCTTGTGCATAAAGCTAATTATGATGCACAAACAAAGGCTGTGGACATGTTTATTGTCTCTAATCTTGTGATAGATTTTTTTGTTTTTTAGTGACTCATGTTTTTGGTCCTTAATATTGAATCACTGCAAGATAACTGCATTTACCAAAAGTCTGCCTTATGTGAATCTGTTCACAAGGCTATAAACAGAGCAGTAACAGATTCCTCCCACAGAAAATCTCAAGTGATACAGTATGTTTAACACCTTATGCTCTCAGTTCATGCACTTCTTCCTTATAGCCTTTGGGTTACGTCTTCCTTGAATATTAAGAGTCCTTATCATTAACAGTTTTGTTGTGCTGCAGGCCCACTGTAGGAGTAGTGTTGACGCAGTGTAGTGTGGGGTGGCAGACTACAGAAGAGAGAAATTAACAGTACTGACAAAAATAATCATCCCCTGTGGTGCTCTTTGTCTGTGGACACGTTGTCCACCTACAGAGATGCAGACGTTTTTCGTGGGTGTTTGTTTGCCTGAGTTCTCTCTGCTTGACCCTTCAACTATCTCTATCTGGACATGTCTGCAGTGATGAGTGTCTGTCACTGTTGCCGTGACACACATTACCCAGGAGTCTGTGGGGGTGAGAGCTGGCAGAACGGCATTAGCTGTCAGATCTAATTGTGCTATCAGAGCAAACCTCTCAACATGTCCTGCCCTCTGTGCCTTGGTTATCACTGCCCTGAATGTTTATTTTATTATACCACAGCCCCAAACCCATCAATGACAATTCACTCAAAGAGCCAAAACATTGTACCACTTTACAATATGTCTGCACTTATGTACTTTTTAATGTGATTTATTTTGAATTTGTCATTATAAGGTGGTAAGCTCTGACAATTCCTTTCAAAAATACCAAAGTGTACCAGAGTCGACAAAAAGCACCTAGGCTTTACACAAGAACACTCTCTATTCACTGTAACTGTATACTAGACATAGACACACACACATATGTACGATATTTGCTGACATGTCCTTCAGAGGATACCTGTCAACCCACAGCAGATTAGCGTGCTGCTAGGAGGCAGAGAGGACTCTCACAGCCACCTGGACTGTAATAGACTCTGTGTACTTTCATTTACAAGATATGCCCTTTGATATGCCCTCCCTGATCCATTCATTTTCTCTTTTTTCCTGCTTCGGAGTTGCCATGGCAGATAGTACAATTTTAATGGCACTGTATATATGTAGACAGGTTTGCTGTTTGCTAAAAGGAGAACATTGCAGAGCGAGTTCTATTAAAAGCCAGGTGTACATATTATTCTTTAGCTTGATAACTTAGAGTACCAAAAAACAAACAAACAACAAAAACAAAAAAAACACGCAACATCAATACATGTTAAATGATCATCACCATCCTAAATATTGTACTAAACAACATGAATGATTATACCAGTTCAAGATGGAGCTTTGTAATATGGACCTAGTTTTTAGTTGGAGACTGATGTCAGACTGTCTCAGCTGTGGTCACTAAGTGAGCTGGTGGTCCTCCAGGCTCAAACAGGAGCCTCAGCAGATGCCTGTCCGAGTGGGCTGGGGTTTGTTAGTCATACGCTTCCCCTCATTAACGTAAATGCCCTTAGTATATACTTAGGCATTTTCATTAACTGAATCATACTGTGTGTATATGAATGAATACATATCTGTTGGCAGCTGATCCTTTTGGTGACTTCTTACTGGCCTCAGTAGTGAATATTAAAGATGTCTCTCTTTGTCAATCTGGTCTTAAAACATGTGACTGGTGGAAAATGGTTAAATTATATATATTAATTTACCCTTTAAACCCACAGGATTTCATGCAGCATTGTTGAAGTCTCCTTGGCATCTCGCCCTGTCTTCTTACTCTCTAGTCCTCCTAGTCATTTTGTTTCTGTTTTGTTGTGACATGTTTTATCAAAGAGCATTAAAAGTCACTGTGCCCTCTCTACTTCCTGTAGCCTACAGCGGCTGTCATCCTGGAGTTCATGACTATGATGGCCATCTGTCACACTGCCGTCCCAGAGCGCACGGATGATAAAATCACCTACCAGGCAGCATCTCCAGGTACATAATACCAGCCTTGATGCTGAACCTAGAAACTGACCTACCACTCATTCACTCCCATGTTTTTGGTCGCCAAAATATAATAAAATATTCACTTAATAGTTATTAGTCTTCATGGACACCTGCAAAGTCTTTAAATTTGTTTATATGTGCTATTCGGTAGCATCTTTCAGTAGCATCATCTATATGCATTTTATGAACCCTCTATCTATAATATTTATCCATTTTATATACAGATTTATTACATTTTGCTATATTTTTTAGTTTTATTATATAGCTGCAATTAAAATGATCTATTTATACATTTTTTTACACAATGCATGGTACATATTCAGTTATATTCAAGAGGGTAGGAAAGAGGGTGGTAAATATATATGTATTTCTTTTGCTTTATATCTAAAAGCTGAAAACAATCACGCTATATGCAGCTCTGGGGTTTGCTGCAGATTGAGGATTGGCTGTAAATAAAAAGCTAGTTACTGAACTGTAAAAAAACAGACATAGAGCATTTCTTGCCCCGCAGCAACCCCCCACTGCAACATAAGCTACCTGGTCCACAGCGTTCATTTTCTGCCCTCATTGTCAAAATACTGTATGTCCAGATGAACTAGTTCTCTGTGCTAAATATAGGGGTGAGTTTGTTTTGTTGCTCTGGTGTAGTGTTGCAACATTGTCTGCTTAAGGTCTTTTGTACATGAATGTGAATAATGTTTTTTTGGTTTTTTTTCTTCCCAGATGAAGGGGCGCTGGTGAGGGCTGCACGTAACCTGGGATTTGTGTTTTCTGGTAGAACTCCAGACAGTGTTATAGTAGAAATTGTAAGTTGGCGTGCTAATTTTCATAGTACAGAAAATAGTAAATTCTGAAAAAAATAATGTGCTAAGAATGGCAATATTGCATTTTTTATATTGAAACAAACATGCATAGAAAGCATTGAGTGGTCTATGAAAATATTTATCCGCAAAATGTGAGATCCTTCTATTACATCCTCAACTGAAGCTCAGCGTCTCTTTTCTGTCCTTAGGTCAACCTTCCTGTTATTCTCTTAATTGGCTAACTCAATGATTGCACTCAAAGAAGCAGAGGCACAAAGGCCAAAGCCATTTATTTTTTTTCCCATTTGAGAACACCCTGTCTTCAAGCTGTTTGCCCATTTTCTCACCGTTATTAGGCCATAGGAAGCTCTGAGCATCTCTAATCTCTGTCTTGTACCCAGCAGTCTCTAAAATTAAGGAAGTTAATTGAATTTTAGCTCGTTATTCTCCTGCCATCAGCTTAGTACAGAGAACTGATAAACAGATTCGAAGTTCAATTAGGCCTGATTGGAGTAAGGTTGCAGGGTTGGCTTGTGCTATTAAGATATGCTGTCACTGACACAGTACGTTGACTTGAGTGTCTCCTTTTGTTTTAGCTTGGAACAGAAGAGAAGTATGAGCTGCTTCATGTTCTGGAGTTTACAAGGTTAGCTGGATGTACTCATATTTTTCATTATATTGTTAATCTTTACTGTTTAAATAAGGTGCTGCATATTTTAGATTTTGTTATATGCAATCTCAAACAGCATGTGGCAATTTACTGTAGCAGCTGCGACACCTCAATTGCCGTTTATCCCCCTTGATTCACATCTTACTCCACTTTGACTCCCTGTCGTTTCACAGTGCCAGAAAGAGAATGTCAGTCATCATGCGCACCCCATCTGGGAAGATTCGCCTCTACTGCAAAGGAGCTGTGAGTGTCTGTCTCTCTCCATGGCAACACATGACAGGCCATCACCATCAGTGCCTCACACTCTCTCTGCCCCCCGTTGCATCCCTTTTTTGTCAGAGGATCTATTCTGTGTAGCAATGGTCTTATACAGTTTTTTAGCCAAAGAAATCTGCTAGTTGATAAATGATACATATCTATAAAGAAACAAAAGCAACGGGTATTTTACCAATAAATGTTACCACTCAATATAACAATATTGACTTTTGCATTAGTCCTCCAGATTCTCCTCAGATTCCCCTTTTCCAGTGGTCACCTAAGGTCATTTCCTGTTCTTTCCAGGTGTGTGTAACCACTCACTGTTTTCCTCTCTCCAGGACACAGTGATTTACGACCGTCTGGCAGACAGTTCTCGGTATAAAGAGATCACGCTGAAGCACCTGGAACAGTTTGCCACAGAGGGTGAGTGAGCAGATGAGGCCCCCTGTCTTCCAAAAGTAAAATACCTCTTTGGACTATGCCATATTCCTGCTATGATATTTCCCATAGTAATCATTCTTTGTGTCTAAGCTGCAACATAAACCATCACTCTATTTTTGTCTGACACGGTCTTTGTCTTGTGTTTACTTAATCTTTCTGGCTGTAGGGAGTAGATAAATTTAGCCAGTGTCAGTGGACCTGAAAGAAACTGCATCAGACTCTTTTCTTTGTGTCCATACTGCCCCCTTGTGGAGTACCAGCAAAATGATGTCATCGGGAATAGTTGATGAAGGCTAAATATAGTACACACATATAAAAAAAAAAACTCTTTATATTTTCTACCCAAGAAATGAAGAACAGTAACTTTTACTCTCAACAAGCTATTGATTAATGGATCACTTTTGACTTTCCCTTTGATTTGACAGGTTAAATGAGGTCAGCAGGTTTTACAATAGAAAATGATTAGATATCATCATTCTTATCTGACTTTTTGTTATCTTTTCCCCCAGGGCTGCGCACTCTCTGTTTTGCGGTGGCAGACATCAGTGAGTCGTCCTATAAGCATTGGCAGGAACTCCACCACAGAGCCTGCACATCACTTCAGAACAGAGCGTTAAAGATGGAGGAGAGCTATGAGCTCATTGAGAAGGTTTGTCAAGTTTAAACTGATCAAATATACCAACGATATTAAAATGTATGCATAGAGGCAGTAGATTTGTTTTAATTTCTTTTTATACATGGGCTATCCTTGTAATTTCAGTAAGTGTGAAACTGGCCAAATGTACTCACTGTATTTACAAAACTAAACTTGAAAAGCTCTGTAAAGGGAAAGAGGGTCTAAGATGTAGAGGTACTTTACACACCTGGAAAACTAAAAACCTGTGAAAAATGCCATGTTTATATTATGATCAGAACTGAAGATTTAAGCAGCAGGTAGATTGAGTTTTGTGTGAGGTAGGGCTCTGTGGAAGCAGCAGTCAAACACAGGAAGCCACAGTCGTAAATCAACCACTTGGCATGTTCTTCATGGTAACTCTTGGCTGCCCAAAACAAATGGAGGCAATCAATCATGAAATGCACTTAAAATCTTTCTGAGGAGAAAGTTCAGTTTTCATTGCTTAATAAGCAAAGCTGCTGCCAACGTTTGAGGTTCACAGGTTTTTGGGGCCACCCACAAGTAAAAGTGACCAGGATTTGGCCACAGGGTGGTGCACTGGAGCTATAGTTAAATTTCCCTGGAAAATGTTTTAATAGCAGTCGGAAGCCTTCATTGAAGCATCATCAACTAATCAAACTAATTTGTCCCTAAACTGAAAGTGTCAATGGTATTGTTTTAACATTTTAAATTGACGTATTTGATAGAGAAGTAATTTAATATCCACATGTTCATTCTACATTTTCTCAGCACACAACTAATAACATTCAATTTACATTTGTCAAACCGTTATCTTTATGGCATATCCCAGAATACACACACACACACACACACACACACACACACACACAAAAACAAAACAGTTAAACACTGAGAATGCAATTAATCAAAATATATGTAGACTTTTTAGCTAATGCCCTGTGTGCAATGCTCATTGTTACTCTGGCACTGAGATGCTAGAAAACTCCCAAATGAATCTTTAGTATCACTACCACTACATAAATTACAGGTATTTAGCTTGTCGCTGAACCCACCCTGTCTAAAAAACGGCTAAAAACCTGATCCAAGCAGTTTTTAACCACAAAAACATTCTTAAAACTAACCTTTGTACAATTTTACATCAAAATAACAAATTAGGCCTTAGCAGAAATAGCCTTATTTTTCCTCATTTATGCTTTTATTTGCTTTACAGAAGGAGTAGAGCTCAGGTCACAATTTAAAAGCTTCCCTTGCTTTTCCTCTTTCCTCTGTTGCTGGCTCTCGTCTCCCTTTTACCCCTGGGCCTTGTCAAGTCCTGAGTTCTATGATGTGCCTGCAACTAGTCCTAAAGAACTGCTTTGTTTCCTGGGAAAACCTCAGGAGTATGTTGTGGGTGGGAGAAATGCATGTAAACAAATGTGCAGTTACTCTTCCCAAACCACTTAAGCCTGCGGTGATTTTTTTTTTTTTTTTTGGATGATAAACAAGAGCAGCTGATTAGGGTCAAAAACATGAGGCGAGTGAGTGACACAATGGCTCACATGTTTCTGTGACACATGATGTCTTAAAGGCCTTCTTCTGTCTTGATCAACACTTATTGAATTTAACTGACTCTGTCCTGTCTTATGTTATGTTTCATTTCTGCTGTAGAACTTGCAGCTCCTGGGAGCCACAGCCATCGAGGACAAGCTTCAGGATAAAGTTCCTGAAACTATAGAGACATTGATGAAAGCTGACATCAAGATCTGGATCCTGACTGGGGACAAACAGGAAACAGCCATCAATATTGGTGAGAATTGTGCAAGATGCTCAAGTTGAAATGCAGTGCTTTTACACAAATCCCTTCCCTGTTGTACACAACATTTAAATAACGTTTAAGCAAAATAGCTGCCTAATAGCAGCCCATTTGAATCCGTTGGGCTTTTTTGGTGACTGTACGTAAGATCTTTAGCAAAATGAATATAACTTTACTTGTTCTCTTGGTCCTGAACCCTAAAGTCATTAGAAAACTTGATATGCTTTGCAATTTGGTGAGTGACAGCCACAAACAGGTACTCTAGTCAGTCGCAGAGTCATTCTTCATCCCACAAGACAAACTACTGACAGCAGAACGTTTCCCTGTCACACATATCTTGCAAAAGCATCTGTTGCAAAATACTAAATGATGTATGAGCTCACTTCACAGACATGAAATAAATAACATGCATATGTACACAGGGGTTTAACTCTCACGTATGTGGCACCCCTTGAGATTATACTCTTTCAGATGTTATCAATAAGGCATTACTAATGTTGGTAAACTGGCCCAGGATTTGCTCTTTTCTTTAAAAGCATCGACACAATTTGTAGCAACTACTACAAATAGATTAACCTTCAATACCCCTGACATATTAACACAAAGTTTAGAAAAATATATATTAAAAGTGCCTTCTTTTGTGGCTACCTACCTCTGTGGCCTGACTGAATTGGCCCTTTGTGCCCAGCGTGCCAAAAAGTGAGGGTGCTCTGCAGAAACACATGCTCCCTTGCACTATTTTTACAGGTCCGCCTTTACTGCGTTGGTCTGTAAAGTCTCCTCTCAGTATTGATGTTGTTTTTTTGCCATTTTACTCATAGAAAAATGATCCCTATAACCAGACTGCCACAGTGGACCAGTGAATTTACTGTGTCAGATTAAGTTTTTCCTATCTTTTGGTCCTGAAAGCCACTTTTGGCACAGCCAGTGTTGACATATTTTAAAATTTATCACAGTGACATAAAACAGCTCAGTTGATGTGACCGACATACCCAAAGCTGAACACTATAGACTATACCATCATTTAAAATGTCCTCTATTTTGAACCATTATTGCATAATGTAAAGTCAATATTCTGACACCAACTGTCTGAGGCAGGAGAAGTGTTTGCTCTGGGACACTCTCCCAAAGAAGTGAGTTGTTGATTGAGGAGGTGTACACATGTAATACTTAAGCCAGGTTGGAGCCAGAATTCCATGAAAGGAAATTTTCTGGTGTCAAGCTTTTGGGGAAGTTGTACTCAATAGTAGTTGTGGGTCAAATTGCTGTGCCTTGTTTGGCCAAAATGTGCAGCTTAAATAGCACCGTAGATAACTGTGACATTAGTGTCGCTGTTTGGCATTCCTCAAATCCTGAGGGACCAGTGTTTATTTCCGTTTGAGATGGAAAAAAGCAGGAATGTAAATTTGCTTGCTGAAATATAAAAGGCAGTATGGCAACAGTCAAATGAAACACATTAGACGGAAGGGCTGTGGCAAGAATTGACAAGGGGGAAGGGGCAGAGACAGTGTTGAGATGGCCAGACATTTTCCATACATTGGCAAATTTTTGGACTTTTGCACCTTTGCTCTTAAGAAAACAGTCTGCCAGACAGCAGACCCAGCCCTGTTTGGTCCAGCCCTGGAGGTGAAACCCTCTCATTTCCTTCTTGCATGACCCCCTGTGTGTACTGTGTGTGCTCAGTTTTGTTGACTCTGACCCTACGTTGTGTGCATTTTGTGCATAACCCTATCTCACTTAGAAAAAATGCCACCCATGTATTCACAACACATTTTCTCTGTGGTTATCCTCTTAAAGAATCTAAAATCTTATTCCAGACAGAGCAAAGTGTTGAAGCCCACAAATATTCATGTGGTTATGCCACAGATGGCAGCCCTTCCTATAACTGTGGGATTTAACTGAAAGCCTCAGTTTAGTTTGTGAACATTTCTGTTTTCCCTAATGGGAGACTATCTACCACCTTGTTGGTGACCCTCAGCCTCTGTCCCAGCCAAGAGCGCTCCCCTGAGAGCAGTGTTGGCTAACTCAGAGTTGTAACTGCCTATTAAAACAGGAAACTGACAAACCCTTGTAAACCAAACTCATTACTCATGTCCCAGAGACAGTGACTTCAAGCTATAACATTTTAATTGATTATTTTTGGTTCACATTCATATATTTTAAACGGTTGATCCAAACTACCTTAGTTCAAAATGATTCAGAGGTGATGGACATGTTAATACTAACAACAGTAGGGTATGCTTTTAGAAAATGGAATTAACAATATAAGGCTAAATCTGTGTAGAGTAAAGAATAGAGTTTAGAATGATAATCCAGATATGGTATAACCCAATAGAATAATAGTGATTCCTCAAAAGTCAGAGAGTGTTGCAATGAAAAATAATGTGGAAATATCAGCACTCAGTCGACAAAGAGCTTTAAGCACCTGCAACTCAAATCATTTTAAAGCTGTTTTTTTTTTTCTTTTTTGTTTGTTTATTTTCTGTCAAAACACTGACTCTTATCTATGTGTGTTTATGTGCAGGGCATTCCTGCAAGCTCCTGACCAAGAACATGGGAATGCTTGTGATCAATGAAGGAACTCTAGATGTAAGTATTTTTAAACTGAGATGTTACGATGGTGTATGTTGTAGCAATAATGATATTTCCAAAGACTAAATAGGGGTGTGAACTAAACATGAAATTGTGATTATACCAAATAATATGGTTGGATCTTCTAAAAGAAGAATATGTTAAAATCACATGCTGGTGTACTCTTCTTGTTGGATTCTTTAACCACACTCTCCCTTCATCTTCCTGCCAAACGTCTTAAAATAACTTGGAACTAAAGGATGGGGCCACAGGAAGTGTTGAAGCCACACAGCCACTACACATCCCCAGTCTCCACTAAAGTATTTAAGACACCCAACAGAGAAGTCTGTTGACCCCCCAGCAGGACAGTCTTGTCTGTTGTTTCTACATCTGAAAAGGGCATGTCCCAGTTCTAGGAGAAGTAAAGGCTTAGCTATGAGTCCACAGATGGCGATGAAACTTAGCCCAGTTGAGTTTGTAACACATGGAGCAGAAGATGTCTAGGGGAGGCTTAGCGGCAGGGTGGTGTTTGAGGGTGATGACGGACAGCCTTCACTCTGTCAGCCACTCATTTAGTGTGATAAATGGAGTTGAGGTAAGAGTCTGGGGTCGGTGCATGTATAAGGCCTGCTCTTTGAAATGTCAGCTTCCATTCTCGTGTGGTTGAGCAGATGCTTACATAAGGCAGTTTGTTAAAACACAAACGAAGAAAACTCTGCACCAAAACTCTGCAGTGTGAGCAGGGAGCCATGGCTGGTAATTTTGAATGCACTCATGCTGCAAAAGAGAGTAATTGGAGCATGTCTTTTTACTGTAGTTTGGAAATACTTATCAAACAGGGGATAAACTTTTATTCTGCTCTAAACTTCTAAAGCATCACTGGTGCTGGATCATATTTGAAGATATATTTCCCACATAAAAACTTAGTCATGGAAGAATTTTTAATGAAAATACAGTAAGTCAACCATTCAAAGCAAACAATGCTCATTGATTGTGTATTAGATCAAGAGTCATTTTATGAACAACGACAATATTGTAAAGAGTGGTCATTCAGTTGTGTTAAAATAAATAACAGATGAGGAATTCTTTTGAAGTGGCACATAGCTCAATGCAGAAATCCAGACTTATTTGTGTATGTCCCTTTTAACTTAAGTAAAATCGACCCTTTTTGCTGCTCCAAATGTAAGACAGATGATGACGTTTCATCCATACAAATGTCCAGATTCCATATCATGAGTGTCACATCCTGTTGGCTGTATCACTCAAGGACTATATCAACAATGGAGCTCAGTCTTTATGGGAAGCTCTTGTAGATTGTGAATGGACACCACATTCCAAAACCAAACACTAGCCAGTCACATAGGCTAAACTGGTCATTATAGCCATAACAAAAAGGCTTTAGGAACAGACACGTAGCATTAGTGCTACAACTCACTTGTGGAAATTAGGGGGAAACGGCTGGTGCACTTGAAGAAGTGGTAAACTTTACTTATAATGCTATGTGATGAATTTATGGTCCAAACTAAGTGATTCCTTTTCCATACATGTGGTTTATCAACTTCCACTAATGCAAACACTAAAGTAATTTTTACACGCAGAAAGATGTTTAAGGCTGTTTAGTTAAATCGCAACTCTACCCTTTTACAGTCTGCTGTTGCCCTCCATCTTGCACTGTTACACAGACCCATCGGGGATGTCTAAATCCTCACAGCTGCTCTCAGCTTGTATCCTCTTGCTCTGTTTCTCTCCTCTGTTAATCCATCATTTCTTTCTGTGCATGTCTCTCCATCTCCTCCTCTCGCTTTGTGAAACGTAAAGACCCTTTCTCCAAATATTTCCTTAAAGCTGGGGTTTCAGAGTTTTGTTATGCCAAGCGAACATTGTAGAGTCCCCCTGGTACGATCTTCCTGCGCTGACATCTCTGACCTTCACCAGCCCTGGCCCCTCCCACACTCACTTGCGTTAATGGCCACTATTTTATCATGATTACAGCTGTTTGAGCATCTGCTTAGCACATTGAGTTTGATGCCCTGCATTGGCCATATAATATTATATCAGCACTGTCAGCCTATAAATCACTCTGTGGCTGTAGTTTATTGAGGGTAAAAATACCCAAATTACATTTTTGTATCTTTGCAATTTAAAGAATTCCTTTATATACAGTAATATACATGCACGTAATGACTTTTTGATTGTTAAAACTCCAGGCTCATAAAGAAAATATACAATATTCACCTGCATAGTTACAATGACTGTGGAGACATTGCTGTATGTCTTAATGACTTCAACATCTGGAAAAATGATTGAATGATGTATGTAATGATGATATCATAGCTGTATCCATCGAGTGCACATACCCCATACGAGGACAGTTAATCCTGATGTCATTCTAATATTTATGGCTTTTCTCTATCACTCATCATCCGAGCTGTACACTGTGAAAGCAAACATGAGCCCTTCTCAGACCTCCTCTGGGTTCCATCTTTTTGGCGAAGTACCTAGTGTAATAATCCTCTCAAACATTGCAAAACAAATCATTATTTTCTCTACACTACATATTTAGGCTACAATATTTTTTTTTCATGATATTTTACTAGGCAAGCAAAGCAATGTCGAAATAATTTGTGAGGAGGTCAAAGAAAAACAAAGCATAAGTTAAAAATGTAGCATATCCTCACCATTAAATGATCAGAATATACATCATTGTTTTACTATTTTCTCACACTCCATTACTGAATGTTGAGCTTTCATGATTTAAAAATTCTGTTTGCTCTCAAAACAGTAATAATCTGTTGTAAATGCTTTGTGCTAATAGATTTTAATGTTACATCAATAATATGTATTTTTGCACACTGCAAGATAAGAAAAGTTCTCATAACTCATGAGATTAACTTACATACATCAATAAATTATGATCATCTTACAGAGCACACAACCATGCCATTGTGGGTTTGAAATTCTGGAGCTAATTGAGTGTAATGTTTTTCTTTTAGGCGACAAGAGAGACCCTGAGCCATCACTGTGGAATGCTGGGAGATGCCCTCTATAAGGAGAACGACTTTGCCCTGATTATTGATGGGAAGACGTTAAAGTATGCCCTGACATTTGGAGTGCGACAGTACTTTCTGGACCTTGCCTTGTCTTGTAAAGCTGTCATATGCTGCAGGTAAGATTTACTCTTGAAACTCTTGTGCAGTGGACACAAATGAGTCCTCTTGACAGTGGAGAAACAAACACAAAGGTTTCACAGCTACAGACAGATATGCCGTTTACAATGTAATCTCCGGAGACTGACTGTATTTTACATCACCGGCAAACCTCAGCTCCACAGAAAGCTCCTATGTCAGACACTGCAAGTCCAGTTGTCCCTCAGGATATAAAGTCTTCCAAAACTTTGGAGCCTTGTAAAGGAAGAGCTGTAGATTGTGCTATGAATAACCTTCTAATACTTGGTTCTACATGAAGTCTCTGAAGTCAAGTAATATTTTATATGTTCTAGCAAAGGTCACGGGCCACGCGTTTCTTACAGTGTGTGGCTACTTTTGAACTTTGCCTTTGAATCGGCCTTAAACCACAGATCATAGTGATTTTAATCAAAATATCCTGTTCATAAAGCCTCGATATTTACTTTTAGGGTGGTCCTCATTTTTGGCATGACTGACTGTCTACATGCTTCTATGTACTGTTTTACAAGGTTGAGGAAGAGCTTTTCTTTTGCCAGGTGCTGATCTAAAGACATTTTTAAAAAATGAATGTTATTTTATGCAAACCCCAATTATGCTGCACAGCACTGCTGAAGAAAGAAAACTTATTTCTCTATTCGTCGGTGTGTGTATATTCATATAAGGATTTTTCATATATTCAACCTTTTTATTGGCACTGTGTATGGCTCTTATACTAAACAGGCACTAAGGTTTTTCCTGCTAAAATGCTGATTGCGTTCTGCTATGCTTTCTCTCTTTCAGAGTGTCTCCTCTTCAGAAATCTGAGGTGGTGGAGATGGTGAAGAAACATGTGAAGGTGATCACACTGGCCATTGGTGACGGTGCAAACGACGTGGGAATGATCCAGACAGCTCATGTTGGAGTGGGAATCTCAGGGAATGAGGGTCTGCAGGCAGCAAACTCCTCTGACTACTCGATTGCGCAGGTGAGACAGATTCTAAAGCATACACTAGATTTTACTTATCAGCTGTAGAAGATAGGTGACGCATATTGTTATCCAATTTACTCCCAAATTATCTACAAAAAGAAAAGCATCCAAATTATATATAATGCCTTGAGACCAGTTGATTTGGCTTCTTCATTTTTAACATTGAACATTTCATTAGAAAAACATCCAGGTCATTACCTAATATAAACTTTTGATAATACTCAAATGAGTCATAAAATTGTTTTGCCAAATTATATCTTGGCTGCTTCATTTGTGAGCTCAGTTCCTCCCCGAAAAACATTTAACATCAATGTTCACTTCTATCCCACGAAAAGCCCAATTCCACCAGCTGTCACTCCTGTCATTATGCTCTCAAGTGTAATATGTGTTAGTGATAGCCTGACACATTGTTCCAGATAACAATAGATCATATGACTGCTAGGGCTGTAGCTTATACAGTTGAGGAGTAACACCTGTAAAACAAGCATCCACTGATACCCAACTCTCAACACAACTATACAGAAAGAGATCCAGGCAATAAGCTATTAAAATGCAGACTTGCATGCCCCAGTAAATAGTCTTTATGAAACTTGCCATCGATATGTGATACCCGTAACCAACAAAAGCTTTAGAGTTCCTGCAGTGTAGCCTTCTCTGTGCACAACATGCCGCTCAGTACATCATGTTTCTGCTATAGCCAAAGGGTTAAGAGGTATTGGAAACCAGGGGTTGTCTAAAACACAGTACACTCTCTGTGCCCCAGCGTGCAACTTCTATTCAAGTGACTAGGGTTTGTCTCAAGTGCCCTCTTAAATCCACATGACATACATAAGTGCATGTCATTCAGAAAGGTGGCCCCTCACAGTATAATCTATTTAGGTTGTGTTTAACATCAAATTAAATTATACCACCAGACTTTCTGTGGGTATTTCTGTATATTTGCGTGATGGTACATTAACTGTAATTTGCTGAATGGAAACTGAAATCAATCCTGGGAAGGTTGTGTAACTTGTTTTTCTGTTCCTGTTTCTAATTACATTATTTATACCAGTGCTCCAGCTATCAGTTGGCAGTTTTGGGCAGTTTCTAAGATCAATAGATTCATGTGTTTATCCATTTAGCTTAGTTATCTGCAGAAGGTAGTGGAGAATGAAGACTTGGCTTAAGGCACCCCTGCGGCCCATCTGTCATCAGCTCAGCTCTATTTGAACTGATCCTTCCATATGGGGATCAGACAAATGGCGGCTGCCAATGATGTGCTTTCATTTCACTGAAGAATACAGTGGTTCTACAACTTCAAATAAACAAGAGTTTTGTCTCTGTTAACTGTAGGCTTTACTTGCTTAGATTTCACTGGAAAATATGACAAAACACCTGCCCCTTGAGGTCTGCTCCAAAGTAATCACACTTATCATCATGCATTGCTTTAGATTGTAAGTTCACCGTGAGGCCATTATAGTGGGATCATTAGCAAGTAATTTAACTATTATACAAAGCCCAGGAGGCCAACATTATTATGCAATTTTCAGAAAACCAAATCTTGGTTTTAGGATGTTGATACCAATGCCATTAGCAAAGGGATTTTGAACTGACGCATCATCAGTCATTTAGCTTTCTCCAAAAATAGCTTTGATTGATCCAGAGGTCCTTGGAAGTAGATAAGTGTAGATTTGCACTGACCAGTGAGTGATGGGCTATTAGACTGTCTACTGTACACAGATCATTGCTAATCATTTATCTTGGCGTTTTCCTCCTCTCCCTTTCCTCCCACAAAGTTTAAATACTTGAAGAATCTGCTGCTCGTTCATGGAGCCTGGAACTACAACCGTGTGGCCAAGTGCATCCTGTACTGCTTCTACAAGAACATTGTCCTTTACATTATTGAGGTAAGCCTCACACGGATAAAGTGGAGAGTTGTTCAAGGCAAGTAAGTCTGGTTGGGGTTTCCATGTTTTTATTTCTGATGACTGGCTCTTAACATTAGCTGCCAGTCTCTGATGAACATTATGTTTGACTTTACAATTTTGACATGTCTGGACAGAAAACACGAAAACAAACAAACCTTGTAATGAAGGGAAAAATATTATCTAATTAACTGGATGCCTGCCTTAGGGCCCTGAAAGCCTTGAAGTCTAACTCCTTATGCAAGAAATATATATATATAAAAACCCCTCTGTATTCTGTTTTTATGAAAAGAAAAGTGAAGGGAGTGACTTGCATGTGAATTGCACTTCAACACATAGATTTGTTGTAAGCTATGATAAAAATACATATAGATTTTAAGATATAAAAATGCGACTCTCAATCTCCCACATATAAAGGAAGCATGCTGTTTACTCCACAAATCATTCTGTGCCCTAAGTCTTTTAGCCTTTGATAGTGACCAGATGCAGCACTAACTGCAGGCTCAAGACTATAACTGAGAGTGACCAGACAGATGAAGTGTTCCCTATCAGCAGCAGCCCTATCACTGACGGTGCTCGGGGGTTTTGATCTCCATGCACTTGTCTGACAGCTACTGGGATCTGATATAGCCCTCACATTGTGTTCAGTCAATTTTATAAAATAATGGAATGTAAAATAATGCCATTTTTAGATTTAGAAGACGTCAACAGTGTGTTATTATTTTGTCCAGTAGTTTTAGAGCAAGTGATTTATATCCTTCATCTGCCTCTGTGTTGTGAAAAGGAGCTCGGCCTATGGCCAGGCTGGGAATGTGATGGCAGGAAGAGATGAGACTCATGCTTTTAAAACACACTGTTTGATCCTTTTTGGGATCTCCCAATGTAGTATTTATGTCACGGAAATCTGTTGGCTACTTGTTTCATCTCTTTTGTAATGAATATTGTGGCCTGTGTTTAACTTAGAGTATTTATTTTGCTTTCTTTTTCCACATGAGATATAGGCCAAAGAAATATTAAATTTATATCAAATTGAATCTTCTGTCCTCAAAACACATGCTAGTTCATCTGTCATAGATAGATTTGATTGTGCTTAAGCTTTTTGTAATTTGCCCAATGTTTGATATGCAGCCAGTCAACATTTTGTTTCCTGTTGTTTTCAATCTGCCTTCTTTTTCTGTGCGGGTGGATTTTAAAGTTGCTTTTGGTAACACAACATTTGTAGCACACCTTTTGTTGCTCTTTGAAAACATAACTTCCCCTCCCCCTTTTGGTAAACTCCTTCAGGGGGATTGAGGTAGATAATAGATTTTTTTTTCCACTCATTACTTGCTTCAATATTTCACATGCCCCTGTTTTTTTCATACCCTTACATTCTTCATTGCAGCGACTTGAGACTAAATGCTAAATGCTTAGATGTTCCGCTAATAGGTTTACTTTTGTGCCTGTATGTTTTCCCATTGACTCTCAGGCTACCTTGGGAAGAAGTTGACGGGAATTTTTGACTTTTTTGTTCTCGGTTTCATTGTCTGGTACAGTGTTTGTTACAATCTGAATACCAGGACTGGGTGACCTATGTTAAAGCCCCTTTTTGTCTCGTTCCTATCCCAATGGCTTTTCAGTTTCTTTTAAGAGATATAGAGTAGGTGGGTCTAGGCTTCTGTGCCTATTGTTAAAGACATGAATGCGAATGCTGCTTCTGGAAGAGTTTTGTGATCACTTTCTGGGTTTAGCCAAATCTTAGGCTGGCAGTTGTGTGCATAACTGACAGCTAGAGTGGCTTTATAGTGGTCTTATACAGTCATACGGTTTCACTTTTTTAACATTATGTAGTACAATAGAATGCAGGAATGCCCAGCTGGCTTCATCCGTTTGACTGACACATTGCCAGGAAGCTGCAGAGTAGCCTGATGGACAAGTGGCATTTATGAGGCAATTACACGAAAGTTCATTCATGGGGTCTAGAAAAGCCAGGGACTTGTGGAGCAAAGCTTGCCGACTATTCTTACCCTGAATGAAACCATAGAGACTTTGGTGGCACATTTCATGTTTGTACTTTTGCATATTTCCAGCATATTTATCAGCTCCTTCTGTATGGCTCTCTTTATTCCTCACTTGCTTTGTGTAGAGAATCCATTGCCATTCTGCAGCGCAAAGATTAAGAGTATCAGGACTCGCATTGTAGGGACAAATGTCACGCTCCCCCCCAGACACTTTTGGACGAGGCATGTAGGGCTATGAAGCTGCTTTGGAATCAGTGATTTCTGATTTGCTGATGAATATTCAAGAAGTCGTCTTATCGGCTTGCCTCTGCCCAATCCTCCTTTTCTCAGCTCCCACTTTCCTCCGTCGCTGTTTTTCACGATGTGCACTGGGGGAAAGAGGCCAGCCACACCCCTCCGCTGAGTGGCTCTCAATGAGGAGAAGAAAGAGAGAAGAAAAATCCTGCCTGGTACTTCCCCTAATGAGCAAATCAATGCATCTGTCCCTCAAGAGAAGGCCCAGTGAGAGAGGAGAAAAAAAAAAAAGAGACGCTATTGGGACCCCAAAGACCAGGCCAAAACACTCGCACAGAAGCAGTTACCACATGCTATGAATAGGAGTCTTTTTAAACTTAGCACAACAATATATCAGCCCAGAGCCTCTCATTGAAACGAGCTGTAATTAATTCAGCAGTTTGACCTACCCGCTAGCCCCTCGTTACCAGTGCTCGAGCCACGCTAATGGTTCAACCTGCCTCATGGCTTCAGATTCATCAAACATAACCCATAGCAACGGCCTCTCAATGCATTTCTCACCGATGCATACCTCAGCTTTTCTTACGCTGCCAGTAAACGTACTCTGTAATTCTTTAAGAGTCTCATAAGAGTCTGAAACATGTCCTCTTCATGAACAAAAAACATCATGGTAGAATGCACCTGATGGAAAGAGAAAGGAATTTGTGATTGGTTGGTTTGGGAAAGAGTGAGTGAGAGGGCGAGGTCCCGGTCCATAAACAAATACACGTATAGGCACTCCTCGGGAAAAGGACTTGACCAGCTACAGATATTCTTTATGCAGATGCTTCAAACGCGATTAAATGGAAAGGGCTGGTGGCAAATTGTTATTGGTCGTACACAGAGTGGCAGAACCGGGTGGGGCCCTCAAAACGGCTTTGTCCCAATGTGAGAATTTGTAGCAGTTCATGCCTTCATAATGAAGTTAAATGAAGCGAGGAAATGCTTGGTTGTCCATGGCCAAAACACAGCACGCCTGATGTTCCCTTGACAACTTTGGCACCAGTAGCAGTAGGAGCAATACGGAATAGTTAAACATATCATTTTTACAGTGCATTTTTTGTCAAATGTCACTCCTTTGCCCTTTTGGTAACAGCCAATGTACTTTCATTGTAATATTTCACTTAAAATACATGGCTGTCAAACCTTGAATTCATTGTTTCTTGCTGCGACAAGTGTGACTAATAAAGATCCCAGGCCACAGCGTATGGTTCACATTACCACTGTCTCCTTTTTCTGACACAATATATCAAAGTCTCCATCATTCAGTCTCTCAGCCCTGACTCTGACCCTTTAACCAACCCTGTCCATCATCCCTGTGTCATCAGCTTGATCAAGGAGGGAAGCGGCGGGCTTGATATATGTCTGTAAAAGTATTCCTGTGATAAATCCACGGGACAATTTGTGTTGTGGAGATGGCGTCTGGTGGTCGTGGCATTCCCGCGTCAGTCATTTTGTCTAATTCGGACTGTCTTGGCCTCTTTCCTGAGTTTGAAGCCTGACTAAATCAAACAAATGGCATGTTGATCAAAGGTTTCTGCTTCAAATGAACATGAAATGTTTATCTTTACAATGACAAGAAATATTAAGTGGGAAGCTCACTGTAATTGCAAGATACATTACTCCTGCTGTTATTGTGTAAAATAGATCAGCATGGGCTCCATTCTCTTTGATTGGTTCACATCCTATGAGGTCTGCGCTCATCAGACAGTAAAGAATGTAGTGTGACAGAAACACATTATCTTTGTTACAATCTAAAGACAGAAGTCTGATAGCAACATGCACATTTTCCACAATTACACCTTTTTGCAATCTTTTCCCTTTTTAAAACTTGCATGTCATCATTGTTGCACGGTTTGAATTACCAAAAGCGATTATTCTTGTACATGTGTCGTAGTGAACATGCCTGTGATTAAATTACTTTTAAATTACTTAGTTTGCTTATTTTATGTTGTTCTAATGCTCTTGGTCTGTTTTTTGTCTTGTAGATCTGGTTTGCATTTGTCAATGGTTTCTCCGGACAGATTCTGTTTGAACGCTGGTGCATCGGTCTGTACAATGTGGTAAGTGTTAATATACTATGCCCTCTAAAGAGCCCACTGTGATCTTTTACCCTGTCATATACTGACACCAAACTGATTTGCTGTGGTGCCCCAAAGAACGATTCTTTTATTGCACAACTATGTCATCAGCATCCTGAAAATGTTCCCCTTTATTTATGACCTGTTGTCAAGTCTTCATTCCCTCTGTGGCCTAAACTATGTACTGAACGTGAAAGAACAACAGCTTTGCTTGCCCCACAGAGTGTAGTTAGCAAGGGTCACTCTGTTTGAATGATAAAAAGAATAGGAAGAATGAAGTAAAAAGAGCAGGCTGCTGATGTGGTGTGTCCCACAGGGCTGTGTAATGGGACCACTCCTAATGAACTCATATTTCAAATCTGTCATGAGTTTACAAGAAGAAGAACACGTGTTTTTTCTGGTCTGATCTTAAATACTATGTCATTTCACCCGCAAGGAGTTTATATGTAATGTTAAACAGTTTATTATATTCAGTTTTTTTCAATAAACAGGAATGAATGAGAAAAGTGTGACGTGAAATTTCTCAAACTCAAGCATTTGACTGACCTCAAATGGATGTCATTTCTGGGAGGCACACAATGTCGAGTGAGAATGGCATTTTTTCACAGGCTCACTGCTTGCAGGTATTTTATATAAATGATAATAAAGCACCACTGTACTGGGGGTGGGCAGACGCTGACGCTTTTGAGTTTATCCTAAAACTGAGGGAATTCCTGCACCTCAGTGGGAGTCTGTCGGAGGCAGTGGGCTGAATCCACCCCTCAATGGAGACCTTCCTGGGCCTGGCTCTGAATAAGAAAGAAGTCCAGTGGAGCATGTCCTGTGGCCCACTGGTCACGCAGACAGAGGCCTTTGGACTCCCACTCCAGATGGACTGAGAGGGGTCTCACACCAACTGACCCACTGAGCCCCTGAGCCACACAATACCATCACTGCCCTCTTAGCAGCTGCTATACACAACACCACTCCGAGATTATATTGCGCTATTGCCTAAATACATGCTTCGTAGTCAAGAGCATCACAGATGTTCAGTGGAGATGAATTTTACATATGAACAGGTTAAAGCATGCCAAATCAAATCTTTAAAGGCTTTTAAGGTCAGTGGTCTTCAAGATAGGTCAAAAACATGGAACAAATGGGTAATGACAATGAACAAAAGTATCAAATTGTCTACTAATATAACATATGAAGATGATGACATGGTAAAACAAATGTGAACAATTGATTTGACATTCATTAGGTGCCATTGTGTTTTGTTATTTTTCATCTGCTAGTCAAAACCTTACCTTCATACGATATACCCTATCACTATATGTTAAAAATATAGATTATTTTATCTTTACCTTATCTAACACTTGTTTTGTTTGCTTTTTTGTGTTATGCAGCTCTTCACTGCACTGCCGCCTCTCACTCTGGGAATATTTGAGCGTTCCTGTAGAAAAGAGAACATGCTAAAGTACCCCGAACTGTACAAATCCTCCCAAAACGCAATGGGTTTTAATACCAAGGTAAGAATCAAAGTCTTTAATGTATGTACTGCATAGTAAACTTGTTATTTTTATTCATTATTTATTGAGATTTACAGTCTCAATAAATGCTGAGTTTGCAGCAGCATTTGTCTCTAGTCCTGTAGTGGGTATACATCCTAAAAATGTACATAGTGTTGCTCATTCATAATTATCTTACATGAGATCATTCTGTGTTGTTGATGCTGGGATGGCTGTCTTTTCCATCACAATAATGACCTGACAGTGTAGTCAAGATGTCTCCAACCATAGCCTTTGCCTTGGCCCAGCCTGACCTGCTGTGTCTGCGTATTCTGTTACTTTCCCTGTTGGTAATAAAGATGTCTCCTCGGTTCTCCATGCTGGGTGAAGACTCCTGGACCCTCCTCACAGGCGTGGTGACCTGGTTAGCTCTGCATGGAGGTGGATTAGAGAAGGATTGGCCATGGCGGACAGGGGCACCAAAGGTCATGGGGTTGTTGGATGCAGGCAAAAGGATTGGGCTAAAGGAGGGAATAGGGAGAGTGTGCTCTTATTGTCTGACAGCTTTTGTTGCGGAAAATTATGCAATTTGTTTAAGTGAGTTCTTGTTTGTTCTTAGAGCGAGGCTGTCGGATCTAGTTTAAAACAGCCATGACCAGTGGAACTAACTAAATAACAGTTGGGGTTCCTCCTCAGCCGTCTGTCTGCAATGACTTTTCACATTCATTTAAAACACTTAGAACAAGTATCTGTTACTGCAACTTCTTTTGTTAATAACAATCAGGAAATGACTGACAACCAGTGGTACACAATAACACGTTTTCCATTTCTAACAAGGCCATAAAACTGGTTATGACTTTCCTAGAAAAAGATTGATAGATGACTCCCAGTGCTAGGTTTCTGCCAAATTTTGGGAATTGTGAATGTTAATGCAATTAAATAAATGTAAGGAAATTCAATTCGGTAGCTATAGACAGAGAAGCTCCACACAAAACTATAAAAAACACTGTGGGGTGGTCGCTGATTAGTTAATTAGCTTTGGTAAAATTAAGATTTATGTCTTGAATCCCATTGCAATGTGGTGTTTTATTCTCATCAACCTTTGTGACACTTTTCGTCCGATAGTGAAAACGAACCTTCATTTTGTTTGGGCCACATTTTCCAAGACCCGTAAATGATGACTCGGCCAGGTCAGCAGGTTGTTTTTGCTGGCTTGTCCACTCTCTTCCCGAGATATTTTCCTTGCAGCTGGCCTGAGGCGAGGCGAGAAAATCCAGCAGGAATTTGGCCCCTCAACGGCTGTCTTTCTGCACGCCTGGCTCTTTTGTACACAACAGATACTGTCTTTGTGAATTAAAGCTGTTTGTGTTGAAGGTGAGAGAAGGGAGCGACTAGGGGCATTAGAAAACCAAGGCGTGGTCTTCACTGTGTTACCCATTCATTTTTAAGTTCAAACCTTTCTTCATGCAGCCTTAATACATACATCTTACAAGTTTACTAATTTCACCGCTTTTGCTCCACACTGGTTTGTTGATCTTTGTGTCCTGTCTTGCTTAGCAAAAAAATCCACTCTGGAAATATTTGGCTTCACCTTCATTATTACTGGCTTTATGCTTGTTTTTTTAGGCAATTAGGAGCTTCACAAAGAATCATTACAGGACAGACTGGGCATTCATTTGGAAAGGGTCCTTAGCAACTTGCCAGGATACGATGGAAAGAAAGAGTCGGGCTAAAGGGAGGATCCCACTGTGACAAATGATTATGAACATTTGTTGATTCCATTAGCTTTCATTATTGTAGAGGGAAAAGGGGTGCTGGGTTTCACCCCCGCAGAGCTGAGTCTGGGACAGAGGAAGTAGTGAGATACAGAGCTGAGCCTGTCAGCTGGAGGCTAATTGGCATAAATGTGGCATGGTAACATTAGGGATAATTTAGTACACATAGACAGAGGGGTGGGGGTTGCTTTAGCGACTCCTCATCCAGTCTATTGGGTTTGTGTACACAGTGGGAGAGTGAGGTAATCCTAGTTGGGGGTGGTGGCAATAGGACTTTGTTTAGTTGACAGAAAAGGTGATGGCGTTGTTATGGTTTGTGTCCGAAGTATGATTAAATGGCGGGAAGACTCGAACACTATCCATTCTTTCTTCATGCTCAGTCGTATTACAAAATATTCTAGTCAGATTTTGGAGCTCACATTAAAGTAGTGGTAATAATTACACCAAATGACTTGTAATTGTGGAAATCATGAGAAATTCTAGCTTCTGAGTAATTTGTCTTGATCTCATGCTTTAATGACATTTCTGCTGAAGTTGTTTTTGAGAAAACCATGTTCTAACTTCCTCACTCTGCCAAGAAGTGGTGATTAAAAGGAGGCCAGTGATGTTTTTCTCTGTCTTGTTTTTATTTTCGCTCAGTCAGCCAATTTGCTCTACGAATCGGATGAACTCTCTGTGCTCAAAATTAGCACCACCGTCTGGGTCAGCACAGCAGAGGAAAAGAGGGCACGACTGTGGAGCGTTTTTTGGCCGGACAGATTTCACGGCTGTTTCATGCTACATCGCCCATTAGTGTTTTGTTTGGCTCCTGCATTGCATAATGTAAATTTGAAACAAGGTGGTTTTGGAGTGGTATTATTGATTTAAAGGACTTATCCAAAGTCTGCGTGCTTGTGCAGACAGACTGAGGCATACACCACAATTTTTCCAGGCCTTAAATAATTACCATGAAAGGAGTTCATCTCTGTCAGGCCCGTCAGTCTCTGTGTGTGTTTTACTGGAATCATTTCTGCTTCTTTAACCCCACTGTCATTTATTTCTTTAAAATTCAAACATGATAGCTTATAGGAATATTGAAATTTAATGACAGGAAACTCTCAGAGCACATATTTTAGATTGTATATTGCTTTGGGACTGGGGCTTTGCAGTTTATTAAAAGACTATAAATCAACAGTGCTGTTTTGTCTACATTTTCAAGTAAGCTATAGTGTAAAAAAGTTAAAGTTAAAACCTGAACACCGACATTGTCCTATCTTTTCAACACTCGTACACACACTCAGCAGCGTCTCTCTCGCTCATAACACTCACAGAGGATATACAACGTGTCTGTCAGCGGGGAGGCTATTCAGCCAGGAGGCCTCAACAAAACCGCCACTTAGCCCAGCGCTGGGCCGGCACAAAGAGCTCGGGTCAGGGGTCATTTGGTAGGCTGCAGCTCCCCGCACCCTTTTCAAATGCTTTTTTTCTCTGTCTCCTTCACTCCCTCCCTTGTTTTTGGAATCTCCCACTACCTCCACCCCCACCCCTCTCCTGCCTCCGTCCCCTCCATCTTTCTTACTATTTTTTTGCAGGTCTTCTGGGCCCATTGTCTGAACGGCCTCTTCCACTCTGTCATCCTCTTCTGGTTCCCCCTTAAAGCTTTCCAGCATGGTAAGTAGCTCCCTGAGACTGCTCTGTGGTGCGCTCTGGTCCCTGGATGAAGAGGGAGGACAGTCAGTCTCACATACTTTATCTTAATTAGTTTTCTCTCTTCAACCGTCCTCTCATGAATTGCAAACATGTGTATGCTCCAGCAAGAAAGACATACACTAACGAGCATGTATCCATGTTTACCACAGTTGAAATCTACAAGATTACTCACTGAAATACTTCTGCTTCTACTTATTTGCAATCCATTGATCATAAACACACCCAGCAAAATTTTCGTGTCATTACTCAGTTTAGTTGCAAATAATTATTTCCATGATTATGACATTGTTATAAAGTTCACACAAATTACAAATAAGCGTACATACTTATGCGTGTTAGACTTGTATGTGCATGCCAAGAGAACAGATTATTTGAGCCGGTGACTGCTGGCTGGCCACAGCACAGGACCACACAAGCTTGTGCCTGCTCTCCAAACAAAGGCGCCAAGCCCCTTCAGTCTGACTGACAGGCTGTCAGCAAAGCCTCAATGAACACACGCATGTGATCAGCCGGAAGTAAAGGGAAACTGAGCCCCTCATTCTCTCGTTACTGGCCCTAACACTCCACTGTTATTTTAGATTGAAGTTGCTTGGCTTAAGTGAAATATGTTAATTTCTGGTCTATTATTTTAGGAAACACCTATTACCTGTGTTTAAAATAAGTTTTGCCAAGGTGTTTCTCTTACATTTCTGGCCATGATTACTGCCCACAGGTTCTACTTTTCTGTCACATTGATGACTTTATAATAACATTCTGGTGTTTAGTGGTGAAAGACAAGTTATCTTTCCACCCTCTTCAGGTTCAGCATGTTTGTCAGTTTCTTTTCCCATGTCCGCTATTATACTGAGTAGAACTTGTAGTAATTTCCTGTGTGTGCTCTTAAAAGTTTTTGTTGTTGATTATCTTTACAGATACAGTTTTTGGCCATGGACAAACGCCAGACTATCTCCTCTTAGGAAACATGGTTTACACCGTAAGTGCCCCGGACTTCAGAGGGTTCAAAGTTTTCAGCTGTGTGTAAATACACTTGTTATGTATTTACCTGCGAATGATGTGCAACTTATTTGATGCTATATTATTATACTTACATGATTATCTCATGTTTATATGGCTTAATGTGAATTATGTCTTTACAGTTTGTGGTCATCACAGTTTGTCTTAAAGCTGGCCTGGAGACCTCTTCTTGGACCATGGTAAGTGTCTCTTGATGATCCATGTTTTCCAGTTTCTTTTTATGAACATGTATATCTGTGAGCTTCTTTAGATCTCTTCATTATCTCAAAATTGTAAATTGTATACACTACAAACATCTTGATCATATTAAGAAAAACTACAGCTAGTCCTATTCCTACCTAGAAGCTTAAATCCCAGGCCGTGTTCAATCATCTCATTTACTTCTCATACACAATACAAAAAAAAAATGCATTTCAGTGTTTAAACTCACTTGTAAGTTTGTACTGACACTCCTAACCTGTCTCCGCAGTTCAGTCATATTGCCATTTGGGGAAGCATCGGTCTGTGGGTGGTGTTTTTCATCATCTACTCCTCCCTTTGGCCTCTCATCACTCTGGCTCCCGACATGTCAGGAGAGGTAAACGCATGACCGCTCCCTTGCACTCGAGATACTTTCACGCACACCATCACACCATGACCGCATCCTCTGATACAGAGCAAAAATACTGCCCACATAACCGTCTGTCCCTGCCAGACCCGCTTTTCCTTATAATTCAGGGAGACACTGGTGGGAGATTTCAGAGGCCAGCCTGACATGGGTCTTTGTAAGGAGAGCCAGATGGGTGTTAACTGTCAAACCTCTGGATTGTGTTATATAATGACTTAATTGGGCTAATTAAGCTAGTGTTTGTGTTGCTTTGCCCTCCCCCGACTCTGAGTATCTACAGGTGACTCTGAAACTGTGAGGCAGTCTCGGAGCTAAGCAAAGACATTTGCACACTTATTTTTAAGAGAAATACTGCTTTATTTGGAACTACTGAGTGATCCAAAAATATAATGTTATATTTGTGTGAAAGAAAACAGCTCAGTTTAGTGATTTCTTTTGTTTGACAGTACTTTAGGCCTTCACGGAAAGTTAAATGGGCAGTTAACCCCACACACAGCGGGTGAAAATGAAACAGAAAGCACTAATACTATCCAGCCCTTTTGCAATAGGTAATGTGTTCGTCTTTATAATTCACCAGTTAAAATACCTGAACGCTTACTTTTAAGATAGCTATTTTCTGGAATGATTAACCTCACTGCAAGCACACCAAACTTTCCCATGTCTCTCATATACACAGCTTCTTCATTCACGCACACAGGCATGCAGCAGTAGTCTACATTACCTCCATCCTATCATCTGACCATGAAACATGCTGCTTTCATCCATGCCTTGCAGCACTTGACTCAGGACAGTAATGGTGTCCTGCGGGTAGTTGGTAACCCTATGCCCCTGTCCCAGCTCTGGGATGCCAGTACATCATCAAACAGGGACACATCTCTCAGAAACCCGAGAAGGCATCAGAGACACTATCTTCACTGCCAAACCCTCGCAGCCCCTGAAGAGCAGGGTTACACTCAGCCCCAATCAAGCCCCCACATATTTCACTCAGGCCTCCCTCATCTGAGCGCAAATCTTCAAGTATTTCTGTGCTCCTGGTCCTTCAGTCTATTTTCTTTATCCTCTTGTTAAGTTGATGCATCAGCTTCTTTTCTCTGAGTTGCCTTCTTTATTCATCTTCTCCCCTCACTGCCAGTCGAAAACCACCCCAGGGGCCAACAACATAACAGACACCAGAGCGCCCCTCTCCTCCTGTTTCTGCTCTCACTCACTACCTCTCTCTCAGCGCCTTTAACAGGAGACGTTAAGCAGCGCCTGGCTTCATGTACATGCATTCATCAATGTCAGGGGAAATATTCTTTGGACTATTGACAGGACAGGTGCAGGATTCAGCGACAGAGCAGTCAATAAAGTCTTTTCAGGAACTCGGGCTTGAGCCCAGAATACGTTTTCACCTACATAAAGTCTGCCACAGTATGAAAAGAAGATGTCAGATTATTCTGTCGAAGGAGTGTAATCTGCTACACTAAGCAGCTTAGCCACACCTGAGATGTCTCATGGCGGCTCTGGCACACTGACCTGCTGTCTGCTGCTTCGCCTGCGATATCAACACAGCTGCCTCTGTTGCACTTTATCCCTCGCCTGGCTTTTCACACACACACCTTTGCTTTCCCCATTTCTGAACATTCACTCTCACTCAGGCTCAAGTGCTTGTCATCACTGCAAGGATTTTGGACTCAGCAAATGGGCTCAGATATTTCTTGCCATGTGTCATAAATCATAAGCGCAGAGACCTTCTTTGTAAATGAGGTGTACCAGGAGTCCATAGGGTTAGCTCTAAATTTGCAAGTGGGCTTTAATGTTATTACAAATAAAGATTGTGTATTGATTCTACAATGAATGAAGACAAATGAAGGTGATTATTTTCATTCACATTACATTGTTTTAGCTTTCTCTGTCATTTAGAGATTTATTTGGATAATGGCATAAATGAAATACAGATGTCCATTTTTGTCCCACTGATGTACTCTAGACTCTCAAACCTTTTAAAGTTGTGTTGCTGTCCTTCTGTAAAGGATCATACTGCTCTGCGTTTGATCTGTTGCTGTTTACTCTTCTTCTAAACACTCCATAGTTATTTTAATGCTGGCTTTGGCCTCTGGACATTTATAGGTTCTCATTATAGTATTGTATGAAACCAACATATGGAATAATGCTAAACTTACTTTAGTGAACATTTAGTCTTTTTCAGTTAAGTTAAAACATGTGAGGAGTTTATGTGCTTCAAATGTTTAGGAGTTAAAGCCCCAATAAGCCCAAACTCTGCATGTAATAAATGTTTCCTTGAACCAACATTTTTTAGTTTTTCATTAGGTTTCTTCAAGTAGTTGTTAAAACTAGGAGATTGTTTTGTCCCATGTTGCAGACATAAGTCTTTCCTCTAGATCAAAATCACCAAGAAGCTTTTAAAACCACTGACCTTCAACAAATCATGTGTTATTTTACACATAGGAGAGATGTAGTGTCGCTGTCATTAAGACTAAGTCAACAACTTAGCCCCTGTCTGACGCAGATCTCCTGTACGTGCTTAGGATGAATACACACCAAACATGACGACTGGACGTGATGTACAGTATACACTGTGTGAAATTGTTACAAATACATATAAATCACATGTATTTAGGCTCTTGGAGATCGCTGACTTTGAAGTGTTTACCTAAAAAATTTCTTTCTGTTTTCATATTGAATGTTTTGCCATATTAGTCAAGTGGCACAGAGAAACTATAAAGCAAAAGACCCAACTGAGAATTAGTGTTGGCCTTCACACTTTAATGCCTTTTTATTTTCTTTTAGTTGATTCGGCTCAGTCTGTTTCTCATTCTGAGCCTTGGTGCTTTTCTGTCTTCAACAGTTGTTCAAAATGTTGTGATTTTACAAGCGGAGAGAGTTGATTTGACACACACTTTGGTCAAATTTTTTGTTTTCCCCGTCACAGTTGAGTACGGGTGTTGATATGTGGTTAAGCAAGCTGACTTCAGTCTCCTGGAAAAGGGGCACAGACAGATGCGCACCAGTCTTTTACCTGAGAAAGGAGATGGGTCTAGCTTCCCCTCTAAATGCAGCTATAAAAAAAACAAAAAACTAAACTCTCTATCTCTATAAAGTTTGATCTGTTTGGTGCTGATGAAAATGCAATTCCTAATTTAGCTAACTAATGGTATGTTTTCATCCTCAGCGTGCTTTCATTACAATAACTTTCATCCATAACTTAAAATGCTCTAACTGGCTTTAGCCCAATGGCCTATCTTTGGGTTGTTGATGAACCTGTTTACCATGAACCATGACATTTCTTTGAATTGTTGAAAAATCTTTAAAGCTACCTAGTTGTTACACAATTCAGACTACTGAACACTGAGCAACTTTACTGGAGCCTCTTACAGTGTAGTGTCTGAAGGAAACGTGTAGTCAGATTTAGCCAAGAATGTGGGTGACCTTTACTGAACAAGTGGCCACAATAACCTTAAGCTATCATTTCTGTTCCTATTATATTCATTGCTTCTGTTGAAGAGTTTTAAGAACCATATTTTTTATTGGCCTTCTAAGGGCCCTGTGTGTTTTCTGCTTTCACTCACACATATAATACTTTGTGTAGTCTGTGTGTATGTGTCCAAAGGAAGGGGTCAATGGCCTGTCAAAACACTGGAGTGTATGCTAGGGGACACTACTGTCTGACCAGCCAGACAAGTTTATTAGTTTGTCCTGAAATCACAGCCATGTTCCCGGGGCCCTCTCACCCCGCTGCTCCCTTGGGCCCCCTGGTATGAGACATCACTAGCACCCACTAACACCCGAGCCAGTCCAGAGGCCTGGAAAAAAATGTGTTGATTGGAGCTGGTCAGAAAAGTTTGTGTGTTAAAAACTAGAATTTGTCTTTCTTATAGATAAAGATTGTATATACTCTTTTATTGCTGGTTCTGGGAGGCATATAAATATAGTTGCAACATTAAACTTGTGAAAGACCAAGACAGTTTATTGTTGGAGCCCACTGACTTTGATTTAATATGCTTAGTACACATCTCTTGTTTATTTTCAAAAGATTCTCATGATTGCTTAAATGCTCCCATTAAAATGCATGATACACTGGCTGAAAAAGAAAATAATTAAACTGACATATGACCCGAATAAAAAAAAAAAAAAAAAGCAAATGTTTTACCAGGGCTGTGCAATGTCAAAATTGTCACTGTGCTCTGGTGTAATTTTCCCTCGGCTCGTACATTTTAAGCTTGTGTCAGACTCAGAAAAGCTCTATTCATCCAAAGGAGCATCTCTGACTTTTGGACCAAGCCATTTTGATTCCTGTCATTTGGGATTTCCTCTCATCTCAGTGTTATGTCACACATCAAGGTTAATTTGCAGGTAATAGTAAGCACATTAGCTAATTTGAGCAAACCTAAGCTCTTTGGACTCTGATCTGTGCATGTGTGTGTGTTGCATCCTAAGGCATAGCTCCTGTGTGTGTCACATTACAGGAAGAACGCTGACCGGAGGCCCCACAGTTTAAACAAGTGGCACATTACAATGCACGCAGTGCAAGTTTGGCTCTTTGACATGTAATGACAGATAGTTTCAGTACACTGCGCCAAAGCAAACACTGTCCACACTCTAGATGCTGAAAGGCTGTGCCCCCAATAAGACTATTTCCATCTTCACTGCTGTCACAGCCACCACTTTGTGATTTTAATTTAACCCCCACAGATGGCCATCTTCTTGTGATGAACTGTGTTTATTCTGCTGATGACCGAGAGCACAGAGAAAAGCTGTTTATTGCTTGATGTGATTTAAATCAGAATTGGATTAGATCCAAATGTGTTTTAAATGAGGCTGAGTAAGAATTGTGGCCTCTTCAGATGTATGTATATTTAGCACAGGATCTGAAAATAAGCCTTGCTTTCATACAAAAAAAAAAAAAAACAGGAGCTGATTACTGAAAAATCCTTTTTTTGTTTCAAGACTTACTTTGTATTTATAGTGTATACTCTTGTCACCATGCAATAAATTGTCAAATAATAAAAATGTCAAATATCTTGGGGAAAAAAAGTGCATGCAATATGTTTTTGTCTCTTCAAAGCTAAATGTCCCAGATTAACAACCTGAAAGTAGAAGTTGCAGAGTAGCTACTGGGGCTCTTATAAAGGCTGCCACCCAGGAGCCACCGTAACACGGTAAAGACATAGTAAAGGACTATATTTTTAGTAATCGACAATACACACATCAAGGATGCCAGACCCCCACTAATATTAAGTGGCCGTAGTGTTGTACACACATTAAAGGCTCCTCAGATCCCACCGTCTGTCTGCAGTGATGTATTGACAGGAGCTCTCAACACAACACACAGTAGAGCTGTTTTCCTGTGAAGCCGATACCTCTGTCTAAATACTTCACAGGTACTTCCTGTGCCCTGAAGGGAGCCATACAAAAACATGGGATCACTTAGTCATGGCAGCTTAACCCACTTGGAACAGGTTATTTGGGCCCATCTTCTCTATTTCCACAATACAGCAGTTTATTTTGGCCTGCCTTTGTCATTAATGTTTCTCAATAAGTGTCACTAGAGCAGATGATAAAGGGTGCTTCTTATCAGGTGTTTCCTCTTTCCCTGGATCTTATCAGTGGTTGAACTCTGCATTGTCCACAGCGACCTTACTGTAAGTGGATCTCTGTGTTTCAGGCTAACATGATGTTCAGTTCAGGCGTCTTCTGGATGGGCCTGTTCTTCATCCCCATCACCTCTCTGGTCTTTGACGTGGCCTACAAAGTGTGAGTCTTCTCTCCATTGCACTGCTCAGCATCACTCCAATATATATCCCATAAGGAAATGCCTCCAGAATCTCGGTTATCTTCTGCAAAACCCCTACAAATTTACTGACTTCTAAAAAAAGTATTGCATTCCCTTTCACTCAAAAATCTCTGGGAATTGCTTTTTTTCCCAGTCACATATCTGGCTGACATCAACCAACAGCAGATTGAATGTGTCATGGGCAATTTGCTAAGCTAAAAGTTTTACTTCCTCATGTATTAGCATCTGTTTGTATTGCAAAGGTGTATTTTACTCTTAAAAACACAATGAACCATCTGCTTGTGGCTGTTTGTGACATGATCATGCCCTTTTTTGTTTAAAGCGTAAAGAAGGTGTGCTTCAAGACTCTGGTGGATGAGGTTCAAGAGCTTGAGGCTTTGTCCAAAGATCCTGGAGCTGTGGTTCATGGGAAAAGGTATAGTTGTACACCAAGTATCTGTATTAGGGATACATTTTTTTGCTCTGTTTACATTTAATATAACATATCATCAAATATCAAAAAAACGTTTAAGTCATATTGAATGAACCACCATATTGTTTTAAGCAGATGATCACTTAGTGTAGATCTGATTACTTATTTCCAGACTCAGATCAGTCGTAATGTTCTAAACATTCATATAATTTCCATATGATATAAATCATTCTATCACCTATCAAGTTGCTATTCCTGTTGTAAGACCCATAAATATTATTTTCTTCCCCTCAAATCTCTAATACTTGGAAAAAGAATTGTGTTTAACCCCAAATTCCCTCATAATTTCCCCAAAGCCCGGTGCTCCCCTGCCAAAGCCATTATTACGTGGAAAGGAGAAATCATCAAAATTACTAAATTGCCGGAGTTTGACAGTAATATCGGTAATCAAGTCAAGAGTAGGTGTCCATTTTTCACATCCAGGATGTCTCATTTCTGAGCTGCAGCCCTCCCATATTAAAGTATTATGTTGGGAGGAGTTATTAGCTGAAGCACGCTCTCTAGGGCCAGCAGCAGGCATCAGTGTGAGATCTCCCGCTGGCTGAAAGTTATCCCCTGCCTGGCTAAAGTCCCAGACCCAGCGGGCTGCACACACTGGCTGCTGGCACACGCACAAAGACACTAACACGCAACTATGGAGGGTTTTTAGTACATGCACAAACACTGAAACATGCACCAAAAGCATAAACACACATATATATCCTAAATACCTCATGGCAGTCCTGCTGTTTCAGATATTTAACTCTCACACACTGTGTCTCAGAGCTAGTCTCACTGTGCTGTGTTCAGAGCAGCAGGTAGAGCAACTGGCAGCTCCACTGACTGTGGCGGTGCTTGGACAGAGACTTGATGTATGGGTCATTAAAGCTGCCTGTGGCGCCCAGCGTGAAGCTAACACTAACTTTGTGTGTGTGTGTGTGTGTGTGTGTGTGTGTGTGTAGTTTGACGGAGAGAGCTCAGCTTTTGAAGAACGTCTTCAAGAAGAGCACGGTCAGTCTGTACCGCTCTGAATCCATGCAGCAAAACCTGCTCCGTAAGTTATACAACTCCTATCTTTTTATTCACTCTGTTTCTTTCCCTTTCTTTAAAAAATGTCAGGTTAATGTTCCCCTAAAGACAAAAAAGCCAGTTTATCAAGATTAGATTTATCGGCTCCCATTATGGGTCTGTCAAGGGAACACAGTAAAACCTCATTATTCCTCCCCTGACACACACTGTGTCTTCTAAACCTCTAGAGGAGCTGCTTATTCATCTTTGTACATAAATACTGTGGTCAACCACATACAAGAAACACACAGGTAATGTGTGTGTAAACAGTCCTATAGTTCCCTATGTGCTCATGCCTCATACATGGCAATATATCTACCTCGCTTTGTGCGGATGTGCACATTTAGATGAGTTATAAGGAAAACACTCAGTCTCCTGTAGTGCAGTGTACGATCCCAGTCTGAATATTTATCAAAGTCACAAGGCATTTTAAAAGGTGTATAGTATAAATACTGGTTGTCCTCTTTACACTTCATTTATTGGTCATTAAAAACACATCTAAAATCTTTAAACACAGCTAAAAATGTATTTTTAAAATATGGTTTTAGAAATTTGTTAAACTCTGTATTAGGGCTAATATCTATTATTCTACGTGGTCTGTGAAACTCTATTTCGTTACCTAATTTGGGACTTTCCATTTTGTAGTGTCTATTAACAGTGTACACTTTTTCAATAATATTTCTCCATAATCTGATCTTGATTAGTCTAACATGGCCTAGTGCTGTACTCAATAATGTTGTTGTCCCAGACAAATTTTTTTCTGTCTTCTTGTCTCATTCTTTGACACAGAGATCTCAGAAAATAAATCTAAACCGCCTAGGACTGCGACTGGTTCATTTATCAATATAATTCTTGACACTGGATGAAAACTAACTATTAAATTATTTAATCTCACCTTAATTTGATATCATGCCTCTAACTCTACCTTCTTGAACAAATGCTGTTCTCTTATCTCATGATGAAGAACTCAGTAATACAGTTGAACCTAAGTTTGGTGAAATGCCTTTTGTTTTAATTTGGAAACAATTGTCTTTTGTTATATTACTTTGTTTATTATATTTTATTTATTAATCTATTTTATTTTTTATTTTAATAGGCCTAAATATGAGTAATAATAAACAATAACCCCAGGCGTCACTGTAAAATGTAACATTCCTGGAGGTCATCCACTCTCAGCATGCTTTTGTTTGTTTTATTTTGCTCTGTTGAGTCTTTCCTCTGTCTGATCAGTTTGTTTCTGTTTGTCTCATAGGTGGGGATGAGATCATTGTTGTGTGATACCTTTTATTTTCCATATCATTACTTAAAAGCCTTTCCCGTTATATGCCCCGTTCCCTTAGCTCCTCAGTAGCAACCTCTCTTCCTGGCGTGCTGCTCTCAATCTCGCTCCCTTCATGTGTGCCCCCTCTGTGTGCCTCGAGTGTCAGTCTCAGTTGAGCGACTCTATGATAAATTATGATGAAATGTTGCGCTGTTATTCCCCCACTATGCACTCGTCCCAGCGGGGTCCGTTGAACTCGCCCGCTGGCCTCCAGGTACTGACCGAGTCATTGACACCTGAAGGTGAGTCAGGGTCAAAGGTCAGAGTGAAACCCTAGGGCTAGGTGCACACCTGTAGGAACCTTTAGGCTCTAGACTTTTAGAAGAGCTGTGACGTTTTTGTTCATTATTTTAAGTTTAAATCATACATTTTTTATGTTTTCTTTCATTTTCATTCTGTTTGTGTTTAGATCTCTTATTATATGAGCATTTTTAACTGTGTTTTCTTTCGCAGATGGCTATGCCTTCTCTCAAGATGAGAACGGTGTGGTGTCACAGTCTGAGGTGATCAGAGCGTACGACACCACCAAACAGAGGACCAACGACTGGTGAAGTCAGGCCTCCTCAGTGCAGCCGGCCATTCTGGAGCTACAAGGCCGCTTCCTCTGACATTTACCCCAGGAGAGACGCCGTGGTGCAACCTAGCGCCTCAGGGGGATTTACAAACATAATAAAGAACAAGGAAAGAGGATAGTAGTTAAGTAAGAAAAGGGGAAGATAAAAACACACAAAGGGATACAATGCATATAGAAACATGTTCACTATCAGCTGTTGTAGAGTCCAGCAGACATGACGAGCACTGTGCTTTTTTAGCAGTTTGTGGTCTTAAGTTCTTCACTGTTCTTGCACAGGTTCAGCGCAAACACCTCTCCTTTCCCACTGGTTTAAGAGATGACGGTTTAAGCACTAGGCCAAAAAGTCTCAAATCATTGAAGTGAATTGAAACCTGCTTCTAACACTGTTATTGTTAAACATTGGACAATGTGTAGAGGATGTAGACTGTGTAAGATTGCCAAAGAGCAGTCGTATATACAATCCTGTACGTACTAGTGAATTGGGAAGAACCTTAAACCAAATGTAATCACACTCCTGGGTGTATTCCAGCTCTAAATGGACCACTTTGGGGCAGACATTTTCATTGTTTTTATTTGCACTCGAGAAAGCATCTATTGTGTAAAAAGCCTTACATATGCTCATGCCTTCATCCTTTATTTCATATTGATAGTTTCCTTTTTAATGTATGTAGCTAATGTGCCTGGTTTTATTTTACTTTTACTCTTTTAAGCTGTTGCCGCATGCAACATAGTCCACTTTTATCAAAGCTCTGCACAAATACTAGCATTCCACATGTCACTCCGGTCACAATAATCACAACGGTGCCTACGTAAAACCTTCCCTCGTAGATGTTCAAGTTAGCCAAGAATAGATTAGCCAGCTAGTTTAGGACAGTACTCCTCACACACTGAGTGAAGAATCACCACAGTATTGCACTCCTATAACGTGATACTACTGAGCGCCTCGTGGCACTTGTAAAATGGAAGCTGTGTTCTCTACAGTGGTGGCTTCCCTACAAATGATTCTTTCTAACATAAGTGCCATTAGCTAAAAGGGAGAGAGAACTATTAGCCAGGAAACTTCGTGACAGTATCAAAACTACTTTGTCTCTATAGTTATTTTGTGGATTTGTATTTTTATATTGGAGATGTATGAATTTTGCATTGACTGGCTTTGTAATGAATTGTCTGTAACTTTAGTTTTTTTTCCTGGATACTGGCAGGATAGTATAGCTAGAGGGAGTAAAGTGAGCTTTCTTAAATGTCTTGTTATTATTAATATTGTAACTGCTTGATTTATTTATAACTGACTACTTAATGTCTGTGTGATTGCTTTTTTCTCCCTATGGGAGATCAGGTTGTTGACAGTGTACATGCGTGTGGGTCTATTGGCTGCATGTGCATGTGTGTAAGTGTGTATGTGTGTATTGGCTCTCCTGTGGATAACTTCTGTTTGCACTGCATGTCTGTCTCTCTGAACCAGGAGCATATTAGTGTATCCTGGTGCATTTTGTTAAAGCGTGTCTGAGTGGATAAGAGTGTGTGTAGGCGCTTGCTGCAGTTGTCCGTCTGCACGCCTCAGATATAGCTCTGGTGTTCTGCTGTGTGCTGATGCATGGCCCTTATGGGAACCCGAGTGTCAGTGTGCGGTCAGTTTTTCTGAAGCTCAACTCACTTTGATGGGAGATGTTGCACAACGCACTCTATGTAACTTTTCAGTAGTGAATATCTGGTATTATTTGGTTTCTCTATTTTTTTTTCTATAAGTATATGTATGTTAGTAACTTATTTTTCTTCATGCAATGTAATTCTGCTTTTGTGTTTCTCAGTTTAGTGATGGTTTATGACTCTTTAGTGTTGGGTGTCATCATGTCGAGATTTACCAAACTGCTGAATGTGGATGTTGTTGTCGTGGAAAAGGCTTGGACTGTTGCTTTAATTTATTTCAAGTAAAAATAAACCATGTCGTTGTCTGTGAAAGATGTGGGCTGCATGAATGGATAACACAAAACTGTTCTCTTTAGTGTTAACTGTACTACTTTGATTCTCTCTCAAGTGTTGATCACTTTACAAAAGAACATAATGCACCTTTAACTTTTCTTTTTAATGTTTGTTTTCTGTTCTGTCGTTCTGTTCAATGATTGTTCTGCATGTTGGGACTGCAAACTTATAAGTGTTGTCTTTTACTGCCATGAAAGACTACTGAAATAAACTTTACAATCATGAAGGACTTATGTGGCCACTTGAGCTTATTCTTCATTTTAGGATTTGTGGACCTCAGGCTTGTAGTCTTTGTGTTTGTCAAAAAAAACAGAACATCCAGTGCAATGAAAAGCTAAACAGGAAGGGGCCAGGAACAACACAGCGCACATAAAATACATACACGACAAACAAATGATCTTATTTGTCATGACATCTATTCCGCCGTCGACTTGTGTGGATTGTTTTTCTAAAGAGTTCATAATCTGTTCTCTTAATTAAAACGAGGTAGACTTTATTTGTTTTGATGAGCTTATGTTCACTCATTAGGGCTGGAGGACATTTTTGTTTTGCTCTTTAAGATTATTTTAGAGCACACTTTGCCAAGGATAATATTTAAACCGCAGATTGTCACGATCATGTCCTTATGTGGCACAGCCTTGTCCTATTTTGAGTAGTTCACATAAGTTCAGCATTTCAGCACAACACACTAGATGAATATTTGCATTTCTCTTCAATTTAGTAGAGACGTCTCACCCTCTTTGACATGACAAGCTTTTTTTTTTTTTTTGCAAGTCACCCCAGAAAGGGTAGTGAATGAAGATATGTCCTATTTACTACTATCTACCATTTTAAATGTAATAAAGTTGACCAACATTATAATTAAACTCAGACACAGCTTGCAGTGTTTGGACCATAATCAGAAAATGTCTAATCAAAAGCCTGGATTAGATTGAAAAGATTTGGCAAGCATGACAAAGATATTTAGATTATAACTATCTGAAACATTTAACAAATGTTTTGACAGCTTGTTTTTATGAGCAGTCTGAAATGTAATGTAAATTGAAACAAGATACAAGGTTAATGTATTTCTTTGACCATAGTAGTGATCGCAGACATCCTAAACATGGCAAACATGACAGGACTGAAACGTTCTGTAAGATTCACAAGATGCTGATTGCCAGCTCTGTTTCACAGTCAGATAACCGAGGAACAGAGCACTCTTTGTCCAGACTGTGCTGTACCTGTTGGTGCAACCTAAACCTCTATTTCTGGGGTGAGTTGTTTTTAACACTGTGGCCATGCCATGCCCATTGAACACTGACAATGACTGATCTCAGCGCCACATTCCTGCTGTGAAGTGTGGCGCAAGAATGAGCGACAGGTAGTGAGCTGGTGTGCAGAGCGCCTGCTCCGATTTCCTTTCAGTCAGGACACGCTTTCCTCCTCCTCATGTCATCCGGTTTTGTGTTACTCAACAGGACACAGCAGGTAGTAGAAAGAGACGTTTTATTCATCAGTTTGGGAATCTTTCTGACAACCCCACTGTGGGTGTAAAGCCTGTACAATGTTAATGAATTCCACATTTTCTCCAAAGCAGTTCTATTGTGTAGCAGGTCCTCCTTTTCAAGAGGTTTGCGATTGTCACAAACTTAATTCCCTGGTTTGATGTATCTATCTCTAAAAACATAATCTCATGACAGTAACACAGGATCTGACTGTACAGTATGAAAGTTATAATACATAGGTGAGGTTTAAGTATTTATTGTAAACTGCTGTTTTTGAAAACAGCTTCAATAAAATCAAATAGTGTGGCGTAAAAGTGCATTTGATTCTGTGTTAATTCAGTTCAGAAGAAAAGTAAGACCCCCCAGGCCTTTGTTTGCAGCAGCTTAGTATCTCTCTTTGTCCATTTGGCTGCTTCAGGCCCTCCACCAACACCAGCCTCAGTTTGCAACACTGTTGCCATATAAAATGTGGTTTTCTAAGTTTCTGTAGAGCCACATACATGGACATGTTTCTATCAAAACACAAATCTACATTAGCTTTTATCTTGGCCTTGAGTGACATTAGGCAGGATAGGGCAAATGTAGATATACAAAATCCAGGACTTTGCCACCAGTTGCACCTTAAAAAGGATACCATCAAGCAATAAGAGCACTTAATAGAGTCAGTATTATTTATTTTGTTTGGCTGCATGAAACTGGTTATTTTCCAAACCAAAAGCAAGTGCAGTAACCATATGTTTCATTTTCCTATCTGAGAAAGTGAATCAAAATTTCAATATTCATTTGTAATTGTGATTTACAGAAACATGTAACTAACTAGATTTGATTCTGGCAACTGGGTTAGTGTTTATCTTGTAATATTTAGGAGCTCTGTCAGCTCTGCCCAAAGTCGGCAAAGCCCTTGGCGGTTGTGAAGGTGTCGGGCTGCAGAGGGAAGAAGTACTGCTGGGGCAAGAGGAATCCGGGGGGCTGCTGGTGGAGCTGCAGCTGGGTGTGTGCGTGGCTTGGGGGCAGGGACAGGGGCTGTGCGTGCTGCACGCCTGCGGACATGGGGGCAGGTGGGGAAGTGTAGGGGGGAGGCGGGGGCGGAGTCTGTGTGGGAGTGGACGCCGACGAGGAAACGGTGGCGGACACGAGGCAGCCGTGTTGCTGCTGCTGGGAGCCCTGACCCCCCAGGGAGAAGCGTCGCATGGAGCTGCCCCCTCCGGCCGAGCTGGAGCTGGTGGTGGCCGTGCTGGACTGGCGGGATGGGGCTCGCAGACTGGGCGGCGCTGTGGTCAGGATCATCGGGATGGTCTCGCCCTGGCAGCTCCGCAGAGAGAAGCGGATGGGCTGCTGGGTGGGCTGCTTGGGACGAAGGCACGTACAGCAGTATACAGCCACCAGAGAGCCCACGATGACGAAGGCGATGAAGATGCTGCCCACCATCAGGAAGGGCACGTAAACGGGCTCTGAACAAAGGAAACAGGAGTCAGAGAGAGAAGCCACTTACAAACACAAAACTGTCAAGAGCGTTCGATATTTCATTCATACAGTAACATAAATTAATCTCTGTTACTAGTTTCTTGGGACATACTTTGCAGTAATCATAGTCACGCAATGGATTTAATTACACTGTTAATGTTCCTGAATCATTTTATGGTATCTCCACCTCACTGTATAATAGAGAGGAGAGAATATAGAGCTGCATATGCTATGTAGGTGGACTGACACAAACACACTTCTTTCCTTTTATAAATTGTGTGGCTAAAAAGTGTTAAACTAAGACTGACAGATAATCACAGTATATTCGTTTGCCTTATCAATTCTCCATTGTATGATCAACACAGTCTTAGTCTCACTACCTCTGCAAACATAAGCAACTCAGGTTTCACTCCCTTGAGCTCATAAGGAAATCAGCTCAAGTTTATTTATTTTGGTAGCGTAAATTAGGAAATTGTCCATTCAACTACAGATCCATTCGGGAAATTTAAAGAAAACGGATAAACCTCACTTTTAAAGTAGTATATTATCAACACTCCGATGTTGAGTTCAAGGAGCACATTGGGGTCTTTTATGTAGAAACAACTAAATGACTGTGGCTTGTGTGGTAGTCACTGAAAAGGTGATCATCTCCGGTTAACCTGATTTTATTTAGTTTATTTCTAAGCAAGTCTACTTCAGCTAAACTTCCTCTGTTCAGACTTTTTACACCGATAACAATCTGGTGTGAGCTGAGGTCAGAAACTCAGCAGCCAAGATAAAAGCAGGTGCTGGGAACTGAGACACAGTCTGTGATTTATGTGGAGAAGAAAATACTTTTTATATACAACTATCAGTCAAAGGATATGTTAGGAAAGGTGGCGAATGAAAGAAAGTGCCTTTAAAGGTTCGCATTCCTAATACTTTTGAACATGCATCACCAGTAGATAAATATTTACTGGTGGGCATCAATCACTTCAAGATCTGGTTTATCTGGCGGCACAAAACCGCAAAAATCCTCATAACTTTTGATTTGATCTGTCCAGACAGGTCCAGTGAGGTGTCTGACCTGACCTGCTCCCTCTGACCTAACTTCGCAGTGCTCAGCTGACCTCTGACCTCTCAGGGCAGAGAAACATCTTAAAAATTAAACCAAAGCACTGTGAATATTACTACATTTGTGTGCATCTAATCAACTGCTCTGAGGATTTTAGCAGAGAACTCAATCTGTGTCCTGGAGTCGGCCGGAGCCCTCAAAGTGAAACAGAAAAAAGTATTTAGGGGTAAAGACTAAAGAGTTTACTTTTATAAATGAGCACAATTTATCAAATAGCCACATTTTATGACCAAGTTTAACATAAGTTTTGATTTAGTGCGTTTTTGTCATTTTCAGTCTCCATATGTAGAAGAGAGATATACAGAACACTAGGAGTGGATTGCCATGCATTTTAAATTCACAATCTGACTATTTCAAAATACAGAGATGATGTGTGACTATAGTTAAAGACCAAAACTTCCCCTGATTGTAACCTGACACTGAATCTAAATGTCCCATACCCATCATCCTGGCTTACAGATATCAGACTTTGTAAACTTACGTGCTGCAAACTCTGTGTTGTCTGTCTCCCTGTCGTTGGTGCAGCTGCCCTGGTCCAGCCGTGCGTCCGGGGCCGCGCAGCAGTAGCGCAGTGAGCACGTCCCGCAGCACACAGTGGCGTCTGGGGTGTCGAAGTCCTCCGGACACTGGAAGCCATCGTGATAATTCCCATTAGCGTCCAGCCAGCCGTGGCAGTACTCCCCCTGTGCGTCCGATATCCGCAGATTCCAGGTGAAATACCCGAGCAGCACGCAGTGGAGGAGGCACACCATCCCGGCCAGACCCTGCGTGGAGTGGGCTTCAACTCCCGCTAGCACTGTCCGTCTGCGTCAGAGAGAAGTTTCTCCACCAGATGAAACCGTCCACCAAAAGGTCGGGTTAGGTCACAGTCATCTTCGGAGCCTTCGAGCAGTTTTGGACCAAAGTTATGTTAAAATCCCAAACTAAATCCTCGTCTAAGAAAGTTTTTCAAGACAACATATTTCAAGGTTTTTGAGGCGCGTACATGGTCCAGGCTGCATCGGGGAAAATAAGAAGTAAGTGTGAAGTCTACCGTGTTCGTTTGTTGATGTCCGAGCACCAGTTGTGAGTTCAGTCCTCTGTGCCGCGCTGCTTTTGTGACTCGGGCTTTGTACGCGCGCACGTCACCCTCATTAAGCAGACGTGCGCATTCACGTGGCGCAGCGACAAGCTCCCAAACATCCAACAGGCGTGAAGGTTACAATAACACGCGTAAATAATCTTATTAGTTTATTCTGCATCACTGCGTTACACAGAGACAACTAAATCACGATACATGCGATTTCACGTTTGTAACGAAGGTAGAATGCAGTAAAACAATCATTTTCTGAAAAGATGAGCGTTTATCAATAAAAAGCTCATGTTGAAAAAAGCGTCTCGGAAAAAATCCATACATAAATTCAAAAATAACTATTTCTTTCGTTTAGTATAAGAGTTATTTTTTATTTTTTTGGTGTAAACACAGGTTGAAGTTTTGGGGGTCACATACCTGAAAAAACAATTAAACAATTAACATCACTTTACTTATCTCTTATTTAACAGTTCCCTCCAACAAACAAAACCAGACTAAACCCAATCAGTGTCCCACAGAGTCTGTCTAAGTGGCAGGATTTACATTTGTCCTAACAAATGTAAATAGGGTAATTACAGCATGTGCATTTAAATGGCGCTCCTAAAATCGACTTTTTGTTTGCTAATCAGTTTGCTCGAATGTTTCAACCGCTTACTGTGTCTTCATTTGCTCAGCCGTATTTTACTAACTAACAGTATTGATTGCTACATATTAAAAGTCTTCATATTGGCTGAATTGAAGCTTAAACTTTCTGAGGGCTGTGTCTGCCATGTTTAACTCTGTTGGAATGGCGCCCTCGTGTGGTCATATTAAACCTGAGCGAACATTAGTCAGAAAACTTAATCTGTACAACTAAGGACATATTTATCTGGGTAAGGTGCACTAATGATTTAAGTAATATAAGCAAAGATAAATTTAATATTTTCCGCACATTTTTGGTGAACAGTCATTTCTGAGGAGTGATATTTGTATATTTGGCTAATTGTGTTACAGTTATTAGGCTAGGATATTGTTGCTGTGGCTTGTTTTTTGTGTTTGTTTGTTTTTTTTACTATTTATTTCCTTTGGCCTCTTTAAATTACATTTTTACAAATTTATATCATCGATAGTCATGATATGTATCTAATTTAAGGGTACCCTTTGTTATTATTATTTTTAATGTGCATTATATTATATCGCCCTTGTTAGCTTATTTCGAGTAGCTTATTTTGCTAATCTTAACAAGAGAATTAGCTCATTCAATAGAGGTATTCTCTTGGTTTGCATTATTGGTTAGATATTTAGAGCTGGATATCAAAATGGCCTCTGCCTTCTCATTTATGTTTTTTTTTCCTTCTCTCCGATAGTAAAACCACAGCGCCCCGTTGTTTTCTGGACGGAGCTACACTGAAGTAGCAGCGGCGCTAGTCCCGCCTGTATTTCCCTCCGGAGGGTGTCAGTGTCGGCGCTCCCGGCTGGGGATTGGAGCGGGGGCTTGTCAGTAAATGAACCCACCCTTCACGGTGTGTCTGCGAAGGGAAACGAGCCAGACAGTGACGGATCTGAAGCCCATGTCAAAGGAGCCTGTCACACCAGCACAACGGGACACTGACCCGCAGGCTTCCGCCGCGCTGTGACACTGACCGGGATGGAGGGAGAGATGCAGCCCGCGGACGAAGGGCCCTGCGCCCCTAAAATGAGCCGACAACAACGGGGTCCGTACAGCTCCCTAAAAACCTTCCAAAGCAAGCGCTCGGCTGGCAAGTCGCGCTTTGATAGGTCCGCTATAGTCGAGGTGCCTGTGTTTGGCGACGGAGGCGGACATCACTTCACTTTCCATCCCGGGCAGCCTCATCCTTTCCAGCCGCACCATCACCACCAGCGTCCGCAGCTCCACCAAACCAGCGTCGCACCAAGCAGCAGCCAGCAGCAGCACCAGATGCCCCCACAACAGCAGTTGCATCGATTCCCATGTGAGGCTAGGCCCAGCAGTAGGGTCCCGACATCCACCTCTGTGTGCAGCCAGCAGCGGCGAGGTAGCGGCGAACTTGAGCCCAGGTTCTCTCCTGGAAGAGCCTCTCTGAACCAAGCCCCAGACTGCACGTATGCCATCAGCTCAGGTGAGTCCAAACTTATTCAGAAAGAGTGACTACTTCTTTACATGGGTCCTTTAATTCAACATTTATTATACTTAAGATTAGTAAATGCATGAATTAGTTGGAGCATTGAGCAGAATGAGCTATTTAATGTTCAAAAAATCTCTTTTGTCATTCACCTGTTCAGTGTCTTACTTTTGTCCTCATGCCTTTCTCCTTTCATTGAGCAGTGATTGAGTTGGTGATGTAATGAGAGCAGTCATGATTGAATCTCTGGTGTGCATGTGCTAAAAATTACATTGTGTAATTGTCTGTCAGTGTGTATGTCAGTGTGTATTTACTTGTGTATGTGTGTGCGCAGACTTCACAGTCTCCTGTTGAAACATATTGTTCCATGCTCATTTTTCTTCTCAGCTGCTGTTCATTACAGTGGCGTTCTGTGGAAGAAATGTGCTCCCAGTGCGGAGGGCGGGTCCATGGGAACCAGTATTAAGATGAAAGCAATGAACCTAATCCTGGCGGTTATGAAATTAAACATTAGACATCTCATCCTCTAATCAGATATTCATCTCTTTATCACTGCTGCAAGTGTAGGCTCAATTTGCTGTTGGTTATTGTTCCTTTCTCACAATCAAGTGCTCAGGCTGAGATCAGGTTGCACTGCAGGCCTATATTAGAGGCATGTATAATGATAAATGTTTTAATGCATGAGCAATGCAAGTGCTCTCTCTTAAAATAATTCCAGTTGTCAAAGTCTTAATGACACAAAGGTTTTACTGATTGGCTCTTTGATTTGTGTTCTAACAATAGCAGCAGCCTAAGATCATAACTGAATTGTATTTTATTTATGCTGTACATGATCCAATATTAGCAAAATATCACTTGTATTCTCCATCAAGTAAGCCTCTCCATGTCTCTGTCATGGCAAAAAAAATAAAAAATAACTTAATGTCCTTGCCATGAAGAGAAACATCAGAGACCCCCATATTCAGCAATCAGTTCAGCACACAATAACACAAATTGCATTGAAAAGCTTTCCCAAAGAGTTGTGATTAAAATAAATGGGTCTCATAAATTTTCTTCTGCCGAGCGTGTTGTTTTTAATGAAATTTTATGAGGCTCTCAGCTCACAGTGCCACAGAACTGGGGAGATGGTGTGGGGAGGGGGAGCCAGGGTGAAGGCGAATGATATCAGATACATCTCAACGGGTAAACAGAGACCGCACGCATATTAATAAATGCGGCACATCTGCGCCGGGCTGATAGACACGTCTGAACGACTGGCAACGCAGCAGTGGAACTCATTTTGTAATATGTGTGTGTGCGTGGACACTGGATTCATAATCATTAGATGGAGGTATGTGTGGGATCATCACATTGAGACATTGAGACGTGCACAGACTACCAGGGAAAATATACATTCCTGCTCATTCATTGTGATGCGTGTGATGTGTTTTTTATGAACATTTATAGCACCTGTGGTCTTCCTGGGTCAATTTGACCCAGCCACATTTAGTGATGCAATGGGTCACACTCTTGCGCTTTCCAGCCCAATCAACATACACACACAACTTCAAAGCTACAGGTGTGTAGACTTGATTTCATCTCAACTTCTGATCTAGGGCTACACACACAGTCAAATTCACTTTAAAGCGTTGGGCTTTTGCGTTTGACATTGCATTTCATTTGGCCTCCAGACAACTGGAAAGCTACACATTTATGAACAAAATAATCAATGTGTTCATTTCACACATTTGATATGCCTTTGCCCAATTGGGGACAAGATAACAATAAACTGAAAATAAAAACTGAGTTTACAGCATCCTTGGAGCATTTCACATTTCACTGTGACAATGACAACACTGTCAACAGGTGTGACTATTGTCGTGGAAATTATTTATAGAACTTGTGTGAGAAAGAAATGAAAGTCAACCAAGTTGTGTTTGTGTAGTTTATTCTGCAGAAGGGGCACATAATACAGACAGTCTGTGTGAACAGTCTAAATGGAAAAATGTATTTGCTGCCATTAAATGAAATGAAATGGTTTCAGAACAGAAACCTGACTAAACTTTGACATATACCAGTCTGTGATAATGCATCATGTTTTTTTTTTAACTAAAAAAAGGAGGTATCATTTCATGTAAATGAAGTCTATTACACCATACATTACAAAAATGAATGTAAAATTTGTGGTAATGTACACTAAAAGAATAATACAGAATTGTATGATCATGTTATACTTAATGCTTTATAAAACAGTTGTGACTGTTTGCTGCCATATACAAATTGAAACGGTTTTAAAGCAATATCCTGACTAAACCTGACAAACCAGTCTGTGATATTCCATATACAGTACTATTGTGTAGATCAATATTTCCCGCTCCCCATATAATTTTATCATGGCATTGAAGATACAGCGAACACGGTAGAGACATACAAGATACAGTAAACACAATAAAACTCATTATTCTATCAGTAGCCTTTAAGCAGTTGCAGACGAGGACACAAGCCCGTGAATGAATCAGTGAATAAACCTCTTCACTCTACACTATCATCCCATACATTACAAAAAAATAAGTGTAAAATATATTTTAATGTAAAAAATGCTTTAAAAGCAGTTAAAACAGACAAGATAGTAAATGGAAGGACAATACGAGGGCTAAATGCACAATGCAAGAATGCAAGAATAATTTTGAACATTTCTGAAGAGAATCAATGCTAATTTAAAGGACTTTGTTCCGGTCTGTTTAGTTTTAGGAGCATTACTATTTAGTTACATAGTAAACAATAGTCCGAACTATCTTCTCTGTGTTTTCTGTAGAAAACCGCCTCATCTTGGATGCCTTTGCCCAACAGTGTAGCAGAGTCCTCAGCCTCCTCAACAACGGCCGGCTGCTGGAACCATCACGCTCCCTCATGTCTAACATCAAGCTGGAGGACGGCCCAGGGGACGGCCCTGGTCTTCATTGCTCCTCTCTAGTCAAGTCCAAATCTGAAGAGAGCTCTTCCACGACAGACCTTGAGGAGGAGGCCCAGCAAAGCCATCTGAACCGACAACAAACTTCTGCTGTCCTTCGTATTTTCACAGACTCCCTCCAGAACTACCTCCTCTCAGGGCCTCAGCATCTGGGCCCCGGCCTGGACAATGAGAGTTCGCCCGCCGAGCCCAGTTCAGGGCTCTCTCCTCAGCGACACAACCTTGGAGGGTGGGGCTCCCCCACTCCGTCAGAGTCCTATGGCCACCCTTCATCTACTCTGCCTGAGGAGGAAGAGGAGGAGGAAAGTTGCTGTCCCCGCTGTCTAGAGTTGGAGCAGGAGGTACTGTCACTGCAGCAGGAAAATGAAGAGCTCCGCAATAAGTTAGATAACATACCAGGTGTGTTAGAAGGTAACAACTTAAGCTTCTGCATGGGCAATCCAGATCAATTTATTAATCAATACTAGTCATTGTTGTTCTCACTTTTTTTCTCCAGTTCCCTGTCAAAATGTTCTTGACTACTTCAAGACTGTTCTTGATTTTCACAACCAGCTGATTCAGCCAATGCCTGAGGAGCCATTTACTGAGGTGTGGAAACCAGTGTCGGTTATTTTTCTTAGTATTGAAGTAGTGAAAGTAAAAATCTATTTCTTTCACAGGAGGAAGAAAGGCAGTCAGTCTTTGAGGTAAGTGTTTTTCTTCAGAAAATGAACTATTTTCTCTTAATGTCATACAAGTGTAAATCATTTAACAGTGCACTGCTTAAATTAAACCATCAGAGTGGATAACAATGTGGTGTTGAATGAGAATTGAATCAAAAAACATAAACAAAAAAAAACCATTTTGTCTTCATCCTCATCAACATTGTGATTTTCACAGCAGGGAAGTAAGCAGCTCCTGGAGAATTATCCCCTCTTCATCACTAACAAACAGTGGGATGAAGCTGTCAACTCTTCAAAGAAAGATGGCAGACGACTGCTCCGCTACCTGATTCGATACGTCTTCACCACAGATGAGCTGAAGTTCTCCTGTGGTTTGGGTAAAAGGAAGCGCTCAGTCCACTCAGGAGACCCAGGTTTGGAGAGACGGCCTCTTAACCCTGTCAAAGTCAGCTGCCTCAGAGGTACACACTAAGCATTTCTGTATTTTTCCTTATTATTTTTGAACACTCACTATCTTGGCTTGAATTACTTGACATTGACTAGACTGTAACATGCCTAAGATTCTCTTTGAACTTTATGTTAGTTGGACTGATCATTTTGCCTTGGCTTGGAATTTAATGTTGCCTCTACATGAAATTGTACAAATAAAACTACTCTAACCCAGTTTGGTTAACAAAACAGATTTAAATGACGCAACATTACAACAATAGTCAAATTTACATTTGAGACCATCTCACTAGATAAATTCTAATTCCTAATTTGACTTTTTACCAGAGTTTATCCGGATGCACTGTGCCTCAAACCCAGACTGGTGGATGCCTTCCGAGGAACAAATCAACAAAGTCTTCAGCGATGCAGTTGGTCATGCACGTCAAGGCAGGGCTGTTGGGACATTTCTTTGTAGCAGTGGCAGCAGCACCAGCAGCCTCTATACAGAGGCCTTTGATGGGCATTTATCACAGGATGAACTGTACCTCAAAGGCTGCCAGAATGGTCAGTCGGACTAAAGGTAACGAAGCAAACAAACGCAAATGCCTGAATTGTAGCTGTAAAACAACATATCCCAAAACATTGACCTTATCCTGTCACTTTACTGTAAAGCAAACATTCCAGATGTTTATCATGGAGAAAAAACACTACGGTGTTAATTTTTTTAAAATAGTTTTGTGGAGTTTTAAAATTGTTTTTATACCAGTCCCAATTCACTTGTTTTTGTTACAAGTTGTTTTAATTGCCCAGACTTGCTTGCTTAAGTAGTTTAACACATAAGCATTAAAGGCATACTATGCAGGATTTCCAGGCAAATGCTTATAAACAAACACAGTCCATGCCCAGTTAGTGTTTAACGAGTTATAGACAATCCCAGTTTGATCCTGGCTTTTACCACCTCATATTTATTAGTTTGTTTTCTTCAGTGAGCTCTTACTGACTGAGAGTTACACACTCAAAAACATCCCGGCGTAAAGGAGTATGGCAAGGGAATACAAGCAGAAGAAATTTGGTTTACAAATATATTTGAATCCACTTCGTTCTAGAGGGCCATAAGTATGAAATAAAATAGATTTCCATTGTGTATGTTTTTGTTTTGTAAAATCCTGCATATTATTTCTTTAAGATACACTTTAAAAGTGTTAGGCTATATATCCTTGGGATTCATCGCATGCCATCTCTCCTGATGAAATGTGTTTAAGCTGAAAAACCATCCAGTCTTACCTTTGACCTTCTTTGGGATTCCATGACCTGGATAAATGAGAGCCTTTACTGTCTACATTTTCAAATCAACATCCGCAGTGCTTTGAGAGTACTACAGGCAATCAAAACTATAAATGTATTTTTTATTTGCCAATTAAATAGCCCTTGTTTCATAATCCTATTAATCATATCTCCTGGTTGCTATTAATTGTAATAGCTGATACAGCACACTACATCACAAGAAGTCGTGGTTTGTCCTTTCACTTTATTTAAGCACCTTTTAAACCCCTTAAAGGAGTGCCTCTGCAATTGTTGGGAGAAAAAAAAAGTTTTATTACTTGTAGTCATTATGTTTCCTTATTTACATAAAGTAAATGAGTAAACTATAGTCTAGTCTAAAGATCTAAAGATCTTAGTAGTTCTGTTATGCTTGTCTGTATTGTTATCGCAATCATCCAAATACAAATCAATATTTCATAATAACTGTCCGTCAGCATTCTGTCTACATTTATGAACTCATTACTATTACTGATATCCAGGGACCAGCTGTCCCAGGCCATCAGGACCCTTTCTGTGGCAAAGTTGGTGGGTTGGCATGAGGAGAGTAACTGCTATCACCCTCTGCAGCTTTCAAGGCAAATCACTAGGAGCTACCACATGGTTTAAAGAGACCATGCAAGGTGACATTATAGAGATGCCAAAGCTCTTTCACATAGTGCATAGTTATTAAATGAATGAGGATCTCTCAGCTCCCTTAAAGAAGGGCTGCTCAAACAGCAGCAACTTCTATTTCAGTCCACATTCACACACTCAGTTCTTTCAAGGAGCATGTACTGGGGGCTCACAGTGTTTTATCTGTAGTCCTCGAGAGTCCTTTAGTGACCCTCATGCTCACAACCATGGCCCTTCCATCTGGCATTGAATTTACCCACATTACAGGCACAGAATCATTTCAATGTGAGGATTTTTGTAGTTTACAGTTTGCCTTGTAATTATTTGGTCTGAGCACCATGTCACAGATTTCAGGAATTGCAAGTACAAGCAAACATTTCTCAAACATGTCTCATATGATCAATAACTACTCACACTGTGTTTACAACTTCCTAAAGCTGAAAATCATTTTAATCTGTATTTTCAACCAACCTGCTTAAAAGTCAAAAACTGCACATGACTGTAATTGTGAATTATTCAAATCACAACATCACAGAAAATATGAGACTGTTTTAACTGTAATTTATGCTTCCTTTTACAAGGACAAATGTTGATGTGTCATACATTTCATTTCTCTATACAGTCATTTATGCTTAAATGTACTAGTTATGTCTACTTAACTTACTGCGTTGTTTTTACACTGTAGCAGTGCTCTGAGGAGACGACTAACTTGAGATTAGTGTTTTGTTTAAGGCTGCTGCCATATTTTAATGCCTTAAACTTCATTCTTCAACTATATTATGGATACTTTATGTGTTCAGTTATTGTAATCATGAAGAGGTTTTGTATCTGACATAAAAAGCACTTCATTGTGAAATTCTTATTTGCACTTTTATGCCTCACTGGATATGAAACAGTAGCAGTGAGGAGTCCTTAAACAGCATTTATGTCTTTCTGAACTTCCCTTCCTTATTTTATTTAACTTTCAGAAAGATCACTTCCCGGAAACTGTTTTCTATGTTTGAATGTACAAGATATATTCTGTACGTTTGCCACTTTGACAGTGCTGTGTAAATGTGTAATATTGTACAATATTGTGTGAGATGTTCCCTTCCTCAAAAGCCAAGTAGAAAAGTGCCACAGAAACCTTCACAGTTGGCTTCTGTCCTTGTGTACTGTTCGGAACGTGAGCATTTCTTTGTATTTACTCTGCATTTTGATGGCATATCCTTATCCTCAAAGTTGTACTCAACACTGTGAAACATAAGTTTGGATTTTTACTGAAAGAAACAGTATTTGTTTTTTCTATTAGAAATAAACTGAGCACTTGTTGAAAGTTGAAAGTGTGTCATTGGACATGTTTTCAAGTTGCATGCAAAGTTAAATGAGACTTTACAAACCCATATTTTCATTTGTTGAAAGTCTGCAGAGTAACTTGATCTCCACTAGATGGCACTACAGTTTCTAGTCATTACTGCCAAAGTGTGCCCTCCACTCTTCTTTGACCGCATTACAATAATGAAGTAGGCTAATAAAATGTTCCTCGTTTTAAAAAAAAGAAAAAAAAAAGAAACAATAAACAAAAATAGGGGTGAGGGTGTATAAGTGTTGTTCTTAGACCGTTATTGGATTTATAGAAACGTGGTGAGTCCATTATTTTGTCTCAGTGCACGTCTCTCATGTGCACTCATTTCTAAAGAAGTGGAAGAGTCGCTCGGCTTATGTTGGGTGTTCCTCTTTAATTCTGCCGCATCACTGTCCGTCTGTGAGGCCTGTTTGGTGGAGGAGGGCGGGCCGTGAGCTAAGAGTGCACATTTCAGACTGTAAACTCGGTGATGCGACGTGCTGCTGCAGAGCCTGAACTTGGGGCCGATTTCAGTTTGCTTTTTCGGTTAACTTGGTTTGCATTGATTGGATTTGAGGATGGAACGCACAGCTTCAAGCTCAGCGTAAGTCCTGTCTAGTGTCTGGACACCGACACACAGAGGACACGGTTCCACGTTGAAAGGAGAGGACTTTGGGGTTCTGCAGAGGGATTTTGACGCAGGACTCAAAGTGTGGCGCAGCGCGAAGGGAATGATTCCCCATTCAGGTGATTCCGTTACAGATTAAAGTGCGCGTATTTCAGGACTTGTAGAACCCACTACAGCGGTTCAAGATGATGTCTCTGATCGATCTGGACGACGACCAGCGATGGGTGCCCACTCATGTGAATGTCACCGTGCTCCGCGCCAGGGGACTGCGCACCAAGAGCAAGCACGGCAGTCGCTACCTGTACACTATCATCCAGGTGGGCAAGGAGAAGTACACCACGGGACTGGTGGACAAGGCCGACGTGCCGCAGTGGAATGAGGAATGCTGCTTCGAGCTGATGCCCGGCATCCTTGAGGAAGGAGGGCGCAGCTCGTACCCCCCTGGCAGCGGGGACCTGGTGCTCACCGTCATGCACCGCGTACTCATCGGACTGGACGTGTTCCTGGGACAGACCATCATCCCCCTGGATAAGATATTTCAAGAGGGGACATGCCCTAGAGATGAGTAGGTTGTGTGTAATGGATGGGTGAAAGTGTTGAGTCATGACTTAGTGGCATAGTAACTAAATGAATGTAGGATATACAGTTTAAATAAAGTTAAAGTGAATAATTTTATGTAGTGGATATTAGGCTACAGCAGCAATTCCCACAATGCACAGTAAATCAACAGGATAAGATCCAGATGTTTTGTGGAGGGATGTAGAATTGATTTCCCTTTAGGTTATCTGTACAGATAATAATTACATGTCAAGTGTTGACAAGCGTCAAGTTTTTTTACACAACTTTCTAAGTTATGTTCACACTAATAGATAATGAATAATATTTATCAAAACAACGGAGAATCTATAAATGAAACAGGTTTCCGTCCTTTTATCACTAATGATAAATAAGTGTGCTGATCTTCTGTAGTAAGTATATACTGACATCCACAGGGTGAAAGATCCACCCTAGTCACAATATGTTCCAATAAAATGAATAATATTCAGTCACATATGAATGATTATATTTACATAAAAATTTAAATAGTCAGAACTTAAGTAAACTGTCGCTTAATTAACATGATTAATTCAGGCCTGGAAGGATATAATTATTTTGACACTTAGCTTGTTTTAGTTTCTGTTTTTACTTTTAATCTGAGGCTCTCTCATAAAGAACACATTGTTCTGCAGCAGTAACTGTTCTGCAGTCTAATACTGTGTGTTGAAGAACTCAGCAGTGGCACAGGTGACGTAACAAAAGTCACCAATAAAATGTGAAACATTCACTGTTCACTGAGGAGCTGAATGGAGTAGCACATCACATCTGTCTTTAATTCAGACTTCCCCACCCTCTCTTCTTTCTCCACTCTCACTGAAGCTCACACTGCAGTCCTGCTGTTAGTCTTGGCCCTCTGGTCGACCCAAAGGAGCTAGGACATAGGCAGGACTTCACATGTTGTCTGTCTACACACTCCAGGTGTAAGTGGGTGCATCTCAAGGAATGTATGTCATTTCCTGCTATGAGGCCCCCTAAACAGTTTGTTTTCAAAGACAGGGATCTGATCTGAACCAACCCCCCTTAAAAGTTTTCCACATTATGTAACAAGTGTTAGGTTTTGCCAAGAGGAAATCATTGTTTGTGTTTCTCTCCTTGTTCTGTCCAACAGTAATCTCTAATACGTTTGATTTAACGGGTGGTTCTGATCATTAACTGCTTATTTTTTTGTGTCTAGATGGTTCAAGCTGCACTCTAAGGTGGGCCGAAAGGAGAAGGAGCGCGGGGAATTACAGGTAACTGTTCAGTTCACCCGCAACAACATGACAGCCAGTATGTTTGACCTCACCATGAAGGACAAGCCCCGCTCTGCTTTTGGCAAACTCAAAGACCGTGTCACTGGGAGGAAGAGAGGTGACATGGAGTCTTCCTCAGCCATTGTGCCGGGTCGCTACGCTGCTCTGTCTGGATCCACGGGGCAACCATTCGGAGAAGACATTGGAGGGGTGACTCAAGAGGTGGAAATAACAGAAGAGAAGAGGAGCAAGATGAAGGACTTCTTTAAAGGGAGGCTGCGTAAGTCGTCTGACACCAAGTCCTGCTCGTCACTGGCTTCTGAGAGCAGTGTGTCTTCCATGACCAGTGATAACCCCGGCCCTCCACCCAGCCTGGACCTGCTGTCAGATCCCCCCAGCTCCCCCATCTACACAAGCAAAGTCCGAGTGGACGCTCACTATGGAGAGGCAGATTTAGCTAAAAAAGGTAGGCTCTGGAAATTGTGTGGTGACTTTTGCTAAATCAACAGCCTCATGACACTAGTGGGTTGTAAAAAACCTTCAACAAGACCTTTTATAGTTCAAAATTGCTTTGCATATATATAATACTGTATATATATAATATAAATAATGCAAAGTGATTGGTGATGGTCTGTTTGTAACAGTAGGTACTTCAATGACTTTACTTTAGTTTTGTTTGAGCTTTTAGGGGGCAGTAAATCTCTTCTATTCCACATCTATCGCCAACTGGAGCATTGTGGAAGTTAGTTTATCTGTAAAACAACTACTCTCTGTCTGTCAGCCAATCAGAGCTCACAAAAGAAAGGAAATCCAGCAAAACAGGTCATCTGCATTAAAAAAAGACAGGATAGGCCAATTTTACTCACAAACATTTGTCTAGTAAAGCTGCATATTATGCCCATAAGCATGGAGACATTTGATTTCTCATCCATCCATTTCCTAAAATTCTGTCTTCCTACTGATGATGTAAGACACACGTGTCAAACTCAAGTCCCGGAGGCCAAATGCGGCCCTTTGCAATGTTTTATGTGGCCCTCCAATACATTCAGTTGGTGACATTTGTGGCTTTTATAGTTTTATAAGTAAAGCCAGTTTTTGCTACAAACATAAATAAAATATAGTTCAAATCCATCTAATACATGTTGGAATCCAGCTGAAACCTGTTTAAATTAAACTAAAACCTTTTAAAATCTATGAAAACCTGTTCAAATCTGGCTAAAACCTGTTTGAATCCAACTAAAACTTGTTCAAATCCAACTACAACCAGTTTCCATAAAAGGAAGGAAAATAATGTTAAAGATAATTTTTGGAAGACTCAAATGGAGATGAAACCTTCCATTTCAAATTTGAAGAAAAGTTCCCCAAGTGTTACAGTCTTCAGCCTCTGAAAAGTTTCTTATCAACTATCACAGTCCCCCTCACCACTTTGAGTTTGACCCCACTGATGTAAGATGATGCATTTTATAACAGAACATTTAAAAGTACAGTGATTAGTTTATTCTGTTGTTAAAATACAGAAACTTGAACTTGTGTTCCTCTCTCTGCAGTGCTCACCAGCCAGCACACCACAAAGGTTCTGACACACAAGCGAGCCTTAAGTGATGAAGCCAGTAAGATCACTACAGCCATCCCTCGATCAGTGGAATCTCTCAAAGGCCAGACCATGACTCAATCCAAGTCTTCTCTCTGTATCAATGGAAGCCATGTTTATGACTCTGAGCCGTCAAGCCCTAAAATCTCCGCTGCCCTTCCATCCAAACTGGTCCTGCTGGAGAAATGCTCCCCTCTGTCCCGATCACTGCAGAACCTCACCAAGCGGAGTGACGATAAAGGTACATTTGCCGAAGGCCGTCGCTGGTCTTTCGACAAAACAAAGAAAGAAGAAAAGGAGGAAGAAAAGGAAAGCCAGACGTCTTCTCCTCCATCTCAGAAAGCTCAAACAGAGGGTCATCCCGTTCAGGCAGCTACACCAATCGTCTCCTCTACTACAGTATCACCCGACAAAGGTAGGAAGTTCAGAAAGACGCTATTCTCTGGAGGTAGGAGCGACTCTCTGCCTGCAAAGTCGGACTCGAACCAGGCCGCTGCCACATCAGAGGGACGGCTCAGAGGCTGGTTCAGCTCCAGTGACTCTCAGAACAAGCCAAGGTGAGTCAGGGTCACCCGCAGCATCGCCTTCAGGCTCTGGTGTCAGATCAATGCTAAAAGGCCCCTAAGTTGGGAGTAATGAGTTCAGCGAATTGATTTAGATTTTCCCATGTTACAACCATGCTGTATCATCACCCTAGAGCTTCCACTTTAGCATTCCTCCACATCAGCATCTTTGTCTTTGAATATGCAATGTGACAGTGAAAAATGGCATTCCAAGCTCACTCAACAGGATAGCTGCCAGATGGTTCAGAATGGCTTCAGTGCATCATTGCTTTTTTTTTCTGCTTGATTGTTTTGCTTAAGCACTTTGCCTTTTGACTTTAATTTCCATGACTTCATTTGGCCACTTTGGTATCACACTTTGTTTTGTGTTGTTTGCTGTTTTGTGTGAGAAAGATGTTCCCTTTTTAGTAGCCTGGCACATCATTAACTAAGAGGACTGTTGTGCCCTATTTTCCTTCACAGGCTGGAAGTTTCTCCTAAGGTAGAAAGCAGCTCAGATGTGCCCCCTCCCCTTCCTCCTCGCTCCCCTGTACCCCCTTCGCCCTGCTCCTCCCCGACCGCTCCTGTCTCCCCGGTCGATGGAAACCACGCTAACCCCTTCACCACGCCACCCTCGTCCTCTCCCTCCTCCACCCCCATCTCCCCTTCCAACCCTTTCTATCCGCATTTGCAGCAGAACCCCTTTTTCGAAAAGCTTGTCGAGAGCCCTCCCTCCGCACCCTGCTCCTCTTCCAACTCCTCCCCTTTTCATTATGCTACCTGCACCCCCAGCCCTCCTCAGGAAGCTTCAAACAGGGCTTCCATAAAACGGGAACGTCCCAGGCCAGTGCCTCGGCAGATATCGCTTCCTGTTTTACTACCTAAAGCTTCCACGTCTAACCCGTCTGCCGCTCGCTCCATGTCAGAGAGTGCAGGAGAATGGGAAGACTCCTTCGATGCCTTTGCTACAAGCAGACTTAACTCACCAAAAGCCAATTCTCAATGTAGAACAACTCCAACATCCAATCATAAACCAGAAGAAGTGAATAACCATCATGTACAGGACCTTCAACTTGCCCAACCTCCACCTTTGCCTCCGAGAAGACTCCTAAGAACACCGGTGAATGAGATCTACTCTGACGGCTGGTTGCATCGGGGTCAAGAGCTAGCGGTCCATAAAGAGGCTTATTTGCTCTCACAGACAGGTGTTGCTTCACTCCAGCGTGGAAAAGAAGGAGAATGCAAAAGCAGCGTGAATAGCATCTCACCGGACCTCCAACCTAGCAGTAAGAATTCAAATTCATCTCAACAACACACAGAAGTCACCTCACCTGGGCTTGTAACGGAGAAGCTGAAGAAGTTCAAGTATGAGCCGCTGCAGGATGATACTGACTGCTGGGGAGGGATGCTGTTTGAGCAAGACCTGTACGGCCGCATGTACACAAGGAAGTATGTGCAAACCCAAGCAAACAATCATCTTTTGTCCATTACGAGTGAAGGAGCCGCTGGGAATAAGATCATTTCTAAGACTTCGGGTTCTACAAAGCTTCTTGGCAGTGAAACGTCAGTTGCAGACCTTTTGAAAATGTCGTCTAGTGCGGCACCTAAATCTGATGTGCCATTAATAGACTGCATCTCCACACCAGTAGAGGAAACACTAGAGTCTTCATTCAGTCCTTCTTGTCTAAATAACAACATTTCATTCTCCTTAACTTTAGGAGATTTAAATATGAATAACTCAGATTTTGGTTTTATTGATTCTGATGGGTCCTCACAGTCAGAGACAGGTGACCCTCTGAAAGGCATTAACAGTTTAGGCAGGACTTCACAAGAAAGTAATCAAGATACCCTACTGACCACACCAGAGGAAATGTTCACATTAAAGGACACCTACATCCCTGAGATGAACTCTTCATTTGAAATAACACCTAATAAATTGCCAAATATTTCCCCCATTTGTCAAGACAATTGCCATGAGTGTCTTTGTGATCTTCAAAGTGTAGCACTTAATGGAAACTTCAGGGTAATTAGCAAAGAAACTTTGGCATTGTCCTCACAAAATCAGTCACCTTATGTTGAATGCCAACAAGGGACAGTGGATGATGACCTGAAAAAGACACAAACTGTTATTGATGATAACGGCAATCTCCAAGCCAAAGTAGTGAGTGCACGCTTAAGACCCAAAGGGTTGACCAGAACAGACAGTAACAGAAGTCCAGTTAATCAAAGCAGAAGTGGAGATGGAGAATTTGAACAGTTTTTGTCTCTTGTTAAAAACATATCACATGAAGGACCAATGTCATATCAACCCAGAAAAACAACTATGTCTACCGTAAATGTTTTAGATAATCAGATCAAAAAACCACTCACAGAAAACTGCACAACAGGAAAGGATTCAGAGATTAGTTTTGAAGACTTTCACGCAAAAGTGGCCCCAGCATCAAGAACCCCTGCAAAGTCAAGAACGTCGTCAGTGCCTGAACAGTTTTCTTCCATTACTTCTGCACTCTCCCTGACATCTGATCATCAGGCCAAGCTCTGTCCTCCCTCTGTCTGTGCCCCCTCCTGTGATACTTCAAGCACAGGGCCCCCTCATGAGGGGCCCACCTACACCTCCTGCACCACTTCCAACACTGACCAGCCCTTGGTTGATGCACAGCACTCACTTTTGCCTGAGGAGACAGCTAGCAACCTGCAGGAGAGCAGGTGAGACCATAGCACCAGGACATTCACATATGTATCTACCATGCTTTACCAGGCTTTTAAAGAGATTTTTATTTGCATCATCTTGAAAGTTCATTTGCTGTTGGCAATGGCTGGTTTGGCATGAACATTTTAAGTTTTGGCTCTTTGCATCCAAATAATTGGATGATATTTGCTACACTGTTCCTGGTCTTATGTTAAGCTGAATATGCCATGTTTAAGTTTGTTGTCAGCTTGCACCATTTTGCTAAACTTTGCTGTTTTACTGTAACAAACAATAATTGGCCACAAAGAATATTTTAAACGGGGTACAGGATACTTCACAAACACTGGGGTCTCTACATGTAGTAAATAAATATTACACAAATTGTATGTCACTTAATACTTTTATTTTTTCGACTTTATTCTTTTGTACCTTTATATCACAATTTTATTATTCATGGTGTTTTTATAACACAGAGCTGAAAACCATTTCCAAATGTACATGCAGCAGTTATTGTTTATGAATCAATTATTTTGGTGCAAGAAATTGCATATTTGCATTTACGTGAAATGAACAACATACAACAATATCCATAGATATCCATTTTCCAATTTGAAAAATGTGTCTGTATTTAACTTAATGTTAACATAAGCAGCCTCTACACTTTTACGCCAGAATATGACCAAATATTGTTTTTATAATTTAACTGTGATCCGTTCTCATTGACAACGGCAGAGTGAAGTCATCCAGTGGCTTATATGTGATAATGCGAGATTCATTTTGTGTGACGCTTTTACACTTAGCCACAATAAACAAGTGGAAAAGTGAGCGCTGACGTGTTTACTTTGCAGACCTCACCCAGTGAAGCCATTAACCTCCAGCCAATCAGAGAAGAAGGAGGGTCGCTCGGTTCTGGAGAAGCTCAAGTCAACGATTAGCCCTGGACGTGCGGCTCAGCAGGCCACCGCTGAACCTGAGAAGACGGTAATGTCCAACAAATTCACTACTCTAGTTTGTTACAGATCATCTGTTACATTTCATTTCTGATTTACAGAATGGGCACTTTTTTAGAAGACAGTTCTGGACACTGGGTTATATTAATGTACAGTTACATTGTATAGTTATATTCCTTCAGTTCCTTCCCCTATTACAAGAGTGGCATAGATTTTCTGGCCCAGATTGATGTGTCTGAGACTAATGGAAAGGTCTCAGACACATCAGACCTTACAGTTGTACGGTGAATTATTTTTAAGATAAATAGACACACATAACTTTGGTCCTCTGTGCCAAGTATTCTGAGTCTCAGCAAAAAATTTTGGTGTAAAATAAAGATACTAGAATGTTTAAAACTTGCAGTTGCAATTGTTAACATCTTCAAAGTAATTTTAGGAACTCAGTTGGTACTAACAGCATAATTATTATTGACTTTTCTAATAACCATAACCTTCATGCCTCCCTTTTGCAGGAGGTGATGGTGGACGTTTCCCAGTACCAGGACCTGACCAACATGGAGCTGATCTCTTTGCTGCTGCAGCAGGAGATGGATATGCAGAAACAACGGGCGGCCTCAGAGCGACAGGAGGCTCAGCTGGAGAAATGTGAGGCTGAGCTCAAAAAGATCAAATCACAGGTTCGGGATTTGGAGGACTACATCGATAATCTGTTGTTGAGGATCATGGAGCAAACTCCTACACTGCTCCAAGTGCGCACCAGGCATAAGTAATGACAGTAGATCACACCATAAATAGTAAACGGAAATTAGGGACTTGAAACCTGTGTGGCTGAAGAAAAAGGTAAACAAAAGCACCACAAACATGATTTTACAGTTTCCCAGGTCTCCTCACTGCAAATACTGCCTTGTTCATGTAGACACGATACAGAAATATGAATATGCATGCGGGTTTCTATGCTCATTTGACACAAAAGAAAATCTCAATTCCAGGCAGATGCAAGTCCATTATATCCATGCTTACTAGAATCATTTAGCAGTCAGCTGTCAGTTTAAATGTAGCTTCGCTGCTATGCATAAAGTAAGAGTATAGACACAAAATACTTTAAGTGCTTTTTTAGGAAATTAGTAGTCACTTTTATCAGAGTCTGGAGTTCTTTGGATTACATTTGAATGTGCATTTTGGCATTTTCAGCTGTGAAGATGGAAACACTTTTGAACTCAAGCAGCTCCCCAAAATGCTAAGTGGACAAATGTTATAAAAGTAGCAACATTTGAAAGACTAGGGTTTGATGTGAAAACTGCAAAAAGCAGGGTGTCCCTGCCTTATCTTTGTTGTTTGATAAACCGAATATAAAACCTTTATGAAAAGCCAAAGCAATATTATTTTTGTTTGCACTTTTAGTTTTTGCAGTCAACTTCCATATAGTATTATTTTTACGCTTTTTTAAGTTATGTGAATGTTTGACATATCTATATTTTCATTATGCAAATGTTTATGTAGCAACATGAGACCGCACTGTAGTAAATTATTTCTATTGACTACTTTTTCTTCTGTAACATTTCCTCTAATACCACTGCAGCTCTGCTTTACTTGACCACAGTACTGTACTGTAATAAATAAAGTGCACATAAATCAATGGCTCACACTGTTGACCTGTCACTGACAGAGCTCAAACCCTCATAAGGTCATTGATTTAGTCACGCTGTAGCGATGGTTCCTGTCCACCAGAGGGCACTCCTAACCAGTTAAATGGAAATGAAAACCATTGTACAGTGCAAATGTGCTGTTTAAGCAGTGTCCCTGGGGAGAATCAAGTACAATAGAAGTGCTTGATGCTCCCCAGGGACACTGCATATTTACACATCTATACTGTTTGTACCAGAATAGTGTTTTAGCAACAGTATAAGACTGTAACAATCATCCTTAACATTACTACTGTATTTTATAGGATGTATTATTGTAAAAATTCCCTTTTATGATTATGTCAGATGTTATGTCATTAATAGTGTCCAAAGAGAGGGAGCAGAGACAAAACCAATAGCCTACAATAGAACTAGCTGCTTAAAGTGTACAGTTAATCTTATACTGTATAATTTAAAGGTCATACACTGTATCACCTTAGAATTAAGAGGTTTGATGAGTATATGTTTTTGGATACCTAAAAATGCCATTTTTATTTTACACCTATAACTACTGATCTGTTATAGTTGTAGAATTCTGAGCCAAAATTAGGATTTGTTGTAAGTTGGGAAAATCTTCTGTCCTTGGCCTCTTCTAGTGAAAATGTAATTCTGTTTTGTTGTTTATATGTTTTTTTCTTATTGCACCCTTTGTCCTGAAAAGCAGAGTACATCCTCACGCATTGTTCTAGTGGAGTATTTATCATTTTCTACAACCTCTGGCCATTTTTCTGCCTGTGACACGAGCATAATGAATTTGTCCACCAGCTGCTCCGGGTTATTATTTATTCTCGGATGTTATTGCAGTGAGTCTCTCCCAGTGAGGCACCTGAGACAGAATAGAGCTGCTTGGAGCATCCCTCTGTAGTCTATTCCTCTTCCTCCAGGCCACACCTCTTCCTCACACACAGCAATGAATTATCGGACCAATCAACTCCTATCTCTCCCAAGATCAATCCGAACAGTTATGCAACAATAGTCGTAACCCTATCGATCCTTTGCGGGGAGAGTGTGAGAGTGGTCATGCGGTTTGCTGGCGAGGACGCACGGCGGAGGACTACACATCCCAGATGACGCCGCGGCTCGTCGCTTCACTAGTTCCACATTGAATGTTTAGTTCGCTGTAGTTGACAAGCCCCGTTCATGATTCGGTTCATTAATAAGTAAATAGTTGGGTGTCATGGCGGAATCCGCAGTGTGCCCCGCTTTCCAACTCGGAAGACCACGATACGACCAGGTAAGTGCTCTCTATCCTCTGTTAATCAAGCGCTAAAGGCATTTGGAGAGGCTTTGCGTGAAAAACAGTCGTCCTCCGCCCTGCACCGCTCCGCTTCAGCTCTCACACAAAGTTCATCCTCATCCACCAGCCCCTTCTCCTTTGTCTTGTGGGAAATTAGCAACAACGAGCAACTTGGAGTGAAGTTTTGCTGCAATTAAATGAGTTTTGACTTTGCGTAAGAGTTATTTATCATCTTTGCGCATCGTCTCTTCAAGGATTTTATCATCTCAACATCCTCGGGGCGTCCTTAAGATGCACCCACGCTGTTTTGTTAGTTTCTCCTATTCCCGTTTCTCTATACATTCCTCCCCGTGTGTTGCCCCACCTTTTATGCAAATTCTTTCTCTATCTGAAGCCCATTACTCCAAGATTCCGTCCACACACATGGATTTGCATTGGTCAGCCTTGAAGAGATAATGTGACCTTCACGTTAGTTCTGATATCTCATTAACAGGGACTCACGCATTAGTTACACATCTGCTCAGTGCAAATGCAGTTGTGAAACAGGTCTAAAGGAAATTATTGACCTGATGCTGGTAACAAAGTCCATTTTAACATTGGGTAAAGTTTTTGTTTCAAGGCGATTAAAATTAAAGGGACTATGAGTGATATACTTCATTCAGAGATGCCCTTAAATAAGCTGTATTTTAAAGGTACGCTATGGATTTGAGGGTGATGGATGTAAAAAACAAAAAACTCATCCTCTGCATCCTCTCTTCTTTAATAAAAGCCAAAAACTAAATAATTTCTGTCACAAATCTGTATTTTTTTGGTGTTCTGTGAGCAAACTGTGATTGGCTGAGGGATTCATATCCAAATTCTATCCAGAAAAAGATTTAAAACGATAAAATGCAGACAGCATGTTGAAAATTACAATATTATCTGTATTATATTAGTGGAATATAGCTCTATAATATTTGGGTATCCACTGTGTACGTTTAACATGAACATCCATCGATATAATGAGTGCTGCAGTAGCTCGTGACTCCCCCTAGCAGAACAAGTGATATTACATGCTTTATGGACTGGCATTTGTTTATTTATCTGTGGACATTTTCTGTAATACAATCAAGGCTCTTTATTATACATGTTAAACTGTGTACTATTTTTTTAGAAGATAAATATTACAGATAGATAGAGCATTCACTACAAACTTTGCAGGTTTCCATTCACGTTGTCTACCGTTACAGAAATCACTGCAGTCTGATGTGAAATCGCTTCTAAGTGTACGTAACAAGCGTGCGGCAATACTTTCCATCTATTGCATCAAAGCGGTTCAAATTGGGCCAGTCTTTGAATCAGCATAAATCTAGCTGTGTTTGTCAGTGCCTTTTGCAGCAAGCCCCCATCTCTGCTAGCCTTGTTTTGTACTCTTCAGGGAGCTGAGGCTCATGCATAATTAAAGCAGGCTCCTCACATGGATCCTCACCACTCTCGCAAAACAGCACTGCAGCACATATGGCCTGTCAGAGAAGGAGAACTACCGGAGGAACGGCAACAGTGGCGACGAACAGTAGATACTCGGTTATATCTGGTGCTGGAATGATCATTTAAATGCAGACATGTCACTTTCACTCTGTTTTCTGGACGTCATCACATATAAACATCTCGAAACTGATTGAAGCTGCCATGTTTTCACTCTCGTGCCTTCCCAGAAAGACTCTTGGCTGAAGCGGGGCCTTTTCAGACTCATTGGCATGCGTTGTTAGCTGTTGGCATGCTGAAGGAGTTGAGAAAGGAGCAGAAAACAGGAAGCCCAAACAGCTCCAAGCCTCACTTAGAAGTCTGTGAATGTGTAGACTTAGACACAGAATTGTAATGTTTTTATTTCAATGTGTACAGTTAATGCATATTGGAGGTCAATCTATAAAATTATAGTTAAATTGATCGTAACAGTATAACATGGACATGTACCATAGATTATTATGAAGATGGACAATTACACAATACTTAAAAAGAATGCTTGCAGGAGCTCAAGAACATTATGTACTGACCACTATGCCATGTGATTGATCCTTGCAGCTGTCAATCACTTAGTAAAACTTGATAAAACATATTGTCCTGACCAAATGTTCTTCAATTAGAAATGTAGCAAGGCCGTGTTTAACAAGTATATGTGTGTGCCTCCTTGTTATCATTAAGAATTAACATTAAATGAATGTCATACTGTTTCAAGGGCTCATTCCTCGGCCGTCTGAGACACTTCATAGACATAATTGACCCCTCCACCCTGTTTGTCTCTGAGGTAAACTTCTTACTCACAAGAGTTTGGATATACAACATCATTACAATAATAACTGGATAGCATAGTTCTATTTCCCCCTCTTTCTTTGTTTGAATTTAGAAACAGCTGCAAGACAGCCTCAAACTTCTTGAGGATTGTAAAAATGGTGTTGTTCCACCAGGAGTTTCTGACCATCAGGTGAGTAATTGTAAATAAAAAATATGCTGGGAAATCTACTGGAAGTAGTGTAGCAAGATCAGTTGAGATACTTGGAGAGCAAATAATTAATTAGAGATCCACATTTTGTTGTTATTGTATTGTACAGCTGTGGGAAGCACAAAAGATCAAGCAGGTAAGTAATCAAGCAGCTCATGTGAACACGGGTTCACTGCACTTTCATACATCCAAGCCTCTCAGCTCCTGGCAGCATGAGGATGATGTCATGCTCTCTGCGTGCAGGCCATCATTCATCCTGACACAGGAGAGAAGATCTTCATGCCATTCCGAATGTCAGGTATGACCTCAGATGAAGATCTTTGATCAGGTGGCTGAAGTCTGTCCATTTAATCACCGTTTATCAACACTGAAAACCATTTTTCACTGTGCAGGTTATGTACCATTTGGAACTCCAATAGTAAGTTCCAGTCAGAGTCATACATAAATATCCATAAACATGCTCACACTCTGTGTGTGGAATAGATGAAATGAGACTTTAGACTTATTTAGTGAAAAATAAGCTCTAATCCCCTGGTTTCATCTAGGTCATTGGCCTTCTGCTGCCAAATCAGACTGTGCTGTCTACCATTATATGGCAGGTACTGTAACTAAGCAGGGTATTGTACAATCATTGCATTTTTATCCATTCAGAGCATCTAGTCAGTGCACCCTACTGGGGAGTGGCCAAGCCTTTACCTCTGTTAGGAAGTAAAAAAAAAAAATCATACTAAAATATAAAATTCAACATAATTGTTCCTTCTTTCCATACAGTGGCTTAACCAGAGTCACAATGCCTGTGTGAACTATGCAAACCGCAATGCTACCAAGGTAGGAAGCATTCACTCTTGAGTAGAACATGTAGGCCTATATATAAAACATCCTACAGTTAACTATTACGTTAGACTTCTGTTTCGGCTTTATTCTGACATTAAACTTATGTTCTACCTATTTCTCATATAAGCCTTTCATTGCATTCATAGCAATTTCAATTTTTAAAAAAAGTTTATACGTTTTGAACTGCTGTAAAAACAATATGTTAGATTTCCCAAAATTGTAATTATTCATATTATAATCCTTTATAAAACTCATTTCAACTATCCATCCTCAGCCTACGCCAACATCCAGGTTTCTTCAAGGCTATGTAGGAGCTGTGACCAGTGCTGTCTCTATTGCGGTGAGTTGACCATGCTTCCAAACAATCCAAGTGTATTGAAGATTCAACTGTGAAATGTACAAAATGGTTATACAAAAATGGATGATGTATGCTGTATTTTAAAGGTGGGACTCAATGTGCTGATTGAGAAGGCCCATAGGCTGAACCCTGCCACTAGAATGATAATTCAGAGACTGGTTCCATTCCCGGCAGTCGGTGGGTTTTCAAAGGATATGCTTTTACTGTATTATCCTCTGTTAGAGCCAATCATTTGTTTTGTATTTAAAGACATTCCCATTAAAGATTTTGCTGTCTTTGTATGTCCTCAGCCAGTGCAAACATCTGTAACGTGGGCCTGATGAGGCACAATGAGCTCTCTGAAGGTATTGATGTGCTGGACAGTAACGGCAAAGTGGTGGGCTCATCCAAAATCGCTGCAAGACATGTGAGAGGCTTTTTTTTTGTGCATACTCAGCTGTCTTGTTACTTGACTGAACTTAATATGTGCTGTTTACCAGTAAATTGAAATTGTAATACTAGCTGATACTGAAAAAAATCCATTATTTCCTGCTTTGCTTCTGTCATTCGGGATGCATCCGGTCTTAAATGAACGTGAAAATGAAATCTGTCTCATTGCGGTGTTTGAAATGAAGCATGTGCACAATGTTCTCATTGTCGTCCCCAGGCGATAATGGAGACAGCCTTCACGCGTGTGGTGCTGCCGATGCCGATCTTTGTCCTGCCTCCCATCATCATGTCCTACCTGGAGAGGTCTCTTTGCATTTTTGTGCATTGTTTGTTTTAATTATACAGCACTTTACGCTGAACTTTGTACATTTGGCTGAGGTGTATCAATATTAGCAATTAGGGGACTGTTATGGCAGTCCGTCTTTATTGAAACCAGTATTACTCCTTTATTAGGTACTATTATTTTAAAAACTACTTACTCTAAACTGTATTTGTATATTAAGCTATTTTAAATAATACATGTCTGGACTGATACAAACTGTAAGTATCTTTGTGCTTACTGAGCCATAGCATCATAAGCTGTGCCTCAGAGTGCTTCTTATTTATTTTTTACATTAGCAGGTCACTATTTGCAAAATAAATCAAACGTTATTATTAAGGACTTAAATTCAGAAGCAAAATCTGATTGAAAAAGTGCTTACATTGGAAAAAAATCTACAGTGATATGTGCTGAGCTACAATTTGGTGGAAACAGAAAAATCCCAGACCCAATAATTGTGGATGTGATGCACCCACTGTTTTTCTCTCTACCCAAAAATAACTCTGTGCCTCACTACAGTCATTTGGGATCATCCAAAACACCACGTTCTCTTTTCCTATTTTTCATTCCTCACTGTCTTGACTTGTCTAGGCTACGATTCCTTCAGAAAAACCGTAGATTGTTGCTGCCCATCCACAGCGTCGTGTGCCTGGTTACCTTCGGCCTCTCACTGCCTGTGGCCATTAGCCTGTTTCCGCAGATGTCTCAGGTACAGTAGACCGACGGATAAACGGGCTGCCGGTTCAAGGCCAGATGGGTTAAGGGAGCAGCTGAGAACAAATTCAAATTATATATAGACCACTAGACATGCACAGCCTCTGCCCGTAAGCCCGTGTTCACATCTTATACCAGATGTCTCTTCCCACGTATAATTAACTCAAAAAGATATGCAGGGCTAAACACACTTAGATGTAGAGCTAAAATCCTAGCTTTAGATCATTTCTTTCCTCTCACTTCCTTTTTTTTAACAGATTGAGGTATCTCGCCTTGAGCCGGAGATTGCCATGGCAACTGATTGCAAGGTGGTGACCTACAACAAGGGTTTGTGATGGATGGGTAGTGTGCGAGAAGAACACAAAACAAGAAAGTGAGCCAGGATGAAAGGGAACACAGTCATCCTGGTTTGGGAACACTGCACGGTTACAAACAGTTGTCTATACTGTTCTGTGCTGTATACTGTTCACTACTGGAATTCTGCTTTTATATTTGTTTCCTAGACCTTTGAAAAACAGTATATTCTTTACACATTAAAATACATATGTTTTGTAATTTTTCTGGGTGATCTGCTTCTTATGGGATCCCATATGGTGTGCCAAGTCCAAGAACCAGAGACCCACTGCACAAACCAGCATGTAATGTGTCCTGTAGAAAAATGTGCAAATGATAGTACCGGGTAATGTGACAGAAATACTATTAATCTATCATCTACTGATTTAAATGAGGTAAATACCAGTGTAAAAGTGTAATATGGTAAAATATGGAGACTGTACTGTAGATGTACATTAGTGTACATGCTTTAACAATGGCAGAGGATAACAACCTATACATATATATATATATATATATTATAACCCTATTAATGTGAATATTAAACACATTTGTTTTTTACAGTAGCCAAATATATTCTATAATTTATACTATAAGCATTTTTGCACCACTACAGACTCTTTATTAAAGCAGTGCTGTATTCCTGATGAATTTCTTCATATATAAATTATAACATATATTATACTACCCATTATTTTGTATTTTTGTGCAATAAATGTAACTAATGTTTATAATGTTTGCTAATCAAAAATGTAAGACTTTTATTTACATTATATATATTGTTTGAAATATTAAATAAAAATACCCCCTTGATTTTTAAAGACTTTTTTTATTTATTTATTTTTGGGCTAGAAGTTTAGCTATTTCCCTACCCCATGTAGGCTGTTAACGGCATACAGACAATGACAAATTTTGGGTAATTCTGTTGATGGTGTGGAATTAACATTATTTAGGTTGTTGCTGTTCACACAATGGCCGCCAGGTGTCACTGCTATCTATCTGGAAACTGGAAACATAACACCAATGTGTCAGCCAGGGTTTAAAGGTAAAAGGTCGTGTAAAACATGGCTGCCCCCGTGGATGACATGTTTTCACTCTGCGTGGACCCCGGTAAAGTTGCCAGCAGCGTAGAAATCAGATTTATCGACCACGTCAAGGTAAAATAAATGTCAGTACACCACATGCTTTTAGACAAGATATGTGGAGTTTGTCTTCTTCTGTGAGGCTAATGTAGCATTAGCATGTCGCTTGTCAGTGAGCATCCTCATCCTCCAGAGCAGACCGCAGACTGGAGCTGGGACATTAAGTACTTTAACATTTAATAATGCTGTGTCACCTGTCAGACAGGTCTGGGTGCTGCTGTCGACAGGTTCAACTCTGAGATTTTAAGGCAAAGCTTTTTAAGTCATTAGAACATTTTGCCACATTCATGTTATTGCATTTTATAATAAAGTGCTTGATAATGGATAGCTTTTCAACCCAGTTTTAATTGGAATGTATTCATGCGACTAAGCTCAAAAGACTAAGTAAAATGTTTGTCTATCAAGACTTCAAGCAAATATTGTTAAAAGGCGTTAAGCTTAGCTGCATTGTAAGATAATTCAAGGATACTGTTATTATAATGTAAACTTGCATGTAGCTGTTAGCTGCTACCAGATCCTGTTGTCAGTGTGCCCCATTATGACTTAATTTGTTCCTTTGTCATATTCTTATATGAGGAGCAGACACTAACTACTTGACAAGTCATTACTGGTTGCCTGGCAACAGTTCTATACAGTGATGTTCTCTGAGGTGAATTGAGTAGTGATGAAACATGTCTCAAGGTTTTGATAGACTGAAAGTGCTGTGATGTGACAAATGGGTGTGAGTTTATACCACAAGGCATTTTATAACATTTGATGAGTCATACACTGCACAAATATCTCAAGACACTGTAGCTACAAAGTACCAAACCTGCCTTTTTAGTATTCTCTACTTTAAAAGTCATTATTACATATTTTTTTGCCTGTGCTATATTTCTACTACTGCAGCTTCCTTAGGATGTAATGTGGTTTGTTTGTTTATCAGGGGAAGGGTCTCTTCGCCAAAAAGAGCATTAAAAAGGGGGAGAACATTTTCATCGAGCGACCTCTTGTCTCTGCTCAGTTCCTGTGGAATGCTCTATATAAATACAAAGGTGAATTAACATTTTCTTAAGTAAAGCCATGCATTGGTGAATGTAGATGCATGTAACGAGTCCATGGAATCAAAAGTTTATAAGCGCACAAGTAATAATTTCTTATGCAATAAAGTTTCTCGCCAATATTAAGTGTATGATTGTATTAAAGTATTCATTTTGGTTCATTGGTGGCAGGGTAAGATCTAGTATCTCTCTCCTCCTGATCTGCTATTCTTTTGTGATACTTACAGCCTGTGAGTACTGCTTACGTGCACTGGAGACTGCAGAAGAAAATGCTAAGAGACTCAGTGGCAAACCAGGACTCAGCCTCCCACATTCTGAACTCTGCAAAGTTCGACCAGAGCTGCATCAAGCCTGCCCTCAGTGTCAGGTTGGGTCAGACTAGACAATCAAAACACTTGCCAAGTATAGATATTTCTGGGCCTCCAAAAAGTGGGAGGGATAACATTTCCATCTGTGTTCCGGGGCCTCTCCTTTATCACTAGTGGCTAGTATCAGCACCATGAGTCAATAAGCTAATGTTTTATTGAACAGGAAAAGGCTTAAATGCAGTGGGTACAATGTAACATTACTCTGTATACTTACGCCTAGGTTGGGAGCTTGAGTTCAAACTTTGTTGATATCATCAAACTTATTTATATATGTTGGTTTTATAACATTAAAAATAAAACAATTAATCAAAGAGTAACCATATAGTCTCTCCTTGGGCAAATAATTTTAACTGACAGTGATTTTTCTCTTAAATTCATATTTTTAATTATGACATTGCTTGCATCTCTTGATATGAACCTCTCCATTTGTGCAGGTGATGTACTGCAGCAGCGAGTGTCGACAAGCTGCAGCGGACCAGTACCACCGGGTTCTGTGTCTAGGTCCCTCTCATGACGACCCTGACCACCCCATCAACAAACTCAAAGATGCATGGAGGTGTGACTTTAATGACCCTATACTTGGTGGATCCACTCATGAGTATTTGTCCTTACAAACCTTTGTTTTTTCTTCAGGAGTATCCATTATCCTCCGGAGACCTCCAGCATAATGCTCATGGCCAAAATGGTAGCTGCTGTAAAGCAGGTAACTCTTAATTCTTTCAGATCTTAGCCAAATGTAAAAAAAAAAAAGTGACTGATTAGAAATAAAACTACAAAAATATCACCGGCACGAATATTTAATTTACTAACCCACTTTGCTGTAATTGTAGTAGCATCACATAATTTGCACAGTAGTATTTGCTGTAAGTATTGTCTTGAAAACTCTACAAAAGAAGTTTAAAAAATTAAATCAAAGAGTTGTTTTACATCAGATTTGATTTTATTTTTGATGGAGAAATATTTTTAATATTCATGGAAAATGGAAATATAACTATTACAGGTATTGAAAGACTAAAATGAATGCATAAATTATTAAAAATAATAATAATAACATGCGCAAAATACACTATCATATTTTATACTGAAAAATGCTTTTATAAGGTACATAAACGTGATGTCATTGTATTGTTTTTTGTTGTTGACCAGGCTAAAGACAAAACACACTGGCAAAGGCTGTTCTCCCACTTTTGTAGCCGGACAGCTAATGAGGAAGAGGAGATTGCTCATAAGCTCCTAGGAGAGCAGTTCAAAGTAAGTTTCTCACATACTAGTAATGTGTTTATAAATGTATGCAGTTTTAACCTCTCAGATTCTAGTGTATATTTTGTGCTGTTTGAATTCTAATGTTTATGGGCTTTGATTTCTAGGGGCAGTTGGCCTTGTTACATAGTCTTTTTACTGCAGCACTTTATGATGAACATCTCGGTCGGGTAAGTGTGGCTCCTATCATTCTGACCCTTTTAGAGGCATTTAATGTTCTAAAATATTATTATGTGACATCCAAGCACATGTCCTACAGGTCTTGATCTTGGAAAAGCCTTAATTGTTTTCACTCATGTTGTCTGTTTTATTCTATTTATTTATTTCATTACAAATTGTCCATTTTTTATATCCTGTTTATTTTTTTCACCTATTGCTTAATGAATTTACAAAGGTCATATTTAAATTGATTGCATGGTAAGTTTTAAGTACTGTATGCACCATAATTTAATAGAATCCAATTTCTGGTGACCCTATGTTGTCTAGTGGGTATTAATGTTAACATGCTGACGTAAGAAAAACATCAATGTACTGATATCTGAGCAGCTCAAGTGAGGTCTCAGTAGAATTTGACCTTTAACCTCAGAATTGAAAGGGTCAGATGGAATTACTTACAATGCCGAATGGATCAATGTGACATTCTCTGTGTTGCAGTGGTTTGTTCCTGAAGGTTTCCGCTCTTTATTTGCTCTGGTGGGAACCAATGGGCAAGGCATTGGCACCAGGTAAAGAGCAGTTTTTAAACAGAAGAACCTGAATTACACCTTTGAACATGTTACCATTTGTGCTCTCTCATTTAGTTCCTTGAGTCAGTGGGTACATGCCTGCGATGCACTTCAGCTTCCTCCCCAGCAGAGGGAGCAGTTGGACTCTTTTATTGACCAGCTGTACAAGGACATTGAAAAAGGTCAGCCTATTATCTTGGTTGTGAAATAAACCCTTTTGTCGCAGCTCAGACAGTACTTGTATGGTATTATTGTGATATTGCTGTACATTGTATGTAATGTGTGTCTAATTTGCCTAATGTCTTCTCTTGACTCCAATAGAAACGGGAGACTTTCTGAACTGTGAGGGCTCTGGACTGTTCCTTCTCCAAAGTTCATGTAAGTGCATATATAAGCTCACAGCTGTACTTTCTTTTATTTTATCTACATATTTTTCTAATGATGACAATTGTTTGCAGGTAACCACAGCTGCATAGCCAACGCTGAGGCTTCGTTCCCAGATAACAACTTCTTGCTCCACCTCAGTGCCCTTAGTGACATCAACCCCGGAGAGGTCAGCTGATATGTCTGTGTTGGCGCTGATAAATGCTGGCCTAGCCACAATGGGACGGAACATCCCTCTCTAGCTTTGTGCGCTCCCTTGTCAGACAGCATTACCGAGCTGAGACTTTGAGGATTGGAGTGGGTTTGTCGAGCCGTCAGAAAGATTGAGAAGCCTTGCATCTGCATGGCACAGTAATGTCACAGCAGCCACAGCTACGCTCTTCTTTGAATTCTGGCAAAGACAGGAGCGCTTATATGATTTTACCAGCTGAACCATGGGGGGACACAGCCACTTTCTGCACACGGGGATCACAAAACAAACTCATATTTGTCTGCTATTTAAAAGGACTAACCTGGTGTAACACATATTTAGACTTTTAAGACCTATCATTTGTTTCCAGGAGATCTGTATCAGTTATCTGGACTGTTGTCAGCGGGACCGAAGCCGTCATAGCAGACACAAAATTCTAAGGTACCTTGTCTTGGATAAATGTAATGACAATCATTACATTTCATCACAAAATTGATCCTTAAAAATCCTTCCTGAAAATAATGGTCAGAGTCCAGAAAACTTCTGCTGTTATTGTACAACTTGATGCCAATTTGTTTTGTTGTAAAAAGGTGCCTTGTTTTGCTAGATCATGTTTAAGAAACTGTAAGATGTTTGTAATTGCAGCTATTGTTAAAAGTGCAGCAATGTGACTAAAAGCTTTCTCTTCTCAGGGAAAACTACCTGTTTGTGTGCTCGTGTCCAAAGTGCGTATCCCAGATGGATGAGCTGGATATGACATCAGAGGAGGAAGATGAAGAGGAAGGCGAGGCAGAAGGTGAAACCGAGGGGGATGAGATGGAAGATGAGATGACAGATGTCTGATGAAAGACTTGTCCAGTTTGTTCTCAGCCATTCCCTTTTCTGCGTCTACACAAAACAACCATGAAGCTCAGTGCAAATAACCATCTATATCACACTGTATAATAATGCATCAAGATCCAACCTATGTACTCATTTTTGGCCCAAGACTATATTTTTAAATGTGGTTTCTGTGTGATTGGGCTCTTTGGACTATGATCATTTTTATTGGTCTGTTGTCGCACACTAAATTTCATTTATTATAATGAATTATTTATAAACATTGATTATGACAAGCATAGTAAAGAAATAATGGTGTCATTAAATCACACCACTAAATCCAATTGCATTAGCCCCACTAACAAGAAGTGTATGTGCATCTGAGGTCTGATTTAGGACATCCCCATGGGCCAGGGACACTAGAATTATGGGCTTTACAGCTCCACTGGGTGATGTGTTTCATTATCAGGAAAGCACTGTTTAACTAACAACCAGCTGTCAGCTGTTATGGGATATGACTGGCTTTTCCTAAAAGGAAATCTATATTTGTTAATGATTTAGGTCTTCAAAAATAAATGGACTTCATGGTGATAGTATAGTTAAATGTTGCCTCTATATTCTTTATGACATTGATAGTGAAAAGATGAACAATCATTAAGTATCTACATTAATTGTGGGGCTGCATCCCCTGTGAAAGGCAGCCCTTTAAGTGTCTTGAAACCTAGTGTGCAGGAGAATAGCCATAATTCTCAACCCCCCATATCTATACTTCCCAGGACTGATAAATGCTTGTCATTTCTCACCCCTAAAGCAACAACACAAAGTGATTAAGCAAAAGGTAATTGGTTCTCAGGTTTTGTGCTCCACTCATGAGAAGTTTCTAACACAACTATGCATACTTTAGTGGGCAGGCTTTTTATTTATACTCTGTTGTAATTACAGTGCTGTCATATGGGAGGCATCGGGCCACTAAAATATAGGAAGCTTTTCACACTATGATCTATGGGGTTACGTTAAACCTTACTTAATGTGTTATGGAGACCTTGAGTAGAAAATTGCTTTGTCAGTAACAGTTTGCCCTTTGTTGAGGACTGTAGATCAAACGTGGCTGCACCTGACTGGAACTGCTGCTACGCACACATGAATCAAATTACAACGAGTGTCATCACAAATCCTAATATTTTCTGTTACTTAATGAACATTGGAAATATTGAATTGTTAATCCCAGTGTTGGCATGCAGTGATGTGACACATGAGAACACGGCTTTGTAAGGCACAAGTCTAAATATAACTGCAGCAAACAGAAACCCGGTGGTGGTTGTCTTTACTACTCTGGCATAAACCTTTTGAAATGAGATGTCTCTTGAGTCGTCTATCTGGTTTAAACACCTCCTGCCTGTGCTACACCAAATAGCAGGGGAAAAATATTTGTTCAGCCATTGAATAGTATCTATAAATCCTAAGTCAAACCGTGTTTCTCAAAGGGTTTGGGATTTTCACTAATCATTACTGTTTTATGTCCCATACTCTCAAGACTGACATGTTGCTTTAGGCACTGTTAATACTAAATGTTTATTTTCATGTATCAAAAAGATTGTGGTTATAGTTCACAAAACCAGAAAGTGTTAACACGTTTAACAAAAACAAAATGCTTTTTACACAATTCTCCCCAGTGGCTTTATTCATCTGTGGTTGACATTTACCTATTAACCTCCTCTGTTTATTCATACCATATCATACAGTAAATGCTCATTCATCCAACAAGCACAAAAAGTGGAAAAAGAGCACATTATGTACATGAAAGGACAGACACCTGGGGCCCCACAAGACAGGAGCACGGACCCCTGGACGTGTCCTCCGATAGAACCCCCCACAGGCAGATGGTGTCCTGTAAAGCCAAGCCAGAAACGCTGTAGGAAGTGTTGAATTCAGGGTCATGGACTTCAGTGGCCACTGCAGGGGTCCAGTTCAGGCAGGCATACATTCGGGCCACCACATCATACAGAAGGACTGTTTCAAGTGGAGAAAGTACATGGGGGGTCAAAGAGTCCAGGGAGGAGTGGGCGACACAGAGCAGTGTGGGTACTGTTTGAAAAAGGGTGGGAATTGTCTTTTATTCTGCTAATCACTTAACATGTCAGAAATAACTTGCTTCGAAGAAAGCCGTTTTAACATAATTGACATAAGTAGAAGTAACAGCACTCATTATAAGGAGTTTAATTATGGCATTTAAACAGGATTGTCATGATATTAATACAAATATGAATGTGCCACTCTCATTGTCACTCTGACCAGATTCATGCATGAATACATCTTTTTTGAAAGCATACATCATCTTATTTTACATTTACAGACACTTCATTTGGTAAATTAACCCTAGCTGACTGTATAGACTCCTTGCTTTTCTCTATCTTAGCAGATTAGTGAATTTTTGACAGAAGGGTGATATTATTTCCAAAACAGCAATACTCTCAGGGCTTTTTTGCAACCTGCTGTTGATTTATCCTGCAAGGTTAAAGGTGGCCTGTGTTGTTTATCATTGCGAGTGCTAAAGTTGTCTAACTGTTTCACATTGTGTGCTTGAATTGGGTAAACCCTGAAATGGAAGCTGGTTTATAGAAACTGTGCAAAGCACCCTGTGGTTGAAACAAGCCCCATATGGAAACAATCTCCCACCTACATTAGCGCTGTCCACATCGGTTACCACAACGAATGCCATTGCTGCCTCGGAGGGCGACTCTAAGAGTAAATGATGAACGACTGCTTCATGTGAAATCAGCCGACCTGGAGAAAGGTTGGTGCACTTTAGCTCACCCCGTAATAAAATAAACACAGGCATAAAAATTCAGTGACAAACATGACTGCTGTGTGATCAATGTTACAGATTTGTGCGGTTGAGTTCTGCTGAAATCATTTCCAAGGCACAAACTATCAACAGTACGTGCGCCATGTGGTCATCTGGGATACTCGTGAAACACTGCGGCCTGCCCAGTAACCTCACATTTATCTTCACAGGAAAAGGCTGAGGACCTCTATGGCGTCGAAATAAATCTTGCAGCTCGGCCCAACTCAGTGAAATGGAACATGAAGAATTGAACTGTGAATCATCCAAACGCAGGCTTTAGCGTCACAAATGTAACATCAGGATAAACAATAAAACTATCTGCAGCAGTTCTACAGAGAAATCCGGAAAGAAAATGCTGTTTTGATATCTGAGGTGGTTTGTGAATGGATTCTGTCTGTGAAGCTTTGCTGGAAGCTGAAGGATTTGAAAGAAAGTGAAATATTCCTGCAGTGTTTCACAGAAGGAAGAAATTTGCAAGGACTGATCGAAAGGTAATTTCAGAGCTGATTGGTTTGAGCATGATTCAGTCTTTTTCCAACCATAACTTTAAAAAAAAAAAACACAAGCCATTTCTTACTTGGTGGTTTAAGACCTCCAGGATTTTTAGACGTATATTTCCCAAACCTTCATGTTAAGACTTTGACAATTAAAAAGCCCATTGTGCTAAAAGTGAAAGAGATCAACTGTGATTAACTGTGAATGCCCGATGAATTCTCCCTCTAAGGTCAAGCCACACATTCCCTTTGAGACACTGAACATGGTCTGACTCATGTAGTGCAAATGAGGCATTTGAAACACTCTGGCTATTCAGTTTTATCTGGTTTTCACATCTCCCGCTGGACATTTTGCACATCCTTGCACCATGAAGCTAATGCTCTCTTTTAGCTGTGGCATTTTAGGATGCGAAGGAAGCAATAGTATCCAATTATATGCAGCTTATTGTTGCTCGTCAGAACCATGAGCATGTTAGCGAGATAGCCCGACCAGATAAGACATTTTTTAATATAAAGAGCTTTTCTCAAATCTAGCAGGCAGCTCCTTGATGGACTGTTCATCAAGCTAAAGGTCACGTTCATGTAACTATTTCAACAGGATTTATATAATGTAATTTTGTGCCAGACATTTGAAGATCTGTGATATGGTAAAAGAATACTACTGATTTATTTTTGTGCAGAATTTTTATCACTAAATGTGTCATGAAGTACTGTAGCTGTGTATTCATTTTGCCACTGTTTTTTTCACTAAAGTAATGTGGCATTTTGAAAAGCTAAATGAGCTCTGAAATTATTATAAAGAAGCAAATGGATGTTGGTTCATACATTGCATTATTGATAATGACATTGATTCCTATACATTATGCCTCCTGAGAATGTCACACTGCCAGTAATTTCTGATCGTAATCATTATGATTGACAGGAGCCTCTGTGCAGTGACCCTCTCAAGATGTATGGTGTCTGCATTCAAAAGGAAACGATTCCTCGTCTGTATATTTCACTTGCTCCAAATGAAATACGCTCTGTGTGAACATGAGCGTCCCCTCCCTGATGCCCCCAGGACACACTCAGACCAGCATGGGGGGGAGAGGAGGACCAGGCATAATGCTTTGTGCTCCTATTTGAGGGCCACAAAATTTCCATTGATTACACATAAAAGACCACATAGCAGCGCCGCTCTCACAAGGCGCCTTCATTATGGCGTCCACGGGGAGAGTGTGTTCTTAATAGAGCACATGTGATGGTGGGCCTCTGGAAGCTTTAATTTCTACAGGGGTTTTATATTTTTACATTTACCGTGAAAAAATCATCCCACAGCACACTCGAGGAAAAAGAAATAACCATTTTCCTATATATGCTTAGAATTTTTTAAATATAATAGCCTTACTACTCAAAATTTAACAAAAAAATGAATACAACCACTTTTTGCAACATTTCCTCTTTCAACTTGTTTTTTATTGTAGTTTTAACAATTTAACTTTGTCGGTCAACTTTTGGTCATCACCCAATAAAAATGTAAGCAAACCTTTATGGGACTGTTATGTCCCAATATGTAGTTTGTGCAAATACGATTTGTGTAAAATTATGTTGATTTAGTAAGATATGCATGTTCAGAGTTATGTAACTATTGTTAAAGTTACGTGTTGCTCTAACAACTTGAAAGACCTATTTTCAGTGTCTTGACCTTATTAAAGTCAGATGTCATCTACATACAAGGCATTACATACATACATTACGACTCAGAACAATAAGCTCATCATCTGACACTAGCTTTCCATTACACCTTGCATTTGCTTTCATAAAATGAACATTTAAAACATTTAAATAGGACTGTTCTCAGAGCACATAGCAGGCCCAGCAGTGAGCCAAAACACAACTGAATTTCCCAGGTGTTCTCTCAGATTTTCCACAACCCTCCTTTATAATTCATTCTTCTTCATCTGCCTTCTCCAGATGAAATGCTTCCGAAGACTTCTGCACCTTTCCAAAGAAAACTATGACTGAGTTTCAAAAATCCCAAATCCACCTGGACCCAAAGTTGGATGCAAGCACAAGCTGGAAATGTGATTAAGGCTCGAACCTCTGCGGAATAGGGATTCACTCAGCAAAATCCCAATCTCAACACCGTAATTTAGCCACGGTTTCTCATGAGACATTTAGTATTTGTTAACATAAACCTGTTTAGTGTGACTCTGGATGAAGTGACAGATGTTTCTCTTTAACGTGATGTTACTTTGGGTTGTTTGAAACCCTGAGGTGGTCCCGGCTTTTTTATTTATCTGTTAGCTTTGTATGTTTTTATTGAACTCATTTATTTCGGAGAGCTGGTCGAAGTGAAGTACCTCTACTTCAGCGGTCCTGACTTTATTATTTCAACACATGGGTCATTCAAGCCTGAAGCAACACAGTCTCCAAAAAAAAAAAAAAAAAAGTATGACAGATCGAGTGAAACAGGCAACACTTTTGAGTCTTTTCAAAACAAACTCAACTGAAATGGTTTGCACGTACAGTTTTTGATTGGCTCTAATTGCTTCTGGGATCAAAATAAAACAAGTGGCAAGTGGACAAAGTACATTCCACCGGATAATATGGCTTGAATATTGTGGGACAAGGCACAACAACAAAGCTCATGATGTGGCGGTGTTGAAGAGTCTTGAGATGCAAGAGGGAAACCCAGCAGACCTTCAAAGGGAGAGCGCAGTGGGGAGCGTTGGCACAGTCATGTTATGGACAGCTTGTAGACACACTAAGAGCTTGTAGACCAGCACATAAACAAAGCAGCAGTCACCATTATGTGCTCAAACTGTTTACACCAATGAGAGACCGATGTTTTCCAAAAAACAGCTACACATAAAAACCCAATACAAAGATACAACTTGAATTTTTTGGTGACTTTCTTTTTCAAAATAGAGGACAATATTGGTGCGTTCATGTGATCCTGGGGAAAAATGCACATGAACGCCTGCTGAAGTCGGAACAACAGCTCGGAAACTGTTGCCCAAGATTCCATGTTGATGTTATTTTCATCAACATGGCGGAAGAAAGCAAATGTATATTTTAGTAATGCAAGTCATTAAAAAGTATGACTTACCAACTGTTTTGCACATTAATATATTAATAACTAGTTTTTTGTCCACTATTTATACTATTTATTTACATCCGGTTTTTACAGGTTTCAACACACGTTATGTTAACTTCTTCTGTTTTGAATGGTCTACTTTTTCTTGAACCGCTACTAACAGGCTAATAATTGCTACTTTGACTGTATTAACTCATTTAAAAATAACATAAGCACATTTTTGTCTTCACATCCATCTTCCTTGTTATTTAGAATGTTCCGACTTTCCAAGCTGAAATCATTTGAACACAACACAATCAGAAGAACTACTTCCTAGAACCCACAATATGCACTGGAATTATTGAGGTCTTCAAGGGCCACACCACAGCGGCAGGGGACTCAGTGTAATATTTGGTGTATTCCGTATAGATTGGTAAAATATGGATGTGTTAGAGGCGAAATTACCACTGACTTTCCACATACTGCATGTGTTGTGTGTGTGGACAGTATAATAAAGCTTGAGGACTGTGTTGGATGAATGTGTTTGGCATGTTCATACATATGCACACACAGGAAGCCACTGAATTATAGATGTAGAAACAGGAAATTCCTCCCTTACCCTCTGGCACTCAGGTTCCGACCTCGCACTAAATCAATTAGCAGTGCTGGAGGCAATCAGCGGCCCTCCGCGGAGACTCAGTGAATGTGGTCTTAATTCAAGAGGCGCTCTCAGGGCCCTCTCCACTGTGGCTTCCACCTGATGGGTGGCCGCCGCTCCCTTTAACACAAACAGGACAGTCATTTCACGCTGCGCGAATAACACAACGGCAGGACGGGAGAGAAGAGAGGGGTTTCCGGTGTCGCCCGTAAAAAGGCTTCCCCTGTGGCTCACAAGGGTCTTTCCTACTGGGTGACCACACACACACACACTGCGGCTTTGTGGTTAGTGCTCACAGGTGTCTTTTGTTTCAGTTGTGTAGTCTGCTGCAAGGCAAGAGCAGATATGAAACATTTGTAGACAGTTTGTTTAGCTGAAATAAAAAGCCTTGTCACAAATGAAATGGAGTTGTAGGAAGTGAAGAGTTAATTGATTGGATGATTGAGAGGTTTTACTGTGTCAGAAGAGAGAACTCACAGTATATAGAGTTTCTGACCATTCACAAGGTTTAAAACAATGGAAAACAAGGGAAAAACTCTGATCTTACTCAGAGGTTTACATATGTTATTGGTGTTTGATTACTTGTTTGAAGCAAATAAGCCATTGCTTTTTTACAGTCTATTTTAATACTAACTGCAAAACTTGCCAAAATGAGTGAGTCACTTAATTCTTCATTAAATTACATTCAATTTCACAGTTAATTTTACCAATGTTGTAAAAGAGACCCATTTCCTGAGGTCAAAATACACAAGATCAAATAGATTTTCTTCTTCTATTGTGTTAGATATGAAAAATGAATACTTGTATATTAATGGTGTTTTGTTGCTCTGTAAAAAATGCTGTAGAATATTTATTCATTAATCCTCGACGGGCTGACCCACATGTGAAAGCTCTGCCCCTCATTAAGTCCACATCCCCATCGATTACTCCACGATGAGGAAATGATGTAAATGAGTGGTGCCATTAGTTCTGCTCATTTCACATATTGTAGGCTTCACTGCAGATCATGCTTGCCTCTCCGGACCTCGTCCCCGGTCCGTTTCGGCATTTCCTTAGTGGAACCTGACACTGACTGGAGGCTGTAGCCATTGAGTGTTTATCAGCAGGATCAATGCTGCATCTGTGTCTCCCCCCCGAGACCCACTGGATGTAATCCTTTTCCAGCTGAGCGGATCCTGAATCTTCCCATTCACTCGCGCTCCCACAGGACACAGGGGCACATTTCCCATGGAGCCTGAATAACTCTGCATGTTATTTGCACAATGTATCTCAGGACGGCTCTTCTAGAACATCCCTAATACATGTGGTTCAGATTACCACTTTGTACGACCCACAGAGACGCTCTTTAATCCTCCTTGTATCTAACTCCACACATTTAGGTTGAGTTACATACAGTACACGGGACTAATTGCTGTGGTTTTCTGCATTTCACTAGGCCTTCACACTCACTCGACTGGATCACATGTCCTGATTAACATCAATGTCAATGGGAGAGGAGCAAATCATTAGGGATCTCTAAAAAGAAATAAACACAGCACTCTAGCATTGCAGTTTTAACAAGGAATATCGCTTGTAGTTGTCATGGTTAACCGAGTCAATCTAACATTTGTAAACAGTAGTTAATACAATGTTGGACCATTAACTGTTCATTTTAGGAGTATAGGAGTATTTTCATTGTGTTAAAATGACATTCTGCTTCTTAAACAACTTTAGTTTAAAGCTCAGCAGCAAAATGAGGCCAATTATCATCTCAGCTAATAGATATTACTTAATTACTCCAATCAGCTTTGATTGTTCCTCCACTTTATCAGCCCTTAAACTGAACATCTCAAGGTCTGTGCAGGTGAAGATAAAGTCATTCTTCCTTCAGCTCGCTCCGAACCCACACTATGTGTCAAGCTGTCACTTGGTGTGGACATACTGTTTATCTACTGTATATGAAATTGGTGAGAAAAATTATGTATTATGTAATATTTCTTACGTGTTGTAAAACTCGAGACCAGCCTTACAATCACTTTTTAAAGGTCTCAGTTTTATTTTGGACTTAAACTTATATTTACTTGCTCTCGTCTCAAACAAAAAAGTATAAAAAGCCAACTGTTTGAGTTTTTGTCCACATCATTCATTATTTTTTTTGCCTTTGATAGATAGACAGGAAACAGGGTGAGAGTGAGAGTAATGACAGCAAATGACCCGAGCTGGAATTGAACCCCGGTCCTCAAACATGTGGCATGTGCTCAGTTAAGGCACTGATGCACCCTGATCACAGCTTAATAAAAAAAAAAAAAAAAGTCCCTCTAACTCTTCTTCCTTCACCAATGTCTCCATAACTTTAGTCTTGGTCTAATTCTGGATTTCTCTTCCTAACTGGTCTTGGTCTTGATCCTTAAAAGTCTTGCTCTTGTCATGGTCTCAGTCATGACTTGGTCTTGGTAAGTGTAAGTGTAAGTAAGACAACAACGCTATTATTAATACTCACTATATAACAACATATTTATCATATTTATCACAGTTAATATGCATTGGTTAGATTTTGTCTTTGGATGTTCAAAAGGGATGGTATTAAATAAGTCTGTACTGTCTTTCACTTCTTTTTTACTGTGTAAATCAAAAACTCAATTGAATTCTATAAATACACATGTTCCAATCAAATTTTTCATTCAAACCTAATTTCTTCCGAGCTGGATTTTAAATATACATGCACGTGGCAGACTGACAACCTGAAAATATAATACCTTTGCTGTAATGGAGGCACTGACTGATGTGAAATGAAAGGCAAATCATCTGCCTCTCAGAGTAACCGGTGTAAGTCAGTGATTAGTCTGACGCCTTTGTATTTGTTAACAACTAACTTTAATGCTCTACTTGAAAATGCACAGGAAGTGTTTTTGTGGTAAATTTACATTGCAACAGCCTGGCTTTTAAAGATTCTTTGTGCTTGTTAAACGTTCATTCCTCTGGGACACTTAGGTCAGATTGCTGCTGTTTACAAGCCGAAGCACACTGTGTGGTCAAGACCTGAAGGCTTATGGGAAATACAGTGCAAGAATAAGAGAGTGTTTATCTTTCAAAAAAACATTTGTCCGATGATTTTTGCTGTGATGATTGTCTTCTTTATGCAAAAAAACATGTAGGTGGTGACTATTCAATGCTAAAAAATGATGTGAAACTGATTCATTAAGGTAAAAGGTTCTGCAGTGGCATCACTCATTGTGCGTTCAAGCATCTTGACATCTAATATCCAGAATGGAAACATCTACACATTGTTCCTTTAAAACAATCCATCAGATCATAAAGCACAAAGACAAAAGGTTACAAAGTCTGCAAAGTGGTACAAAGCATAATATTCCCAGCGCATGTCTGTAACATACACTTTGAAGAAGCTTTTCTCGACCTTGTGTGTCAGATGAATATTGCGTTTCATTGTCTAAACAAACTACCCACTCTGAGTCAAGAAAAGAACACAAGAGCACATACAGTGACGCGTGTAATCTCTGTCCTCGAAGGAACCCTGACGACTTCACATTTACATTTACTGCACCAGCCTAAATAAGCAGCCGTAGTGTAACGATGAATAATGCAGAAGAGTCACAAGGAAAGACAAATAGCTCAGAACAAATTCTCAGAACGTAAAGTGTGTTATACAGAGGTGACTGCCAATATAAAGTGCATTTGTTATTTATTAAAGCGCGCAGTAGGACATGATGACACATGCACAATATTGCCCTGTTATTTACCATCACGGCTTGTTTGTGGAGGGATTTAAAATGAGACCAGTGACTTGACAAGAGCTGAGGTCAAATCAAGACCAAGCGTCATCGATGCCACTCACTGAAAGGTCAGATTTGTGCATTAGCTTTTAAAGTGTCATTCACATCTGCACAATTTACACTGTAAAGTTTACTTTGAGGAGGATGAAGGCAAGATCCAACAGGTTGATCAACTGTGACACTGAGGAACTGACATCTAGCAGAGATGAGAGAAAAATGAGACATGCTTTTGTTAATATAGAGTAAGCACTAGCAGCATTCACTTCACTGTTACTTGTATTAAACTGCTAGAAAAGCGGAGATAGCAATACCGTAGAAAACAAATATTGCACAAGCGGTTGTTGAAAAAGTTACATTTAAAGCTTATGTTTGATTAGTGAGGTGTCTCTTGCCTGGGAGCTTGCCATTAAAGCCTGCTAGTTTTGCTTACAGATGGTATAATGGTGGATAAACTTAAACAGCACGATGGAACCAGCATTAGACGTTCTCCATTTTAGCTGAGGCCATCACACATCTGCATTTTAATGTGCATTATGAACGGGTAATAAATAACGCTCTTACTACAAGTGTTTTCTGTGTCAAAATATATCGTTAGACCAGCATTATTAAAAATGAAGGCATATTCCCAAACCTCACTCCTCTTTTTTGTAGACTCTGTGAGGATCTACGGTAGCCCTGCAGGGACATATTGTTATCAGTCAACAAACCCTAATCTTAAACAAGGAGATTTGAATACATTTTTTTATTTAGACAGACAGTAAGTAAGTGTGCCTCTAGGGTGAGACATAAACACTAATGAAACATTGATAATCTTCCATTTTTTTGGACTATATACTACAAATTTAACAACACAACACTCATCAGGTGTATCACAGCATTCAGTTTATCCTTAACATGTTCGTATGATCTTACAGTGTGGCCAGGAATATGGTGGATATGTTTCGGAAATGTAATCCAAAGCAGACATAGGGGTATATCACTGTCACTGAGTTTATTTAGAATCAGTGTCGGACAGTGTGGTGATGTGTGAAGCTGACGTAGAATGCGAGGCATCCCTCTGCCATAACCTTCATCTATATTTCATGGAGTAATGGATACACTGCACATAACATGGAGTTTACCATCGGGCAAAATAAAGTGAAATATTCATGGAAACCTCAGGCCAGTAGAAGCAAGGCAAGACCTCGTGAAAAGCCTATAGAGCTGAATACTGAGCAGAGGATCACATCTCTGAGCCTACGGAATAAAAAGAAAAGGAAACAGGAGTCACCATACGCTGTAAAAAATGGATTATTATACATGTACTTTTAGTCACGATTACTTTATACAAGCAGGTAAGTTTTGATCGTTGTACTAAAAGGAAAACAAGGGTGCACAGTCTCACCCTGCCTTCGCCTCCAAACACCTCATTTCAAGAACAACCAAGATTCATTACAAACTGCAGTTCTATTTTCCCCGCACGAGCCTCACACCCTCCTCTCACTCTGGATTCGATTAAATAAAGACACAAGGTAAATTGCAACTTCAGCTGCTTTGAGACCAAATGGAAGTGATGATGACTTCAAAGAGCAGCAGATAGAATAAATTATGGAAATGCTTGATGAAGACAGCAATATATTTTGGGGGGGAGAAAAAAAAAAAAGCCATGTGTGCATTTCGAGTATTCGCTCACTTGTTTGTTCTCTGACAAGCAGGAAATAAATTCATAGAAGTTGGCTCCGATATAACAGCAGGAGTAATGGGTTTCTAGAAATAACATTGCTACTGGGCTGTTTTACAAGCAGCACTGGCAAACATCCCACGTTCACCTTCTGACCTTTGACCTCAGCAGGTTTTGTCTTCTAATTTGGCTGATTGTGCCTTTTTTCCCACGGGACGGACATAGGCCACTGGCATGTGTGACATCAATGAACCGGAGTCTGGGTCGGGTCAGAGTTAACACACATAAGTCACTGAGAAGACATGGGGCTAAACACAGAGAGCACATGCCTCCAACACTCTCCTCTAATTCTATTAGTCTCCTCATGCCACAACTTTAGGACAGAGGTGTCAAATACAAACTGATTAAGGAATCCATTCATAGAATTTACCTTGAAGCAACTTCAAATAGCTTTTTACATTAAAGTATGGAGACTGAAAATCATTAAATTATAGCCTGAGATTAATTTTGATGGTTTAGTCACATAAAACAGATATGATAACCCCTATTTAAATCATAAAGAGCTCAACAGATAATATATGTCAGAATTAGCCAATCGACAATTAACACAACACACTTACAAATACAGCTTTTTATCGTGAATGTATTATTAGAGCTGGATAAGGCATTGCACCCTTTCCCCTTCTTGATTGATTACCCTTGATTAGTGGAAAAAATGAAAAAATTTCCCCAGGGATTTTCCCCATAGACCACAATGTAAAAACAAACACCTTGTATTCAGCTAACAGGACACCTACAACTACCTAACAGCTACCAAGGTAGGATTTTGTAGTGTTTGCTGTCTATTTTAATATCCTGGGCTTTTTCTCTTTTATAAATCCTTAATTCACTAAAAATAACTTTTACAGTTTTATGACGTCACCTCTTCATTCTGCCTTCATTCTGATCCGTTCTGACCAATGGGTGTCATTGGTCAGAACGGATCACATGGCGAGTAACACATAAGAACGCATGTGGCTGCATAATGCGAAAATAAACCCGGAAGCCAAAAATTTGCAGCACTGTCCAATGAAAATAATGGGCAGCCATGTTTTTTTTAGACTCATTCACTATCCGGCTCGAAATAATACATCCATGTATCTTTAGTCAGCATGTTGAAAGCCCATTTGTATTATTTGGAGTTGGATTTAAAGAAACAGTGAATCCTCCCCAAACACATGCTTGATGTAGCAGCACTAAAAACTACTCACGATGTATGGAGTGTCTCAGTGAGAGACTGTCTCAAAGCTCCACGGCAATTTAGTCCAGTGTTGTCAGACAAAAACAGGGGCTCTGTGAGAGGATATGAAACATTTGGAAAGCCCTACAAAAATCTCTACAACTCAGTGTATGTTTCCTTTTAAGGGGTTTGCTTATGTGTGAACTTAAGCATGTTTTTGTCCCATTTGTGCTTGGTATGAAACAAAAGAATACACATAAAATAATGATTGAGCATATGTGTCCAGTCAGTTGTCACTATACACTGCAACTGAGAGAAACTATGTCCATTAATCTGTCTGTTTTTTGCTTGTTTCAGGTATGAGACACTAAATGTATGAATAGGTTGAACCTAAATGAGAATCATAATGATTACATCAGAGAAATGTGAAGAAGATTTACAAAAAAAAACCAAAAAAAAAAAACAGTTCTTTTCCACTGAAGGAGCTCAGCACAAAACTTTTTTCAATATTTCTCACACCATTCATGACAGAATGATTATAGCAAAAGCCAGAACATGACGCACACAAGAAAAGCCAAGCTAAGTCTTTCTGGGACTATTCAAACTCTATATTAAAATGCTCACCATCTCATGCAGACATAATGGCTGAACTGTGAAAAGCCTGTGCCACAAAAAACATAGTACTCGTGGAGGGAATGTGGGGAAAGTAATGTGTGACTGTACACACATATTTTTTATATGTGCAGAAATTCAGACGTACTACATTTATTGTACATTAAATCCAGCAAATGTGTGGTGAAGTGGTGTCCCTGTAAAAATGTTCCTTTGGGTTGTAAAAACCCAAAAGAACAGCTTTACAACCCAAAATTACAGCTTCTTTTGGTTTTACAACCAAAAAAACATGCAAAAAGAACATTTTCATTTATTATGGATATGAAGAATTAAAACTCTGAAACAAATTACTCAAAATTATTGAAATGAACAAAACTATTGTGTCATAATGTTAATTACGGTAAAAATGTATCTTTGTGCCAGGCCTGGTGGCTGTTTACTGTGTGTCAATACAGTTAATTAAGAAGCAAAGGCAGTTAACAAACATGCATAACAGGAACCGAAACCATAAAGAGATCTGCTGTCACAGGCCTATATCCAGAAGTGGCTCAATCAGACACAGCTCACATCAAGTCATCCACATCTTCAGCGCTGTCAACAGAAAAACAACATGCATGGAATGGACAAAGCTGAAAAGACTATTTTTGAATTAGCAAAAAATCCAAGGCTATTTGACTCTGAATGAAGAAGAAATCGAAAACAATATCTACGCAGAAAACCTTTGTTTCCAAAGAAAATATTCAATGCATTGTTTTTTTGTTTTTGTTTTTAAGTAGCAGGTTCCCATTGTGCATTTGCAGCAGTAAAACAAATAACAAAAGACTGTGCGGAGGCTAACGTTGACGAGTTTATTTCAACTCCGGTGGAATGTGTCGAGCCTGAGCGCGAGCAGCACTTCCCACGAACATCTGCTCGGCTCGTCGGGGCTTAAAAAGGCACGTTCTGCGCTCGGCGTCAATTCTCATCCAACTTTGAGGGCGAAAAGTGGCACGCACGCCCACGCATGGAAACATCTTTACGCAAAGCAGAAGGCAACATAACGAGCCTTTTAAAGCTGAGAGCTGTTGATCCAGGTGCCGTGTGATTATTTGAGGCCACCAGCAGTCTCAGGAAGCCACTGATATATTCTCCAGATAACCTCCTTTCACCTTCTTTGACCTACCACAGAGCTTCTGCAAAAAACAAAGACTTCATAGTTTCACATCTGTCTCTACAACTGCAATGCGAGTCTTTTTTTCTCAACTTATAATTACACCTCTAATAGAGTCTAAAAGTTAAGATTTATATAAAAAGCCACACAGGGAATACACGTGTTCCACACTGAGAGTGAAAACGAGCCCACACCTTCAGAATGGTGATGGCTCATGTGGTGCCAATCTTCACCTTGCTCCCAACAGGATACCATTCATATTGTCAGCGCTTACACGACTCCTTGATTAATCCACCAGTGATTTTTTCTTCTTTTTTTTTTTTCTCACAGCACACATATGAGTCTGCTTCCAGCGCTTGTGTGGTCCAAATCAGTATGAGGACAAAACTAGGCATCGGTTTGCGGAGCAGTAACATAACCTTCGGCGCAGTAACCGTGAGACGCACCATCTGTTGTAGGGAGAGAGTCAGTGTCTGCGTCGATGCCCGCCGCACAGTCTGGCACCGCTTGAGCTCTATTTGGCACGGTGCGTAGCTGAGAATCATGGCTATAAGGTCCACATGCACACAGTGTGTCAGAGTATGTTCCTGAGATTTTATTACTGCAAAGAAACTTACAACTTAACTTAGATTAAAATCATATAATTAAACTGTAGAACTTATACATCTATGGACGTTATAGTAGTATTAAGTGAAATTATGCAGTGATTTAGCAAAGAATGGAACACTTGAGTCAAAACTGAGGATAATCATGTAAATTAACACTCTCTGCATTTACTCATTTTTTATAACTCAGTGAGGCCAGTGGAAGTATTATTTTCTGTTCCTGTACAAAAGCCCAAAGCAGACAACTAAGCACATGGCAGACAGACTGTTGGAAAAGTATAAATAAATAAATAAATAAATAAATGGATGAAGGCTCAGGACATTTAGAAACTCAATGGATTTTGTTTTTCCATTTTTTTAAAGCAATCAGCTGACGTACTTCTATGAGATTGGATCATACAGAGAATATAATGTCCAAGTTTAGCTACTGTAAGTACACTCCACTTTTAAGACATGCATGGTGAGCTGTGAAAGTACAGTGTGTTCAACTAATGGTCATAATGTGAAGGTTCTCCTCTTGTCGCAAACCTGGTCTGACGATGTGGTGTGTGCAGTGAGCAGCAGCGTTATCCAATAGAAACCCTGTTGCTGGGTCACCACTTAAGTTTCACTGTTGTACACTTGGAGCTGACCACTGAGTTTCAAGTTTGAAGATGCTCCAAGTCATCCAGCCCAGATCACAGATTGCTGTAGATTCTATTTGGGTCATCATCTTATTTCTCATTTGTCGTTTTTAAATTCAAGAGGCCTTTATAAGGAAAATTGTTCCTATGGTGGATAAACATATAACACAAAATCGGATAAGAATGGCCATTAGGGCTTTAAAAGGATTAAGGAAGACTAAACAAAGCAATACAGTTCAGTTTATTTGCTATTTGCAGTAAAAGAGACCACATTGGAAAACAGTTGCATGAGCTCAAGTGCACTGTCAAAGTTAATAGACAAAACATAAAAACAGGGTTAAAACATGGACACATAAAACAAGCAAATACTAAAAACATAAGACACAGGTATGAATAAATACCAATAAATACAGCAATAAAAGATTAAAACAAAGAAAGGTGCATGTCAGTTCAAAGTGCATTATATACAAATGTAAGTGTATTAAATTAAAAAAAAAAAATTAGTGAAATAATAAACAAAAGTTCTGCTGGGAGATTGATTTTGAACTGCCAGTACACATCATGCTTGGAAATGTTCTTGCTTCTAACACAGTCAATACAAGGACAGCATGTCCACTTGACTAATACTTCACATTCGCTGACATTTGCTGCTGTCTCAAGATAACTATTTACCCAACCTTTCAGTGGACATAATAAATATAATAACTGTGGTTCAAATACATCAATGCAGCAATCTGAAAGAAACATAGACATGAACACTGAGCGACATAAACACACTCCTGCTCACAAAGAACCACAGATATTCCAACACAATGCCACTTCTAATGTCCAGAACTTCTCACATGCTGTTTGAAGTGCGTCCCGTGTTGACTGACTGATCTCTGGGGAACAGGAAGGCGGAGAGTGAGAGGAAGTGTCCCGGCGGGGGTCGACACAGAACAACCGCGGCTCTGTTCCAATCAAGTTCAGACATGACGTCACCACGCTCGGAGCATACCCGCATGTGAGCCCCGTTTCTCACCCCGCTGTGGGCAATGGAGGTGTAGACTGAAGCCCGGCAACACATGTCAGCAGGCTCTTCGTTACTGCGTGCAACATGAGCCGAAGCCTCCACATCTCTGCACATTATTCATAAGCCGGTCGTTCCCTCTTGTCCCTCTGTCCCTGCTCACAAATACAGTATGTACACTGGAATGAGGAAGAAATCGATACGGGGATTTATTTCCTCCGCAGTCGGCATGTCAGGTGATGGATTGACAGTCGCTGTGTAACAAAATGCACTCGCCAATGTGACTAAAATTGAGGCTTTCTGTTTACTGCAGTGTATCATTCAGACGGAGAAATGTTTGAAGAGGGAGTTGGAGGTGTCTTCTGAAAAGGATAGAGTTCTGATTCCTTAAATGAAGCTAAAAGCAAAACAGAAAAGCAAGACTGAGAAATGAGGGGAATTTGCATTGTAAATTCAATCAGAGGTAGACATTATACTGCGGCATTATTAATCAAAACGTTTCTGTACATTATAGATCTATATCTCTGACATTACTCCATTTTGTAATCAATTTCATATACGTCAATATAAGCCTTTTTCCTGTGGCCAATTCCTGTCACATAAACCTAGTGTGTCTCTGTAAATGTCACTGTTATTCCCGCCTGATCTGGTCTTTTGTTTACTTCAGGAAATCCCTCAAGAGGCTTCCAGCTCAGTCTTTTCTTAGATCCACTGGCCTTAAAGTAATAATGAAAAATAAAAACATTGTGACGAATCAAAAGCAACACGTCTAATTTCAAAATTTGTTGTCAGCCGGATAGTCATGCAGCAGATTGTGACAGTCAAAAATAGAAGGTGAAGTGACATAAAAGCTCTTATGTGCTTTTGCCAGGAGCTCTAAAGCATCCAGGGACAAAACAAAAAATAGGTATACATCAAATGAGAACGTCCACTTTGAAGCACAGAGAAACCGGGGCCAAAATGCTTTGGTTTATCGTGCAGAAGTTGGAAGTCTGTGTTTGGCAGAATAAGAAAAGCGGCTAAACGGGTCCAACAAATATTTGCAAAGCGGCCCTTCATCATCCATTTCTGGCACTTTGACACAGCAATGATTATGGGTACAATGACTAATCCCTCATTAATGTTGTGTCCACACTGCTGCAGCTCGCTAAAATAGGAAATCAATGTAGCCTTTGCCTGAAGCAAGCTCTGAAAGCTGTCTGTCTCTGGTGTGTAAACAAAGGCTGGTTTGCATATTGAAAGATTGTTAAAGAAGGACAAGATCTGGACATTCTGACAATTTGATATCCTTTATGAGGTGAGATTGGGCTTTGGAGACATATCTGTGCCACTTTGAAGTCAGTGGGTGATTCAGCTTAGTTCAATGTTAGTTAATTTTAGGGTAACAAAGACAAAGCCCTCTGCACCACGCATCCACTGGGACTGAGCCAAAGACTTGGCGCTTAAAGTGGTTAGGAAGAAAATCAACATCTTCCCTCTAATTCTCACTAAAATGTCAGAGGGGCCTTTTCATTCTTGCAGAATTTTATGTTGATTTGAATTACAAATGCAGATGCACATTGCAAATATGTACTTTAGAGACAGATCCCCCAGGCACCGAGTGGCTCTTTAAAGATTCATAAAGCATTTTCGGAGCCTATCTCCCCATGTTTAAGTACTGAGAGTCCCAAAAGACACAGCAATATATTGTTCCAAATATCCTCCCAGCAAGCTTGTTAGGGAGTTAAAATTACAGTCATCCAGGCGTAAAGACATTTTACAGTTCCAATTTAGGCTCTCAGCAAAAAAAATCAAGCACAAACTTCAAACGAGTATTGCACTAAACACTTTGAATTAATGTAAGTGCAGTAGAATGGCAGTTAAGATAACAGTAGCAGCAGCAGCAGCAGAGATGGCTCGTTAGTTTGTCTTTGCAACACAACTGGATCATCCTTTTGGGCCCCTGAGTTGCACACACACCCATATACAGTAAATCACATGCTGTTCCAACATGGTGACCCTTTGTTATCTACCCCTCTCCAGCTTTGTTTGCACGCATCGTGTGGAAACTCCATTTGCCGCCGTCGCGTTGGAGACAGACTAAAGGGCCAAGTCAACAAACTTCAAATGCACATCGGCCCGCTGTCGCAATCTTCAATGTGAGCCTCTTCTGAACTATAAAATAAACAGAAAGTTATATTCACACCACTACAAAAATCAATACGTATCAGTTTCAAATGAGTGAACAGGACTGAAATCGCTGGAGCAATGCGGCCCTGGCAGACAGCGGTGACAAGAGTGGGCCTTCCTCTCGATGGGGAATAGCGTTTTATATTTGTACAAAGCAACATTCAAACAGTGGCAGCCTCAGCAATCTGTTTTTTTAATCTGGCACACACGGGCTCTGCAGTTGTCTCCACTCTCTTCATTTTACAAAATACACTGCTTAATATTTTATCATGTCCCTGAAGTAAATAAGTCAAGAAACGTTGAAGTTCATATGTCAGCTTTAGGAACATTAACTGCGATCCCTAAAGTGTGGCTAAAGTTCATCCCTACATCACAAAACGTTGATTACTGTCAGTGACATGCGACAAACAAAGGTTCATTCACACAGGAATCCCTCGATGAAACGCTGTCAAGTTTTAAACCCAACCACTTTCCAGCAGCTTTCTTAAAATAACTTTTGTGACAAACACCTCAACTTCAGTCGTCACCTCACTCGTCTCCATTCTCATTACCTCTCCGACACAGACTGGAACCTGAATAAAGTGGAAGACCTTGAGAGGACTATAACATTTCACATAATCTTCATTAATCAATGAACTCTATGAAAAGTGTTTAATTTATTGTCTCTTTGTTCAATGCAATGCTGATAAACTATTATTGAACCTCACACTCGTATAATGGATTCATGATGGATTGCTATCTAAGCCAAGGCTGTAATCCTATGAGCCTTTGACAGAGGTGCTTTATGACAATACCTAATTTAGAGAAATGGAAAGTTATCAAGTTTCCATTTAATACAGACTGTACGTTATATTTTTTCTTCTAGTTGTAATAGTTTAAACCCCAATAGTATATTCTGAAAGCAATCATTTGTGAAAAAACAGGCTTTATGATGCCATCTACTGTTTATTATAAGGGATTTTAATCTTTTTAGAAAAGGTAAAGATTGGCCAATCACATGCCCACAAAAATCACAGGCTCAAAAAAGGAGCACTCCCATTGGTCGACACCGGCTTGTCATGTGACGTTCCAGGAAGTTTAAGCTGGGAAAAGACATCGACCTCTTTATTAATAGAAAGTTAAACACAGATCTAAAACTTACATCTCCACATATACTTTTTGATATTCACTATAAAAACATCCCCAACAAGAAAGTCTTTCTTATGAATCTGATTATTATTTTAGCAAAATATCATATCCCCTGCAGCAAATTTACAAACCAGAAACGGAGATTTACAGCCTTTAAACATAACTTCTTTGGCCTCATTAATTTATTGCACAAACCCAAGTGCCTTAAAAACCAAAGCCTTATGTGATGAATTTAAATTGTATTTGTCCTTTTTTATTTTACTCATGGTGTTTTTATTTATTTGGATGCCTTTTTTATGTATCTCTCTCTTGTCTTCCTTAAGCCTCAAGCCATGTTTATGCAAGAAATTAATTAACTTTGTAAATAAAGTAAAAAAGAACAAAACAAAACATTGAGCACATTATAATTTAATTTGATTTAAAAAACAAAACAAAAAACAAAACGAATATACTATAAACTTCAGTTTGGTGAAATGTATTAGTATTTTGTGGAGGGAAAAATTGAATTGAAAAAAACAATGCGGTGGCTGATTTATTTTTATTTAGTTGAAGTTGTGCGCATGTCACGTATGTTTAATCTATATTGAGCCCTATTCAGAACACAGCAAGTTCCAATGAGTTCCTCCACGACCTTGTGTTACTTTCCTAGTAGCCCTGAGACGTTCGCTGTCCTCCGCTGCTCTCACACTCCTCCTCCCCTCCCATCCCCTCCATCCTCCGCTCTGAGCATCTCTCCAGCCCCGGACCTCTCTCCACTTTCTCCTCAGCTCCAGACGCGCACGCACGACAACTTTCCACCTCACATTTTTATTTGATTATTTATTGTTTTTATCCCCGCGCCAGGCTCTGGGACTGTGACGCAACTGGATTTCAAGAAGAAAACGAGGAAAAAGAGACACGGCGGGATTTTATCCATAGATTGTTCAACTCGCGCCAACACTGATCTCCACATGTATTGCAGGATATCGCCGCGACGTGAAGACGCACAGCTGCAATAGTTCAGTTCCGACGCGTAAAGTGAAGCATCAGCGCACCGAGACATGGATCTGTGGGGAGTTTATCTGTTCCTTCTCACAAGTTGGGGTAAGTAACCTGCCTCGTTTCATTCAATCTAGGAAACAGATCAATTTACAGGCTGCGTAGTGTTTTGGGTTTTTTTTTGTTTTTTGTTTCAAACGGCTGGTCTACAGTAAGAAGAGTTTTCCCCATTACGCATTGCCACTTTTTGATTTTTGAAGCGTCTTTTTTATGTTGCATTTTATGTTTGCGTGTGATTCGCGTGCGTGTGTGATCAGTACGTGCTCCTAAGGCTTCTTTAAATTCGTTTTTAACATTTCAGTTGCAGCTGCTGCTAGTGATTAGAATAGATTGTCCTTTAATATATGTCTTTAACTAATTTCTCAATACAACGTAATGGCAGCGTCGTCAAACAATTTAATTCCGACTGTTGTACCATCTCAGATCTGTTTCTTGTTTTTTTTCTTTATTATTGCTGTAAGAGTGGCCTCCCTGAGCGCTCAGTGCTGCGTGTGACTGAGCTGTTCCCTGTCACTGAATGAAGTTGGAATATTGATTTTTGGAGCACCTCTCCTGCTGCTGAGAAGGTGGTGGTGTGTGTCTGTCTCCCATTGTGCCTCTGTGTTAATGCTCTCCTCCCCACACTCACCGATGTCCACAGAATGATGGAGCCCACTGTAACCGGCTTAACAAAAGCGGAAATATGTATTCAGTCTTAGTTGTGTATTCATTATTAATGCTCACCTCTAGTGGCTTTCATTAGAGGATGGAAGCGGTTGCGAGTAAGGAATGCTGAATGGAAAAACAGTTTGGTTTTTGAATCATGGCCTGTCTGTGGGTAATGACCTTTGACGTTTACTTCACTGTTTCAGGTTGAAACAAACCAAAACATTTACAGGTTACAATAAACCATTCAACGAGATTGTTTTGAGGCTTTAAGGATTGTTCTGTTTTCTGTGAGCTCCGGGAGATGATCATAGTCTTTTAGCTTGTGCCATCTGCTCTTATCAATTAACCAAGACAAATCAGTGAAAGGTCATAAACTACGGCCTTGATGACTCAACCCATTTGTCAAGCAGTCTGGTGATTCTGTGTGGCTTGAACCAGGCATAAAGTGAGCTCATACGTGAACCAGATTCTCACAGTGTTCTACCTGCAGGAACTCAACCACACACAAAGGATAATTAAGCACTTTTAGGGCCTGTAAATAGAAGAGATGCACTTCAATCTTTAATTAGTTTTTGTATTTTATGAGCTCCACTTTTATAGAAATGGTCCACACAACTGTATTAACTAATCACAATCTCCAAATGACAACACAGACTGTCACAAGTGGAGTAGCCCTGGGTCCATGATTAAGCCAGTCATTATGCTTTATTCTTTAATTCAGTGCCTTTGACATTGTGGGATATGACCTGTGTCTTTAATGGAGACAGATACGTGCTGCCAAGCATGCTATTACCTACGTATATTGGCCGGCCTCTTAAAGGGGATCTGTCATGAATCTCATTTGAAGTAGGTAATGCACACGTCTCATCAGGCGTTGTTCATACGGGACAGCTGGGTCAGTCCCAGTGGAGCGCTGACGGAGCGATATGTGCCCTATATTGTGTATGAGCTGGATCATGTGCAGTGTCAGGGTTAAACACCTGGTCGCCACAGTTCATTGCTCACACATTAATGTCACGGTACTTCGACACTCACTTGGACTATTAGAGATGACTGATGAATATCTGCTGCTGAACCTGTCGTTTACTTCTGATTAATGCACTGCTCTGTTGGAGTTGTTTTGTCACTTCATGAAACGTCATGTGAAAATAAGTCCCTGCAGCCATTTTCTTGCATTTCAATGAATCAGAGAGATTTGGAAAGGTTGGAAACCATGCCGGTGCTTCAAACTAAATTCAGTTATAGTTAAGCTGTATGAGTGACAATTGTCTTTGGCATGTGCAGTATTTTGGGCTGACAAGGATTCGCAGCACATATTATACACATGTATTTAACCACTTTTAAATCAATCAGTGACTTTACTTTTGTACTTCCTTTGGCATAACTTCAAAATAAAACCCACTGCACACAGACAGAAAGAATTTAAATGCTTTTACATATAGTATATTGGAGCCAGTGTACCTTTGTGCCAGTACCAAGACTGGATAAATGGAGGGGGTTGTGTTTGACACACCTGTTATAAAGGATTCATTCAGTTTTCTATAAGTATGCACAATATATACTTTTAACTAAAATGTACTTTCAACCTACTGGTATTATTTTAAAGTATTTAAAGGTGGGTTGTGTAGTTTTGGGTCTTTTGGCGACATCTGATAGAGAAAGTGCAAGTAGAGTATGTGAACAGCTATGGAAATCAAAGTTTTTAAAAACTGACACTGAAACAGTTCATAAATATCCTAAAGCTCAATGCACGAGTGTGTGCTTAAAAAGTGTGCTTCTTTTAAAGCAGTCCTCAGTTTGTCTTCTCTGGGCAGTTGTCTCTTAAATGATTATGTTTTGAAGAAAGGCAAATGTAAAGAGCGTTATTTTGACATTCAAATTGAAATGACTATTGAAAACATAATATTATGTTTCCTGGCTGAGCTTTAATTATGTTAAGTGCATTGGAAAAGTTTAGATCATTTTTTATTCAAAAGGGACATAAACCAAGCACAAGGATTAAAAACGTGCTTATAATGTTGAGAAAAGACAGGCAGCCTTTAAAACTCCATTGGACAGCAGTCAGAAAAGTAAAGTAATGAGTTTGTTTTAATGGCGCCTTTATTCTTGTACTATCTGACTGATAGGCAGGAGAGTCCTCAGTGGAAATCATGTACTGTGTGTAGTGCACAGGAAACTCTACTCTATAAAGGATATGAGTTTTCCATTTCCTATCAACAGATTTGAGTAACCCACTGATGATGGAGCTTTGGGTTAAAAGCTTTCGAGACACAATGGCTGTTCACTAGTGTTTCCGGGGGGCCGCTCTGTTCTCCATTCACTGTCAGAGCTTTGAATAAACTTTGTATTTAATTATTGAGGAATCCAAAACGGGGCACATTGCAATTCTTTAGATGTCAGCTGGCCTGATGGCTGCGACCTTTAAACAGGTACCGCTTACTCTTATAATCACCGGCCTTTAATATTAAAATGTGAAAACTTTTAAAACGTTCATAAATATTAGATCAAAGGAGGGTTAAATTATTAGGAAGCGGTGCCATTGTCAGGTTCTTGCAGGGGGTTGGCTCCAGACAAAGACGTGCCATTGATTAGCTCTGATGAATGTGGGCGAAAAATAAATGAGTCGCACTTTAATGCCTTAATCCATTACTGGAGTCAAGAGCCTGTGGTTTTATTACTGTTAAAATATCACTCATGGTGTTTACACTCAGAGATTTATGTGATTGAAGATGTTTAGAAGAAAATGACCAACATTAAGTAATGAGGAAAGACGTGTGTTATTTAGCTGGTGAGAGGCTTAGCTGATTAGGCCTAACATTAAACAGGATTCATTTGCGATTACACCCACCTGGAAAAGCAAAACTCTTGATAAATTCCCAAAAAAAAACCCAAAAACCCCAATAGGAATTAGTGACCTTTTGTGTAACTCATTTACAAAACTTTTTCTTCTTACTCCATATTTGCGCCACTATTCTTCTTCTTCTCCTAATGCTTCTACCAGTGACATTTCTAGTGACGCTACAGTTGTCTCCTCACTCCAGATAAAATATTAAATCCCCCAGTTAGAGAAATGGGCTCAGTGTTTGTGCACTTGGCAGCAAAAAAGTGATTGATCTTGGCCAAGGAGGTGCACTGTGGTTAAAGTTGGAGGGGCGCTCACGGTCATGGTTAGATGCTTTGTTATTTGGGTTTTTATTTTATTATTTTTTTGCAGGAATACTCTATGCCTGGTGGTTGTAAATCAATATCTCCGACAGAACATTTTGTTGTTTTTAAATGTTTTTGGCAAACTGCTGAGCAAACGATTTACCTCCAGGAGACTATGAATGAGACGGGAAACATTTCTGGAAGATGAGGCATTGGACAAATCATCTCAGAAATAAAATTACTTTTCCACACAGCACTGATAGCTGGAATAGGGACAAGTTTGAGGAATATTTATATGTATATGTACAAAGATATACATTTCTTTAAATGCCACATATATGTAGACTTCATAAGGGCTTGCACACAGATGTCTGTCTTTCTAATTGTGTTCAGAGGCAGTTTTTTCTGTGTCTGTTGGTACTGCCCCCTGAAAATCTAACTTAAAGCAACCCTGCATAACTTCTAGCCAGCAGAGGGTGCATATCCTGGCAGCCATCTTTATTCACAAGTAGAGACATTTAAGAAGGCAATTTTGGAATAAAGAACACTGTGTCTTCTGAAACAATAGAGTTATTTTAGTAATCTCTTGCCAAACGCCACCATCCCAGATGCAGCAAGGTTATACCAGAGGTTTCTGTCAAGCTGAGGGTACTGTGTCAAAATGAGGGTGAGACTATATATCTTTGGGCTAAAAGTTACACAGTGCTACTTAAAATGCACAGAGACTAATTCTTTGAATAGAATGGAATGAGCTTAAAACAAAAATGCGAAGAGGCAGCTCTCGTGTCAAGACAAAGTAGTAGATGTTCTGTGCATATTCTATTAGTAGTATTTAGGATTTTGTAGATGCAGATGAGCCATTTCCCCATGGCCAAGTCCTCACAAGTAAAACAGATTTACATCCCTGTAATGTAATAAATGGCTGAAGCACATGCACCATAAAGTGGCTCAAATGAAACATCTGGCACGGACACACAGCAGCAGATAATCTTATTTGAACACGCCGTGTCTGCTTTCACCTCACCTCCTTCCTTTCGTCTGTCACAATATTAGCCTTCATTCTGATCTTCCGCTGCGGTGTGGGAGCTAACAGCTCAGATTCAGCGCTCAGTGGGAGTGTATGCCCTTTACGGCAAAAGTTAGACAGTTTGATGGTGAGAAGCGATAGTTTTAATGTCACTTTGGTGAAAGGAAACAGCAGTAGCGGTCATCCTGACTCATGTGACAGTGATGTATGCCCACAATGGGTTTTCGTTAATCTTCATAAAAAGGTTTTATGAAGTTGAACAGCAGGTTGAGAGATAAGTGATGAGAAATAATGGGGATTATGTAAGCAGAGCTCCACTTAATCCTGTAAAATGTGTCTTTGTCACTCTCGGATGTGTGAGTAAACTGTGATGTTTGAGACATTGAGTGGGTTAACACAAGCTCATTAGCTCTAAAGTTAGTTCATCTGCAGATCACACAACCTTGGTGTCAAACCTTTCAACTATAGACCCACGTCAAACTTCCACAGTGGCTACAGGTGACGAGGAAGCTGCAGATGAATTGATGATGATGAAAAGACAAAAAAAATAGACAAATGAGTGGATTGTTCAAAACCAGTGTGTCAGACAAATATATCAGTGTTAATGTAATACTAAGGTGCTTCACGTTAACCTTGAAGCCACTGTATTTCATAAAATTTAAAAATAAGAAACGCAGGGAGCAGTTATTCCGTCAAATAAAAACAGAGTTCAGGTTACTTCTTCTGGAGTTACTTTCCATTGGATGACTGCACCTATGCTGAGAGGGAAAGGAACTTTGACAGTATCTTTTAAATAAATCACACTGAGGAAGGAAAAAAAGAAGTAAAAATGTCATTCTTGGAATCAACTAATCACATTCAAGGCGAGGTTAATGAGTTGTCATTTCCACCTGCTGTCAGCTGATTGGTCTAATGAGATGCTTCTGTGAGGTGATCACGACACGAGGGCTGTGAACGAACGTATTAAAGTGTCCCGTTCTGACAGATTCATCACAGAAAAGATGACTGTACCTCAGAAAAACACTCCAATCCCAATCTGCTGCACAATGGCCAAACTGATTGATCATTAAAAGTGTCCTATTAAACAGTAAGGCTGTGTGTATGACTCTTACTGTTTACATAACACATTCTTTTTCATTAAAAGTTTCAAAAGTTGTGCCAAAAAACATGAATCAAGTCAAAAGAGGACAGTTGGCATATGATGGATGCTTGTTCTCAACACAGTTTAAAGGATGAATGAGCTCCTCAAGTGAACTACCTGGTATCTCATGTATACGGTATGCTTTATTATTCCTTCATTAAAAGTCAAGCCTCAAACTTTATGATATTTAATTACTGTCTCATTGTTTGTTTACATGCGCTGGCAAGTAAATTACACCGCGGTCCGTCCCGTAAATGGAATAGTTCCTTATCAGCGCATCCAGACCAGAGCATATACCAGTTGAGCTACGACACACGACAGTTTGTCATTGGAATTAATTCTGCGTCTTTTTATGCCCAGGAGCTCTTCAGTTAATCAAATCAGCCCAATCAGTTTGCGTCCTCGTCGTGGCCACAATGAAAAGGGGATGACTGGAAAGGCTTGTTTGTGCAAAATAAATCCAATTATTTTTGCGACGGAGAAATAGGAAATACAGGAAATGGCGGAATAGAAGGAAGATTGCAATCTGAGGACCCTTGTGCAGCATCACCAGAGTCCGTTGTAAAGTTGCACAGGAGAGGATACCTGATATGACTCCGGTACAACTGATACTGTCTTATTTTGCCTTGCAGTGTCCTGTACAGATCACTTAAAATAGGTCCAGTATTTAAGTTTGTATATTTTGGGACTGTCCTGACAACTTTGAAAACATAGAGATAATAGCAGATCATGGGATCTGGATGTAGGTTTACATGGAGTACAGATTGTTCTCAGTCCACCACCTGCACCCATAAGTGTCCTCAAAGAAATGCAGTTTGTCTTTGAGATGGAGGTGTACTGCAGACTCAGGTCCGTTTGGATTGGCCCTTATGTGATGACACATGAAGAGCCTGCTTCGTTTCACTGATGTACACATCCCAGAACTGGACACCATAGACCACACTGAACAGTTTGTGGGTAAAAGTGATCAGAATTAACCAAAGTGACTTAGCCTTGATTGCTATAATTGGAAAAAGGCAAAGGTACAGAAACCATGAAGAATTATTGTCACAAAATTGGCTGTAGCCTACATAGCTGGTAATGTTGCAACTGCAGCTGCCAGCTTATTTATGAAGCACATTTAAAAACAACCAGGTTGACCAAAGTGTTGTACAATAAATAACACAGAGCAATAAGTAATAAATGTAAAATACATCAAATAAATAAAAGGACCCCCAGAAAGAAGATAAAAAACAGAATTTGTTAACACAATAAAATATTAAAAAAAGAGAAAAAGAAAAGCTTAAGCTGGTTCGAAGGCCAGGGAATAAAAATAAGTCTTAAAACGAGATTTAAAAACAGATAGACCTGGGGCCAGTTACTTGCTGTTGCTGAACCTAAAGTATAAGGGGAATATTTAGGTTCTTTCTAACAACAGAAACAAAACACAGTCATGTCTGAGAAGTCTCTCTTCATTTTAATCAGAGTTTTTAAAGTGTGTTTTGAAGTAGTCCTGGGTTTTGTACTTGGGTCTTTGTAGGTGGTTAACATTTAGGTCTGGGTGCCACCCCATTTATCACAGCATATTCTACAAATGTTTCCAAATTGTTAGAATAAAATGTAAAAAACAATAAAATAAATCTATTCAAACAATGAAAATCACTATTGCCGTGCTACTGTGGGCGTTCTCAGGGCAGTCTGACCTCCTTCACACAGTCAAGGGGAACTGGTGACTCTAAACTGCCCTGGGTGTGAATGGTTGTCTGTCAGAGTCTGTTCCTAAGTGTTAGCCCTTTGATTAACTGTCGATTGTCCTCATGCCTGTAACAGATGGGCTATGCTGTTTTAGACTTCAAACCTGAAAAACACTGCAGCGCTTCAATACAATCTCAAATCACAGAAAGAATCTGTGAACATAACCTGAGAGAAGAACCTTGCTGAAAGGTTCTGTGAAAAATATATATCGTTTTTTTAAAGACTGCAGAGGATTCAATGTGGAGGAGTCATTTGCAACACAAGCCACTATTTAGTGAAATGTTATTATTGTATTATTGTAGGGATATTGTGAGAAGGCCTTTTAACACAGAAAATGGCTCTATGAAGTATCTACTCCGAATATTCAACAGTCAATACTATTATTTACACCAAAAATGCTCTAGAGGTATTTTGTCTAATCGTGTTCAACTGTGCAGCCTTGTAATGTGAAGATGATAGAAGATGGACCCTGTGCCGCTGCTCTCTCCAGTGTTCCAGAAAAGGAAATGCGGCATTACAAAAGCAGCAGACAGGAACGGGCTGGAGGGCAACACTCTGAGAATGAGCGGCGCAGGATTTACAACATCTGCTGGATGCAGAAGACGAAGCCACCTTCCGTTCAACTAGGGCTGATTAATTATCTCCGACAGTGAGAGGATGCGGCCAACAACCAGCAAATGGTGCGCATGGGGGATTCAGACGATATCTATCATGATTATTAGGAATATTTGCAACATTGAGCAACATATATCAATAATTTGTGCATTTTTATGTCTATTGTGTGTGATACAGTCTAACTTTCTTTAACTCCACATTAACTTCAAACGTCTCATTACTGTCAAAGCGAGACACGACGCTATCCTCCAATTGTGTCACCACCCTGAACTCCCAGATCCCCCCTCGCTCCATGCCTTATTAGGCTCTAATTAATTGGATCAAGAGAATGGCAGTAAGTGCGTGACAGCTCTCAGAGAGTGATAACTGTGAAAGCGGAGCTACATTTCCACGGCGAGGCCCAGGAGAAGGATCACTCCATATTAGGTCCATCGACTGTGTGCCACACTGATCCGGGGAGATTCAACCCTGCCACGGTGATAACAGACAGGAAGACTCTGCACTCAACGCTCTAATGGTGTTTATTAAGCTATACCCAGCTGACTTTGTTAACACTATAAAGAAATGAAAACAAGCAGATTAATAACTAAACCCACAAAGCCATCTGCTTAAATTTACACCCTGTTATATTTGTAATAGCACCCACTGACATCAAACAAATCTGCAGTCATTTCATTAATTAATGATGGTGTAAATATCATCCGACAAAATTACACTTTTTAATCTTTATGTAAAAATAACTCCAACAGGCAGTGGCGTGAGTTTCCACACACATCCACAGATAGTTTATCATTTAAAGCGCCATAATTACTTATCTTCTAAAGTGTCTGCTAACCAGCATTACAAACCTATCAAAATATGAACTCGCAGCCCCTAGCATCCAAAGCAAACCACAGTTCACTTCAGTCTTAGCATTATTAATGGTTTTGGTCCTGCAGTGAGGTGGTTCTGGCCAAATGACCTGCTCATTAACACATCCAAACTGCACAGCAGAAGGTCTGGAAGTGATTTTTTTTTAGTTCTGCTTGTGGGATGTAGTTGCATTGGCCTGAAACTCTCATGGTGTGCATCCTAATGAGTCTGAGCTTGATACTGTATCTCCCCCAGCATCACAATGTGCACCGCAAGAAAGGAGCCGACGAGAGGGGAGCGGAGGATTAAGTCTTTATGGCAGACTTGTCCAACAAGCCGCAGTGTTAGATTACCCGCCTCACTTCTCATGTACATGTCTCTCTCGATGTGCGAGCAACACCTGTCTGGCTTTAGAGACAACATATGCTCGTGTCGGGCTGCAAAAGGTCAGTCAAGAGCTGATGCCAAAAAACTTGAGGTAAAAAACTTAATAATGGTTTGAAAGGTTATGTATGTTGCTACAATCAAATGTCAGAGAAAACATTTTAAGGCAAATCATTTTTTGGTTTGAACGTGGCAACAGTATAACAGATTCAATTTCACAGAACTGCCATGTCTCCTATAATGCATATTTCCAGATCTTTTTCAGTTAGCTTGACCACTGGCCATTATGGACAATTGGCCAGTTTGTAAGTCTGGATTTTCTAACCTTTACAACAGCATACCTGTGGTTGGTGTGTTACATGTACTGCATTTCTCATGAGCAACAGCAGTGTTAGTATTCAGGAGCAGGAGAATTATCCAAAGCTATGTATGTCATTATATGTCATTATCATACAGATGGAACTAACCCATGTGATCTGCTGTTAGCTTAGATGTAAATGCTATTTCTCTGGGCTGTTTTAACCAGTGTAGGGAGTTGCATTATAAAGGTCTGGACAAATGAAGCTGCTTGTAGAATGTCAAGTCAGGGAATTAGTTACATTTTGTATCTTTTGCAACGCTCTTATTTGTTCTATTTTTGACTGAAAAGCTAACACACCAAAGCCATGAAGTGTCCAATTCTGAGAATGAGATAGAAGGGGATTTTTTTTTTTTACAGAGCTTATTTTTTCTGCAATTTGACCACCACCACTGTGAGTGGGTTTAGGAAAATAATAAAGTCTACAATAAAAACACTGTCTGAACCAGTTCACTCAGGGGTAATATTATTTTTGAGAACTCTTGAGTACTTTGAGGGTGTCTTTGTAAACATCCCTTCCCACCAAAATACTGACATGTAATATTGCAGTTTGTCCTAAAGGAGACCCCTCGATACCGATGTTTGAAGGGTTCCGTATAATGTGTCAAAGCTCTTTTTTCAAAGCACTTTTTGTTGAAATGTTGAGGTAGTATTAGGCCCGTCTTTATGGCTTTTCACGTAGTGCACGTTTTGCAAAAGCCGTTGAAAAGTACGAAGCAAGAAAAGAGGGAATTTTGATCACACTAAACCCTCTCGACAGCAAAAAGGTTTTGAAAGGAATCAAGTAAATGTATTGCAACCCAGTAATGTTCTTGTCAGACTCTGACCCTCTGGAGAAATAGAAATGTTCTTAGCATGCCTACACAGTATCTACAGAGGTTTTTTTTTTTTTTTGTGTGCATATTTTTAGATTCTCCATCACCCTGCAATACAACATTTTTAATAAAACCAGTTATTGAGTTACACTTTGGACATCCGTCGGGTTGCTTTCTAATCCACAGTCTGTAACTATGAATTTGAAAGCTGAAATTAATTAGGACGTTGTAGTGTTTTATGCCTGGTGAAAGTCAAATTGAAGACTGCGCCAAAAGTAATCATTTTGTGCACAGAGTTGCTTTTGTTCTGCAAACTGTGACAGGAAATCTAATGGGTTTTTATTTTGCTGGAATAATGGATAGTTGTCTCACTGAGGGAAGCTTTTATGACAAGCAGCAGCAGCAGCAGCAGCAGAGGATAAAGATGCAGAAGGAACTGTCGGCAAAGAGCCAGTGATGAAACATGCTCAAGAGGAAACTGTTGTATAGGGTCCAACTTTCTACATCTTATATTATGGTTTAGAAGTGTGACAGCTCAGAAGACAAATGGGTGCCCAGGACGGATCCAAGGCAACGACTTTGACATATTATTTGCAATGATATTCCCTCTAAGGCCAGATAATGTTACACTCATTCTTGCTTGTTTAGCATTGGACGGCGTCAGACAGAGTGTGACTAAGGGCTTATGTTCCTCTTTGATCTTCAGCCCATGCTTTTTGTTCCTGCCATCCTTTTGTGACCTTTCATCTGAGACTTTAAAACAATCTCAAAGGAGCCCTGAGACGACATGTGAGCCTCTGCAGATCGGGGTTGTGGTCCCGCGGGTGCCCATTGATTGACGGAGTCCTCCGCCTCAGACTCTACCGCAGGAAGTCAACATCTGGTCACGCTGACCCGCTCCTCAGTTTGTGTCATCTTACCATTTGCTCAGACTGGATTTGAATTCGCCTGCAATGACATTTGCTCATAATATATTTTTTTACTCCTCGTTGGTTTTTAAAAATGTAGCCTCGTTTAGAGTCCCCAGTGACATTTTGCTTTCATTAACACATTTCTGTGCAGTGGGAGATGCTCAAAATGAATCCAGGAAATGCCAGTGTTAGTGTAAATGTTTTTGAATGTGATTTTTTGGTACACATGCAAAACAAGAACACGTAATATTATAGTGTATAGTATCTCTCTATAAAGGTGGATAATTAAAGAACATAACATTGCAATAATGTTGTGGTCTTGCATCTGATAGACATTCACACCAATGTGAATCAAAGCCTTAAATCAAACTGTGTTAGTCCTTGGTTTAGTTTTGGTTCAGTCATTGTTTAGCTTTTATGTAGCTCCAGTTGTGGCCAGTGGAATTTCTTCATCAGTGAACAAGAAAAAAAAGATATTCAGGTCATATTGTTACCATAATCTTCAACATAATTATCACATATTGATTTATTTATATATTATGCTAAACTCAAGCCTTTAATTTTCTTGACAAAATTATACTAACTTCACCACACTGAGACTGTGGTGAGGTTAGTATAATTTGGGAATGTCCTTGGTTTGGGTCTATATACCCATCCACCACCCCAACCTGAGGCCTAACAAAATGGATTAAAGTAGGGACTATTACACAGATGTTTTCAGAGAGTACGCTGGAAGCAGATGGACTAATCTCAACATATTAGTTTGCAATCAACCTAGAGTGACGTCAGAGTCATATCTATAAATAGAGATGCATAAACAAGGCTGGCTGTGATTTGGAGCCACATATGGAAGTGGCCCAGTCTGATTTGTGAACACCCACTTTCATGTCAATTGTTCTGTTCATGCTGTTGCAAAAAATGATAATAAAAGTCACACAAATGGCAGCAGTGTGAGTATAGGAGCGAGTCAAATGTTTCAAGCCTCCAATTACAGATCATGAAGCCAAAGAGCGACACGATCACAGCAAACTGTAAAGCAACCATGCTGCACAAAAGCCAGATGGGACATTTAAATAATGTGCACCTCAAACAGACTCCACAGTTTCACATGACTTCCTCTGAACATAACCAAATGAACACAGCACACGCTCGGAAACACGTCCCCTATAGTGGCACACACGGATCTGGTCATGCAGCTTTCACGTGGTGCGTTTAGATTCATGTTCTCGCGGATGCTGCGGCTTGCGGAGTGACAAAAAGGAGTCGGAGTCAGAACAAATGTGGACAGTGCTGCCGTTAAAAAAGGTCCCATCAGCGAAAGTGAGAGTCCATCAGTGTGCGAGAATGTGTGACCCCTCCCCGCTCCTGTAATGACTCCTGAGTGACAACCACAGCTGGCAGGTATTACAGCCTCGCCACAACATTAGCCCTGACAGAAGGTTCCCACTTCATCACTATGGGGAAAGCACTAATGGAGCTACTGTTCAGTCAATATTTCTCCCTGATTCGGACAAAAAATAGTTTGTACTTTTACTTTCCGAACACTGAAAGCTTTGACAGATGGATGAAAGAATTATTTTGTTTGTTAGCCAGTGGGGATTAGTTTGGTGAAAAGATGTTTATACGAGGGCATATCAGGAATCTTAACACAGCGAGTGACTGACAGCGACGCTAACTGCACTGGTGCCTGTTTATATACAGCTTCCTGATCTTATTATACAATTACGATCTGATCGGCAGTCGTCTCGCACATGTTTTTTCAAAGATCGTCTTTTGCACTGCGCTCACCACCTCTATGGCCTCGCTGGCTGCTACAGAGAGCGCTTTCACACTGATGACAAAAACATGATGTGTCACCGTCTTCCCCACAGACCTCTAAGGACGATACGCTGATAAGTTCATTGCGCCCATTACATACCAACACACTCATAACGTCACCACTTCCGACCCGAGATAAAGCCGTCTTTGTTGCGCGACTTTGACTGAACTTGACAAGCCGCACACACTTAATCAGTCTCACAGCAAAATGAAATCTTCAGTTTTATTGTGACAGCAAATTGGATTTAACGATCCTGGGGCGTTTTGACGTAACATTTTACTTATTCACTACGGTTTCTTTGTATTTGAATCCTTGAATTTTAGAGCAAATCTGTAAATCTATTTGAGGAAACAGGATATTCTGAAAAAGCAACATGGTCTATTATCAAGAATTTTAATAAATGAGAATGTTCAGCACTTTATGGCAAGCTTTGGGCAGTCACATTTACGCATAAAAGGGGCTTGCTTCCATTTGAATAAGGGACGCTCCCATTGGCTGGCTTGTCAGTATTCAATCAATGGTGGCAGAAAATCCCACTGGAAAAAATAAATGAGAAGCAAATGTGCAAAAATATTGGCAATGCATTCAAACAGTGATTCACGAGACAGAGATATTTGAAAAACACTGAACTCAGAGCTAGATGTTTAAGGCAACCTTTAAACATTGGTTTGATGTAATGTATTGGCATTTAGCGGTGAATTGGTTCAGGTTGAGGTTTTTTGTTTTTCCGAAAATAAAAGCAGGGATGGTTGCTACGTTGTTGTGTGGTTGGTGAGGGGTGGCTATGCTTAAGCCTTTAATAATAAGGTATATATTCAATATAATTTTGAATCCTAAGCAAATGAAAATAGATACCTACAGCTAGCATTATGCTTCACAATCTGACCCAATAAAAGGAACATTTGCTCAGAACATAGTTATGATAATTGAAAAGAGAGGATTAAGGTGTGTATAGATTTAGGCACGAAACAACTTTGTTAAAAAAATAAAAAAAAAACCTTTGGGAAAAAATGTAATTTGTGCTAGTCAGGTCAGGTGTCAGGAATAGCTTGGACAGCACACCCAATATAAAAAGTAATTATAAACAAACTTTTATTTTTTTTGTAATGGAAAAAAAAAACAAACACCCAAATTAGGACCACATGAGCACAACTCAGTGACTGAAAAGTAAACTGCATTTTTTTGTGTATGTTGTGGTGTTGGAGGGTTCCCATTTTTCATCCTTTAGTCCAGTAACAAAGCTAACTTTAAGCCACTAGTGTAGCAGCGTGCTGTTGTGACTTAAGTGAGTGTACTCCAAGAGTCCTTGCACCCTCCTTTGGGTCAACAGAAACACTACGGACTGTGGATTAGGGCTGTGTGTGTTTGTGTCTAAAGTGTATGTGAACAGGTGGACCATGCCACGTTGGCTCACATCTGGCACGCTGCCCAGAGCTTTAAGACGAGCTGAGTCTGGCACCGTTATAAACCTCGGGTGGTTCACAAAGCCTTTAGAAAGCACCCGAGGAGGAACACGAGAGGCTTTTGTCCAACTCACAGCAGTGGAGTATGTCGCCCATGTTTCACTCCAGTAACAGTAACAAGGTGAGGCGGGTGATGGACAGATTTTCACACAAACATCAGTCTGGGTTATGTTCCAGGTTGTATATCAGTGCTGCATGTGTTGTTCGGGAGGCTATCAATAAATGATGATGCTGCTGCAGGTCTGGCCTTTCTCTTGTTTGTCTTGTAAGCAGTGTTTAGTCACTCACAAGGCCAGAGGCATGACCATACACTACAGCTTTAGACCAGCAGACATCCATCAAGCACACATTCCCCTTTAAAACTCCTTCACGGGCCAAAATGTAAAGCTATATTTACAAAGTATTTTAATTCAACCCTGTTGTATCTGTATTCCAACTCTTCGCTGTCACTTAACGATCAACATCCCGCGACAGCAGTCAGTGTGTCTCTCCTCGACTCTCACTGACAATTTCGCATCGATTGTACATTTATATAAGCAGTGCTGGTGGAAAGTTAAATATTCAGTTCAGGAATAATAAATCCATTGATTAGATTCCACCTCACACGCTCTATTCTATATGTCCCTTGGCTCAATCCAACCAAGCCCATGCACAAAGATTTACAGTTTAAACTGGACAGTGACTATAGTAAATCACAAGCTTGCATTGTTCTGTATTGGACTAAAAGAAAAGTGATTAGTTCGTTGGGATCCTTCCACTATCACCAGTAGTTCCCTTTAAATAACCATTTTTATGCTCCACATTACCCCTTTTGTCTACCTGCTGTACATGACAAGGCCAAAAGTAACTGTGCTGCATTGATCTCAGCTGAGGCCCCATAACATCTTGTGTGGTCAGTTTCATGTGCTGTTGAACGAGAAAGAAAATGCAAATCCATTCAAGGCCATGATGGAAAAACCTCACACAGACCTCTCTTTAACTGAAGCGTTTATACCATGGAGAGCCCTTCATCCTGCACCGATATGATCTCGTGTGACTTTAACTAAAAGCCTCTGAATGAGAGCCGTCAGAACTGTTGCTGATAGAGGCTGATTAATGGCACAAATTACTCACTTGTCCTTTAGACCTCAGACTGCAGTATTCTTCACCTCCCGCCGGCCCGTACACATGCTGCCATTCGAGCGCTCAAAGTCAAGCTGCCTCTGAAAAGAAAAGCACACAGCCCAGGTCACGCACTGCTTTTCACTTGCGACGAGTGAAACAAGGTGTAATGCCACCAAAACCTGGGCACTGCCACATTACTGAGCCCAGGATCAGACAGACACATTGCTCGCTCCAAACAGCGACTGAGCCTTGAATAACAAGCACAGGCCTCGCTGCGTTAATATGTAAGCGCTTGTTTACAATTCACAGTGGCCTTAAATTTGTATGTTTGTGTTTTCATGCGGTACAATGGGAAAGTGGGGTTTGAAACTGGTTCCAGTGAGCAGAAGCAATAGGGGGAAGTAATGAATACAATTGAACTGTTGGATTATGAGGCAATGTTCTTGTAAATGATGAATTATTGTATTGTGATGTAGAGTGGGATATAGTTGGAGTGCTTTATTATATAAGCATCAGAGCAGCTCCGTTAAGAGCAGAGATAATTATCAAGGAATTAAAAGGTTTCTATTTTGGACTATAACGTTGTCTTCATGGCACAGAGCTGCATTAACAAGTCATGACCTTTTTTTTTATTGCTTATGTGATATTTATTGAGACAAAGAATACTGAGCTGGCTCTAAACAGTTGGGACGCTGCAGCTTCAGGATATTAATCTCACTACTTGGTACTCTGTGGTTTTGAAGCCTCATGCAAGTTCTCATTTGACCTTCTCTGATACTATACATTCAACTCACTGTGTTTTCTCTATGTAGCTCTGTTTGGACTAAAAAGTGAAAAAGAAAAACGGTAAATAATGCACAGTTAAAGTCAAAAGGCTCAAAAACAAGGCACTGAAATCTTGGTATAGGCAGCTACTCCATTGTATGTATACATACTCATACTTGTTCTGGCATGTCCGTCAAGTTCTATAATGAAAAGGAAGGGCTATTGTACCTAGCTTTTGTCATTTTTGAGCTTTTCAGACAAACACTATCTTTATAAAAAGTAGAGGTGTAAATCTTTCAGTGTCAGGCGATTTCATTCCAATTCGATTCAGAAATGATTTTTGATTTAAAACAAATTTTGAATAAGAATCATTCTTTTAATTTGACTGAGGTATTTGTGACATGGCAGAATAATCAAAATACACATAAAAAAAATATAAGTCTTGTTCCAAAAAATGTTTCTTAGTAGTCCTTGTGCCAAATTGTTAGTTATCCTTAAAAATTCCTTTAATTTGGTCGACTAAAGGCTGAGTTAATGTAGTCCAAAAAACGATTTTTAAGTCTACGACTTGATCTGATTCAGCCTGAGATTTTCCGATTTTCCAATGTTTTGTAACACCCCTAATAAAGTGTAGTGTCCAAAGTTAGCAGTAATATATGCAAGAGGTTTGTTTTTATATTATTTTTGGACAAAGGAATGAGTCGTATGCATTATATCAAAGTTACAGTAGGAGAACAATTCCTGAAAGGTCTGCTACGGTTTTTGAATTTGCTGACATTATTCCAGCTAACAGGACAATCACTATAAAGAGCCTTAAAACAAAGGTGACTTGTGACGTGTGCCCACACCTTATTATTCTGCTACAGAGTCAGTGCTTTGTGGCCAAAGAGGAGTGTGACTCTCATTCCAGCTGACTTCATTAAGTTTCATTTTGCCTTTTATCTGTGCTGAAGTGGACCATTAGGAGTGTGCACGAGGGTAACTGATCGGCTAATCTGCCTGTGATTTATGTCCCGGGGAAAAGTGAGGACTTAAGCGAGCCTCTGAACACATTGATTACTGACATGGTTAATTGGCTAAAGCCACTGGTACATTGAGACAGGCTTATTGGAAATGTCAAATCAAGCGGCTCATTTGCATTCATGATGTATGGCGTCTGTTCCAGCTTCTGCCCAGGCAGCACTAACTGACACACACACAGTTGTTGAGCGAAAGGCCTGGGAACTCTGCCTTGAATTTGCAACTGACCATCTGGCCTTCAGGACACTGGCTGTAGCAGGAACCATTTTGCAGATTTCTGTATTTGCAGCGAGGTAACATGCTGAATCCTGATGCCAGTTTAAAGATCCAGGTGTAATTGATTGAAAACACTTGACAATGTTGAAAATGTGTTTTTTTTTATTACTTTCTTCCCTCTATCTGCATTCAAAGTGATGTCTAAGACCATTTTGTTGGGGATTTACCTACAGTGTGCACTGAGGAACGCAGCATGAAATCAAATGGCACCAGAGATGAAACAAAAGTATTATGAATTCAGAGTATTTAAATAATAGGATTCACTTGGCTTGTCTGCAGGCCATGTTATGGAATATATTTTAGACTAAAGCATATTTTGTAAAGAGGTAAAACACTCGCATGTAGATTTCTGAAGACATTTTGCTCCTTATTGTGATAATCCTCAGAATATTGTATAGATATGACCATGGAGATTTCTTACACCCTGCATAAAACCAAAATGCACAAATACACTCAAAAGGGTTTTCATGAATACAGCTAGCCAGAGTCTGTATTTAATGTGCCTTATTAGCTTTGTAATTCATACTCCATAATGGCATAACAATGACAAAAGCTTACTTAAGATTTGGTCAATGATTAAAAATTTGTACATTGCCTGAGGGACTGTATGGCAGCAGTGACCCATAACAAGGTACAATATGTTCAAGAGTGGTGTTTAATCGGCTTTTACCTGCACATATGGTACCAGTGTCGTCGTGCATTTCCTTAATGTTAGGAACTTGACACTTCAGCTATTATCTATCAGCAAAAGGGTACATAACTTTGCAAAACTTGCACGAACCAGCACAGTATCATCTTTTGCAGTAAGACAATTTTCCAAGGCCCACATCTGTAAACTGGAGCAAAGGAAAATCAAGCCTCTGTGGTCCAATGTTACAGAATTATAGAATTCAGTAAAATGAGTAATGTTTAGCTATAGTTAAAGTCTCATGTTGCTATTGAGGGCTTATCTCAAAGGGCTGCATAATCTTGAAGTTGAGGCTATGAAGAACAAGGTGTCTTATATATTTAAATATTTGTATGAAACTGCTGACTTACGAAGCTTCAGTGGGAACAAATTGACTGTGGGAGCACATTTGGAGTATGTGTTCCAACATAATGTAAAGACCTTGGAGATTTTCCTTAGAGACTTCTTTGTTCTCAGAAAGCCTGTACTTTATGTATGTTATATTCATGTAAGTTGTTTTTTTTTACCAAGGTTTGACAGACCTTGTTTTGCAGCTGTACTATTCTGACTGTGTAATGATTTTGTCTGACAGGGAAAGTAACAAGACAGAAATACTTATTAAAGCTCACCATTATTCATAATTCGCTGCAACTTTCACACTGAACACCACATCCGTCCTCTCCCACAGCTCTGTTAGAGGTCATCGTGGCCGGAAGGGACTGCTTGGTGGCGGGTGACTCTTGCTCCAGTGATGAGACCTGCAGTCCTCGCTTGCGGACTCTGCGTCAGTGTGTGGCAGGAAACGGCAACATGAAGCTGGGCCCCGGAGCCAGGAGCCAATGTGCCAACGCCGTGTCGGCCCTGCTCTCCAGCCCGCTGCATGGGTGCCAATGCAAACGCGGCATGAAGAAGGAGAAGAACTGCCTGAGCATCTACTGGAGCCTGCATCAGTCGGTCATACACGGTCAGTGGTTATATAGAAGGTTTTATCACAAACAACAAAACTTAGTTAAAGGAACATATAGTCTCTTTATTTTAACACCTGATACTTTTTCTATTCAGGGCTAAACCTGGTGGAGAGTTATCCCTATGAGACAGTGCACAGGGATTACGACTACGTGCGCCTGGCCTCCATCACTGCTGGCAAGTTTACTCACCTTCATTAACCTGTCTTCACCCCACTCCACCACTGATGATGCTCTTATTCAAGTCCTTGTATTCCATGTCTTTTCCTTAAAGCATGCCTAAGGCAAAATAAGATAAATGTACAAATGTCTTAAGGTTCATCTGAACTCCGCCATGTTTTTCTTCAAGGATTTAGTTTGTTTCACAGCAGCATCATTCAGAAGATGGTTTATTTGTTTGCTGATATAAAATGACTCGTGTACTTTTATTGCTTGGGGCTGTTTATCAGGTTCTGAGAAGCAAGAAAGAATATTGTTTGTATCCACTCTACAGTATGGTATTCATTTACATGCAAATGTTTGTACGTCACTAAATAAAATGAGGGAATATTTAGTTTATTAACTGAAAAAAAAACCCAACTGAAACAAACAGGTAACAGCTTTCCATAATCTTCTATCATTTTGATGCATTGAGTATTGCATACTGTAAGCTTACCTAAGCACATTTGAAAAGTTCATCTTTGGTTCAGACAGAAACGTTCCTCCGTATCACACACAATGCCATGAGCTAGTCACATCAGTCTGACTGGATTACACAGATTAGTGCTCCGAATCTGAGTCTGACTGATGTCACATCTCCACTAAGTCCATTCATGTCACAGCTGTTGACAGTTAAAAAAATATGTGACTGGATTTATTGTTTTATACAGAGATATAATGTGGCATTCACCATGTGTCTGACAACATATTCTTCAACATTTTTTCTTTTTATATTCTCAGGTAGCACAATGGTTTATGTCTTCCAACTAATGCAAAATGCCCTTTTGTTATGTTAAAATTGTGTTTTGTGCATAATGTTTTGTTTTTTTCAATTCTACTAATTCTTATTCCCATTATTTATTTTAACCTTTGAAACTTTCATTTCTACATACCCTTCAAAAATAATTTGAAATGTCCTTATTCAAACAAAACAAATTTACTTGCACTGCAATTATTGGCCACTGACCACTGCTTCTTTGCCCTTTCTTTTACAAACAGACTCAGAGGTTGGCATGACAACGGTAAATCGCTGCTTGGATGCAGCCAAGGCTTGCAACGTAGATGACGTTTGCCAGAAGCTGCGCACAGAATACGTCTCAGTTTGTATCAAACCCACGGCCAAGTCAGGCTTGTGCAACCGGCCCAAGTGCAACAAGGCTCTGCGCAAGTTCTTCGACCGCGTCCCGGCCGACTACACGCACGAGCTGCTCTTCTGCCCATGCACGGACACCGCATGTGCAGAGCGGCGCAGACAGACCATCGTGCCCAGCTGCTCTTATGAAAGTCCAGAGAAACCCAACTGCCTCACACAGATGCGGATCTGCAAAGCTGACTATGTGTGCAGGTACATTTTTAATTGGCCCTCTTCTTACGTCAGCAGTAGATATTAAAGTGATTTCTCACATAGGTGGATGTTGTAACATATTGCTCTAATATGAATGTAATCCCCAGTTGGTTGGCCTTAATGATCCTGCTCTTGTCTCTTTTGAATTAGCTGAAGCTGTGTTTGATTATTCCCACTTTATCTCACCCTCCTTTGATATAGATCTCACACCTTCTCATCATACATGTCTGAAGCAGGGCGGCTCAAGATTATAGCTCCTTGAAACCAAGCAAACAGCCATTCAATCAACAAAATGGCCTGCTGTTTTACCCCTAAAGCTCTCTACCACCATCGGTTAGAACGCCCCAGAGAGTCCGTTGGAATAACACATTAAATATTTAGCACAGATAAAGAGCCAGATGGATCAGAGTTATCGCTCATTGCTATCTCTGGTCATGGCCATTATTTTTCACAGCCCCATTACACTCAGAGGGCTTTACTAATGATCCCAGGTCTGGAGGGATGAAATATATTACTCTTTCTATCACTTTTGCATTACACTCTGATGCTTTCACTCTTTATCATATTTCCCAGAGTAGACCAAACTCTTAATTAACAGTCAAGTATTAGTAGTGCATAGAAATGACCTACAAACTTTTTTTCGACGTTTCTCACTGACATGATCGATGTGTAGGTCCCGCCTGGCACAGTTCCAGTACGACTGCGCTCCCTCGGAAACGTCTGCCAGTGGCTGCAAGCAGGACAACTATGGAGCCTGTCTGCTCGCCTACACCGGCCTCATAGGTACGTGACTGTAGTTAGTGGAAAGAGGCATGGTATTAACAAAGATCACTGAAAGAAGAGGCAGAAACCAGGTAGAAACGATTTATATCAGACTTAATGCAACAGAATGCAAAAGAGGCAAGATTTAGAGTAAGTAGTAAATGAATCTTAAAGTCTTAGTGCAAAAAGAAACAAGTTTGAGATACAAAAGGAATAATAAATTATAGAAAAGTTATGTTTGCAGAGGTATGTTTAATTTGCTTTATATCAGTCCATAAAAAAGAGCAGACATTGCTTTCCACTGAGCGGAAAGAGGAGCAAACCTAACCTAATGCATTTCAAGAAGCTCAAATGGTGCCCCTCAGCACAAACACACACTTGGCATTTTCATTCCACTCTTGTATTTATTAAAGCACTTGAACTCCCTCCGCTACTATGAGGGAAGAAAAAGCAGCAGCCACAGAATAAAATCTCAATGCCAAAGACTTTGGCGAACCAAAATAATCATAAAAAAAATGTATCTTTAGAGTGTGATGAGTCCAGTCTATGGAATGTGATGTGTATTGAGTCGAGTAACAAATGCAGCACACAAATGTTTCGGAAAATAAAGCATGGTGAATACAATAACAAGTCAAAGGATGATAAATATTTAATAGTGATAGTGGCCTTGTGCGGCTTGTCTGCAGGAAGTACAATAACTCCCAACTATGTGGACAACTCGACGTCCAGTGTGGCTCCGTGGTGCTCCTGCTCCAACAGCGGAAGCCAAAGAGACGAGTGTGATGACTTCCTGGGATACTTCACACACAACCTCTGTCTCCGTAAGTCTCACTACATCCACACTGCACTGACCTTCTATTAAACTCACCCATACTGCAGCCAAAATGAACTTCCTCAAACCGCCTTGGGCCTCTAATGCCGACTTCTTTTCTGAATTCTGCAGAAGTTCCATATGACACATTTAGCTGCAATAGTTATTCATATTTAAGGCTGTGTCTGTTTTGATTGACAGCTCGATGAAGCAGTTCTATCCATCACAGTGCCTCAGACCTCTGGTTATTGAATAAAACATATTCCTCCTGACAGACAAGGTTCAGGTAATAATGCCATATTATTGCTGCATGGACGTTTGTTGGAAACACTGGGATCAACATCTTAGTGGGTACCAGACTTATGTAACCCACAACAAAATATTTAGACAGTCTGTGAATAGCAGCAGTAACTACCAGATCTCATTCTACTACCCACCAGTAACTGCTTTTAATACAAGATAAGCCTTAAGCTGCAGCTTTACATTTCCTCTGCCCAGATTCAAAACATGTATAACACAAATGAGCCTCAAACAATTACTGTGATTGGAAACCATGAAAGTTTTAAAAAGAAACTGAAACAATCAACAATTCGATTAAATAACTGACTAAAACTGGTTTCTTGGTTAAATTAACCGATTGTATTTTTAGGAGACCGAACAAGACACTGTATCAAGTTGTTGCACAGCCATCTTGGCATTTTATTTTATTTTATTTTTGGAATTGTTAGTTCTTACTAGTCCTAGATGTATTTAACTGTCATATCTATGTTTTTATTTTTTTGTAAAAACATATGCAACACAAGAACTGCTCAATCTGAGGAATGCAAAAGTGCAGGTTATGGTCTTTAAGCTGTAGCTTGTTGTTCTACATAAGCTAAAGTTTACATTATACTTGTCCAACACAACTGCGTTAGTGTGGATGATATATGCACTATTACC